>VWZZ01006809.1:512597-525958 GCA_013399095.1 Psophia crepitans
AGCCCCACGCAGCCCCGTGCAGCCCCGTGCAGCCCCACGCAGCCCCACACAGCCCCACACAGCCCCATGCGGCCCCATGCAGCCCCATGCACGATGGCAGAGGGTCAGGAGGGAGAGGAGCAGGCAAACGCAAGCAGGAGGGCTGCAGGGAGCTGTGGAGTGGGGGCAGGAGGGGTGGGCTGTGCTGGCATTTTCTGCCCCGCACCGCAGTACGCGGGAGAGGTGATGCCAACAGCTTCTTTAATTCAAGCTGGGAGCCAGCGGGTGTAAATCAAACCGGGGGACGTCACTTGCCCTGCGGGATAACCTTTGGCAACTCCCTTAGCTCCTCTGTGCTCTGCTTTCAACACCCTCCAGCACATCCTTCATCCGCAAACCCGCTCAGGCAGTGGATTATGCCAGCAGCTGAGCCCTCGAGGGAGGTGCTGGCAATTCAAAGAGGGTGTAGGATCTCAAAGCACCCCTGGTCTCGAGCAGCCAGGGGTGAGAAGCTCCTCCAGCACGTGCGGTTTGTCCGCCCGTCCCCTCTCCACGCAGGGAACTGCGCGGTTTGTTTACGTGTGGCCCCGGTTCGAGCGGCGATCTGCCGTAGCTATATATAGCGCGCGATGCTGTCATCCGAGTTCAGTCTGGCTGGGGAATTTATTTTCTGCAAAGGTTGGAAGGCGAACGGTCTGAAAACAGGCGTGGAAATGCCAGAGTGGCGTGATTCCCCGTCTGCGGCGTCTGGGCTTCCCGCAAGGGAAGCGGGCACGTTGTCCTGGGCACTGGCCTTGCGGTGACAATGGGGCAGAGGAGGAATGTATGGGAGGGTAGAAATGTCCCCCGGTGGTTCCCTGCTGCAGGGGTGGGCGTTTAAAAAGCGGTGCAGCGGCGTGTGTGGCCGCACGGGCTCCATACAGGCATGAGGGTCACCTCTCCTCGAACCAGTCTTTGCTGGGTCACTGGGCTGACGTCCCAAGGGACAAACCCCCAGCCCCCAGATCCAAAAGGAGGAGGGAGAAGAGCATCTCAAAGTCCAACATCTGGTTGTGGGAGCTGCTTGTCCTACCAGAGATGGGACTGAGAGAGCCCCAGCCCCCACGGGGGCTGGAGCATCAGCCCTGGGCACCCGCTGCAGCATGCATCACAGGGACATCGCCATGTCATGGTGCACGACCAGGGCATCTCTCGCTCTCCCATCCCTCCCCGGAGGAGGAAAGATGGTCTCCTGCCTTGCAAACAAAAAGGCAGATGGGGAGGGTGGCTTCCAAATGCGCTGTGAAAACCACATTGCATCAGCAGTCAGAGGTACTCGCTGCGTGACAACCGAGTGTGGAGCAGGAATCTGGATAAACAGGGCTGCAAAAAGTTTCTGAAGGGAGCCATGTCCCAACGGGGACGCTTAAGAGTTAAGTGGGTGTTGCTGGAACTGTCACAGGGCTTAAAATCTGCTTTCTCCTGAAGGGGAACTGAGCGCACTGAGGAAAGCCCAGCCGTGCCCGGGGCTGTCAGAGAAATCCAGCAAACAAAGAGTGAAGCGAGGAGACTTCTGGTTTCCCTTCGCCGAGGATCTTTCCCCATTAGTCATTCTTGTCACAGGAGCTGGCAAACATGGTTATTATTTGAGGGATCTGAAAGTGAAATGGAGGCATGAGTCCAGGAGCCCAGACGTCTCTGTCCCGCAGGCCGGGGGGAGCGGGCAGGGACCCCCCAGCCCCTCTGGCTCACCCACACTTCTCCTCCATGGGTAAAGCCTTTATATCCCACATCGGGTTGCTGTGTTCCTCCTTTGGTAGTGCCATTCCTCCTTCAGTTGTGCTTTCTGCAGCCTGGGAGTCCTCTTCAGGCAGGACGTGGTGGCACCAGGAGCCGTAGGTGCTCCTGGCTGGTACACCACCCAGCTGTGATGCTCCATCCTGGAGGTGGTGGTCATCTGAGCGCTTTGAGACCCTGCAACAGTCCGGGATAGTTGCCAGCAGGAAACCCAAAACTCAGCTCTCCCATTGCCCTGAGGCCCCAGGCACCATCATGGGGGAAAGGACCAGCCAACACCCCCCATTTTTTGAAAGCCAGAGGCAGGACTTTTGCCTTTTGTCCCTGTTCCTGCAGGAACACATCTTGGTGGGACAAGAACATCTCTGAGAACCTCACAGTGGTGGTCCTAGAACAGGAGAGGACCAGGCAGGGAGAGCACAGCCAGGAGGACGTTCACCTTCCTGGGGGCCAAGAAAGTCCACGTAGCTCCTTAAACAGCAAGGAAAGCAAACACAACTGTTAAAGCAGCTATCAGGAGAGAGGGAGATGGCTTATGCCTTATAATCCAGGGTTGTCTGGAGCCAAAAGCTCTTCTGGCAGAGGGAGCTGAAAGTCCCCTTGACCCAGTTGAGGAGCTGCAGAAGCTCCTGCTTCATGTCAGCAGAGCTGCTGCAAGGCATAAAATCAGGGTCCCAGTGATCTTAGCTGAGATCCAGCTGGTTTTACCTGGCTCCTAAGTCAGAAGGATGAGTTTCGTCTGAGCCTTGCTGGAGTCTGACCCAAGATAAGAACTGGTGGCCAGGTCTTTCCCTTCCACCTCCTCCCTGTTGACTGCTGCTGTGGCTGGCACCTTCCTTCTTACGTACACGCATCAAGCTTTGGGGTGGTGACAGGAGCTGGAAACGTTTTGGGTTTTCCTTTGGATGAAAGTAGGAGGAGTTGTAGGATAACATGACTCCAGCAGCTGGAGCCTCACTGGAGCATGGAGACCATGGGTAGCTCTTGTGTGCAGAAGGGTCCAGGATGGCTACATGTACAGCAGCCTGGGCTAGCTCAGACACCAGAGGAACTCTCCTGGCCTCCAGCAGTTGGTAGTTACAGGATTTATTCAATGATCTGAGCTTCCCCTTTTGCTCCGTGATTTCTTTCTGGTTGCTTTCCGAGCCCCTGCATGCCCTTTGGTATCCTCTGGCATCCTCCTTGCTCCCATCACCCACCCAACAGCCACCTCCAGCCTTTTGGTCCTCAACTGGTCCCAGTGGGTAGCAGCAGCAGCAGCACTGATCGGTGCAAAATGCACTCATATACTTCATCCTCACACCAGTATGGAGACAAGAAACTCTCCCTTTCTTTTGGGGCCAAAAGAAAGGTAGGAGCTTAGGAGGTTGGAGCTTAGGAGAAATTTCTTCTCTGAAAGGGTGGTCGGGCATTGGAACGGGTTGCCCAGGGAGGTGGGGGAGTCACCGTCCCTGTGGGTATTTAAGGAAAGGTTAGATGCGGCACTGAAGGACATGGTNGCTGGTCCCAGTGGCTGCTGCTGGAGTCTGAATGGCAGCATTGATCAGTGCAAAATGAACTCGTATACCTCATCCTCACACCAGTATGGAGACAAGAAACTCTCCCTTTCTTTTGGGGCCAAATCCAGGGGCCAGTGAGATGCTCGAGGTTTAGACAGATGTAACAGAGCCCGTTCTCTTTGTAGGAAGCTCAGAAGAAAGACAATCATATTATTAACACATGCTGCTCTTCACACAACCAACCTCACAAATATTTATCAGCTGGAGAAATACACGGGCTCAGAAGTTGCCAAGTAACATAACAAGAGCAGCTTTTAAATAAATATATGTGCGTCTGCGGGTGACGAATTAACCAAATCCCTTGGTATGTGGCTCAAAGACATGTTTTCCTCCGGAAGCCCAGCACCAGTAATAATAATAATAATAATGATCTGAGCCAGGAACAAAAACCTGTGATAAGCAATTTCTGACCGTGTGTCCAGCACCAAGTGAATCCCAGAGGAAATTGGTTCCCTACCGGAGAGATCTGCAAGAGGAGCAATGCCTGACAGATCCATGTCTGCCAGGAAGAAATTGGGAAGGAGGATGAGATGGGGGTGTTTATTTTGCAGGGGAGGTGAGAGCAAGCCCAGAGCACTTGGTTGGGTTTCATGCTGCACTGAGGAGCCTCTCCTACATACCTAGAGGACCATTCTTCTCTATAGGCTCAGGTTTTCAAGATACCTTGTTGTAGACCCTCTACTGCTCAGTGGTTCTCCACACTTCCCTCCAGCCTGAGGCCAAGCAGCAGGGCACACTGGACTTTTTCTTCTCCAAACCAGGCGGCTATGTCCCATAAATCCAGCAGGGACATGGCTTGCCCCAGCCTGCTAGGGCCTGGTCTTCATTCTCCAGATAACCAGGGTTTCCTTGTTGCTAAATCCTTGCTGTGAGGCCAGTTTGCAAGTTTGGTGGGGTTATTAGGGGAGAAAGTGTACTTCTGTACAGCACCGAGCATGGCATAGTCCTAACGGGCTCCACAAGGGCTTCCAGAGGAGATAAGGTGGGTTTGCAGGTGAACGCAGATCTCTCATCCCATTCCTCCTTCCATGGCTTGTGGGGTTGGATTTGGTGGAGACGTTCCCATGCAAATCCACCATCTCCTCCTCATCATCACTGGAGAGCACGGCCTGAGGATTTTGCCAAGAGGGTTGTGCCCCCCTTTTGGGGCCACTTTGGGGTTCTTGCCTGAATCAAAGCATGAAAAGAGGCTCCCTGGGCATGACACCCGTAGGAAAAGCCAACTGCATGAGACCCTCAGCTGCGTGGTTTTGAGGAGGACCAACACTGCCCACCCTCTGCGTGCCCAGGGTAAGCGGGCAAGAGGAGACAGAGGAGCCAAAGCAAAAGTGGCAGACGTTGCCCAGAGAGGTTATAGATCACAGAATCACTAAGGTTGGAAGAGACCTCAAGGATCATCCAGTCCAACCGCCCCCCCACCACCTATCAACCACTAAACCATGTCCTTCAGTACCATGTCTAACCTTTCCTTAAACCCCCGCAGGGATGGTGACTCCACCACCTCCCTGGGCAACCTGTTCCAATGCTCAACCCCTGGAAATATTGAGGGATGGGAGCACCTCCCCAGGCTCACGGCCATTGCAGAGCCCCACAGGCATGTGCCGGAGATGATGCGCAAGGGGAGGTCAGAGCTTTTATTAGCCCAGCTGCTTGAGCTGGAAAAAACAGACCAGCTTTCAAGCACAGGAGCTTGTCTCCTTGTCCCTGCTTTCTAATTATATCGTTTGATCTAGTACAAGCTCGTTCCCCTCCCCATGGACCATGCCTTCATTACATCCCTATCTCTGCCCTTCACACTTGGAGTAACAGCCAAACCATCCCACCTGAGATGTTTGGGATGGGAGGACCGACTGTCACACCTCAGGTATTTCCCTGCAGCGGGGTATCCTGCCTCCAGCAATGCAAGGAATTGCACAGGGACAGGGGACAGGGACATATCGGTGTTGGTTTTGACCAGAACATGTACCTCGCCCTGCTGTTGTCCACCCTGGGTGATTGCTCCCAGCAGCGGGGCAGAAAGCCGGACGGGCTGGCCCTGTAATGGTTTCTCAGGGTGGCTCAGAGAGGCCAGGACAGAAAGGAGAGGATGAAAGCACCCCCCAAACCATCAGGAATGCTACGTTGAGATGGGCAGAGCTGTACCCCCATGCCCCCTGCGCCGCACAGACCAGCTCCCCCAGGCATCGTGGTCCTGCTCTCCCTGCTCAGGGCAGGGGAGCTTGGGGAAAAACCAGAATCCTGGCTCAAATTTCTTCTTCCTCAGGTAAATACATTTCTCAAAAGGCCTCTAGGAGAAGCCGCAGCTCCACCCAGTTTCAGCTCAGCAAGGGCATAAATACCCGTGTCCAGGAGCAAGCTGAACGCAGCCCATAAAGCACGGCTCTCCTGCCAGTCTCAGGGAGACCCTGATGTTCTCCACAGCTTCCAGCTCCTCCTGTAATGCAAACAATAAATCACTGCTGCCGAGCTGGTCCCTGGCCAGCCATTTGGCAGCAGGAGTTTTCTCTCCTCCTTCCTCTGATCTGTGGGCTGCCGCACTCTTCCTCCTGGCTGCTGCGCTCTTCCTCCCTCCCGGTGGTCTTCCAGGCTGGGATGCAGTTGCGTTTCCAGACCCCAGGGGTTGATCAAGCTGTTCCCAACAGTCAGGAGTGATTTAAGTGGTGTTGAGTCTCGAGTGGAAAGTTTGCTTTCTGTTTTGTGCTCTGCTACTGGCATTTTGTGTGGCCCTTGGCACGTTCCTTAACCTGCAGAGCACTGCTTTCCTCTGCTCGGCTCTATTGCCCAGGGCAGCAATGGGAAGGGATTGTACTGAGTGAGAACTAAATTAAGGACTGCGATGATGTACCTACGCTTGTGGTTAAAGCAGGGAGTGTGTGACCTGCACGTGTCTGGGGCAGGCAATGCCCTGTGGCATTCAGCAGAGCCCGAACACACTCATCTCACTTGTGAGCTGAGGCTCAGGAGGGGTGTGCGCCGCCGCCGCCACACCAGCCAAACAAACCCACAGCCTGTTGACATTCCTCAGTGCCAGCCAAGGGCTTTGTCTCCCTCTCCGTGCTCTCAGGGGCCCAAATTAGATTTTAATAATAATAATATTTTAAAAAAATAAATCCCTGGGCAAACAATCCAGCCCAGGCGCCCGCCGGGACTGCAAACACTCCCAGAGGGGCACCAGGTGTGGTGCATTCCTGATCCCCGGAAAAGAAAGGAGGGATTATTTCCCCTCCCTGCAGCGTGCTGGGTGAGCCGTACCGGCCAGTCCGGCCGGCAGCAGAGCAGCCACCCAGGCTCCGAGCAGGGCTGGGTTGTGCCCGTCGTGGTGGGACATGGGGACGTGCTTTGGGAAGTTCACGTGCCAAGGCGCGAGCAAAGCCTCGCGCTCCGGAGGTGGTCAGTGGTGGCTTTTCTTGGTGAAATAAGTTTCCTCCTGTTGGAGGTGCGGGGTTTCAGGTGATCAAAGGGATCTGTTTATTTTAAAAACAAGTCCTACAAGTCACCCGAGCTACCCCTGCGCAGCCTCCCCATGCCGTGAATGCCCACGTAGCCCGCGCAGCCACCTCGGCATCAGGTTGTGCAGACGCGTCCACCACCCGGAGGTTATTCCTTGAAGCTGGAAAACCTAATTGCTCCCTCTTTAATAAACTTTCCCATCAATCTGTTGATGTCTTTTCCCCTCCTCCTTAGCAGAGAAATTGAGGGTGGGTAAGACAACGGTGGTTATAGCCCCAATCCCGGCTTTGCCCAGGACAGGAACGAGGGAAAACCCTTTTGCTTCAGCTCTCCACCTTGGCATGGGGGTGAAAAGCAATTTTGCACCCCTCCGGGGTTTTAAACATAGGCAGAGATTTGGGCTGCAGGATAACGTTTCGCTGAGCCAGCTGCCGTGATAAAACCAGGGCATCTGCCAGCTCCAGAGCCGGGCAGCAAAACTCCCCGCCCAAAAGTCCGGTGCAGGATGACAGCAGGGATCCCTTTTCTCCAAGGGAGGGCAAGGAGGAGATAACAGCAGCCCCCCCCAGCGCATCCCAGCGGGGGCCGTGTCTCTGTTTCATGCCCTGCCGCGGGAAGGAGAATCCTTTCATTTCCTTCGGACACTTATCCCCTGAGGATCTTGATCCCGGGGGCGAGCGACACAAACACCCTTTAAATCCATCACAGCAGGCTTAGGAGAGGATTAGCCAATGCCTCGACAGGCTTTACGCCGGACTCTGGCTCCGTGTTGGAGCTGGTCCCTGAGTCCTGCGTCCCACCCCGGGGTGGCCCCATCCAGCGTCAGGCTTGCCTTTCCCAAAGGAGATGCCTGCAGGCAGAAACCACCGGCCCCGGCTGGCGATTCGCTTCCAAAAGTGGCAATCGTTTGTAATTGCAGAGCTGGTTCTGGTGCAGGTCAAGGATGTGGATGAGCATTATCTCCTGCCCCCTGCCTGCACCATGCCTGCGTCCGGGGAGGAGGGTCGGAGAGCCCTTCCCGGGCTGTTTGACCCCAGCATTGCCCAGGAGGGGGAACCCCCCTGCTCCCCTCCTTTGAGGGGGTTCCCTACACGGGAGCTTGAGTATTTCCCTCATGAAGAGCTGACTTCTTCCTCTCATCCCAAGCTGCGTGGCTGGTGGGCACCATCCCTCTCTGTCACCCCCTTCATGCTTGCAGGCAGATACCTGGACTGCTTGCTCTACAGCTTCCCTCCTTCATTTGTCTCAGCAACGGCTTGGTTTTGGGTTTCTGCCCTTTAGCTTCTCTTCCACCCACAGCATCCCCTTTAACTCCTCCCATTTCCCACCCACGAGGGCTTTTCGGCCACGACAGCTCGCACAGACCCTCCCAAGGTGGCTTTACCCCAGCACGGACAAGCTTGTGTAATAGCTGTTGACATCGTAACTTCATTTGAATCGATCTTGTTTGCTAATTAGCTGGTTGCAGTAATTGGCATGAATTACCTTGGAGGGTTCTGCCTCCCTGGGGGTTGGCAGAGGAGGTGTGTCCCACGTAAAAAGTTGGGAATCGCAGCCATGAGATGGCTTCTGCTCCAGGGAGACCTCTTACAGGTGTCCCCGTGACCTGTAGAGATGCAGAGGAGTTACAAAGGGGAACCATAGCCCAGCAGAATGATTTTTTAACTCCCAAAGTGCCTGAGAGATGCCGAAACTTTAAGCATATTCAAACTAGCCAGCATAGAGCCTAAAATGGATTAAAGTGCCTGTTTATGGCAGGAAGCGATGAGTGGATGCGACTCTTTGCTCCTCCTCAAAATGCAACTGGAGATCACTCAAATATTGGGTTAAAGATAAACCAAATGACGTAGCTTTTCTCGGAGGGCGTAATTCCTTGCAAAAATCCACTGCCAAAAATTCATGGAGGATAAAACGCCATTAGGTTGGGTGAGGAGGGACCAGGCAGTGTCACAGAAAGTGCCCTCTGATGGCATCAAACCATTTTGGGGGTCCAAAGACAACCTCAGGCATGAGGTACCCCTAAAACACTTTGTGGCAGGGGAGACATGGGGAATGATCAGTGATTTTTTTCCTCTTCCTCATCCTTTCTTCTCTAAGCATGAGCTGCACAGGGAGGGTGGAGGCTGGGAGGACCTCTGTGGAGCCTGGCTAGAAACACCCCTGTCCCATCCCCCTTGGCACCCAGTCACTTCACCACTCCCCATCATACACTTTAACGATAAATCATACTCATTTTTTAACCAGAATACCCATGTTACTCCAAACCAAAACACCTCACACGAGCACAGTTCCATCTATGAAGCTGCCTGGGTCATCTAACACAGCCTGCCCCAAACAGAGTTGAACAAATCTGCAAAGTCCTATTTTGCACGAGCCATCTATTTATATTGACAGCTTCCCACGCTCCATCCCTCCAGTGCCGCATCCCTTTCTGCTGGGCTAAGCTGCATCACTCCAGCTCTTCTTCGTTCCCCTTTTCCTGAATATTGCCCCGCAATTAACATTTTTGCAGTCATTGGATGCAAGGGAGAAATCCCAGGACTTCTTAGAGAGGACGAGCAGCAGGCCACACCACTCCTCACCCTGCTTCTAGGGGACTCCTGAGAGCAAATTACCCTGAAGCTGCTGTTTGAAAATGTTTATCCCTAGGCCATGCCATTTAGTGTCTTCCTAGGTTACTAATGGACTGGAGAGCACTTTGTGGCCCCTGTGCAACACGAGAACATCAGCCTGCATTTGCCAAAGCCAGAAGAGAAATTATCGAGCGTTTCTGCCTTTTCTCTGGTGTTATCAGCCATTTGCTGATCTCCAGCCTGGGGACAGGGGACACTGCCGCAGCTCAGTTATTTCACTGCTCTTCGTTTCGCAAAATCAAATCAAAATTCGCTTCCTCCCCATTGTCCATGAACCTCCAGGAGAAATCTGATATGGCCAATGCTTGGGAAGAGGATTCATTCATTTCAAACTAAATTGCAGAGTATATGATGTAACTTTCTTGAGCCAGAATACGAACAATCTCTGGTTCTTGTAGCCAATGTTGGTTCTTCTGTAATTTGGGTGGAGAAAAAACAGCCCAAATGGAACTGGGGTCTCCAAGACCCGTTGACTCTCTGCCAGTGCTACCAAAAGGCCAGATTGCTAGTGAGACCTTTTATTTTATTTTAAGAGGGTCAAATATTTAGCTGGGCATCCACTGGCTCAAGCACGTGTAATGGAATCAGTCACTGCCAGGAACCCTGGCTGCAGAGCGCTGTCATCTCCCCATCTGTATGGGTCACTTCTCCTCCTCTGAAATCACATAGGGGGTCCACAGGGGGTCCCAGGGCCAAGTGTTACGGTTGCAGCAGATGCAACCCATCTCTGTAGCCAGGTTTGCAGGTAGCCATCACCCCGTTACCCTCTGTAACCACCGCTGATGCTTTCTGAGCACTTGGCAGTAGAAAGCAGGCAGTGGTGGGCACTGAGGGAGATCCTGGGTTTGCACCATTTACCTGTTGGTTGAGCCTCCAAACACACTAGAAGCAACTGGACCCATCCACGAGGTCTCAGCAGCACAAGGAGCCCGCTGGGACTCTGTGATGACTTGTATTTGCTGTAGCAGAGAGGTGAAGACCCCCAGCAGCTCATAAACAGCCTGCCTCACTCCCGGCCAGGTACGGACGAGCCAAGAGGTGGATAAGCCATTTTTACCGCTGTGGAGGAGTTCTGCAGGTGGAGCTGTCGCTGAACAGCTCTGCGAAGGATGAGCAGCACGCATGGGGGTGGCTGGCTCGTTTGGTCTCAGGGAGGAGTTGGGTGAGAACACGGGACTCGTCAGAGAGAAACAGACCCAGGCAGAGAGCAGCAGCAGCAGGAGAAGCCCATGCTTTTCCGTGCAGGAGGTTTGCAAGGTCGGACACAATGAAATTCCTTCCTCCCTCTCTTACCCAAAAAAAGCCACATCCCAAGAGGCATTCAATGCCACGTTTGAATCCATTCAAAACACGTCGGGGTCAAACCTTTTAATGAAAGAAAGAAAATAAACCCAGAGACAAAAACCTATTCTGGAGGAGGGGAGGGGAAGGAAGTGGTTCCCCAAATATCAGTGACAGCCCTTCCTTTAATCCCAGCCCCAGCTGCAGCTGTGGGCTCGGTGTCTCTACACCAGCAGGACCTAGCAGGGCAGGAGATGTCAGCAGATCCTTCTGCATCTTTCTCTTGGTGGGAAAGGGCCCCAGTGATCAAAGCACAGAGCTTTGGGCAGGATGGGTTAGGACCTGGATGCTGGAGAGGGGACAGCTCTTGACGGGAAGGGTTGAGAAGGACAGGATGGGGTCCTGCAGGGAGAGCAGAGTCAGCTGGCACCAACGCTCACAAAACTGCTTGCATCTGGCTTAAATACCATTAAACACCTCTGCCCCACCTCCTGTGGCCATCCCCTCTCTGGCCAACAGGACCCCACGGCTGTGTGGGCTCCTAGGGTCACCTCGGTGGCTTTTAGAGGCTGCGTTGCCCCGGCTGTGATCCCAGCTCAGATGGCTGGAGGCACACAGACAGATTCCTGGGCCCCGGATCTCCAAAATAATTGTGTTTGTATCGTTCCTGCACTTCTCCTCTTTAGCTGGAACCATTAAGTGAGGCTTTTTGAGAAGGGACCTTTGAGCCATTCCCACGTGGGGTTAAAGCTCTAGCACTGGGGAAGAGATGGGGAGGACTGTGAAATCATAGAATCATAGAATTGGATGCAAGGTTGGAAAGGACCTCTGAGATCATCAAGTCCAACCGTCAAGCTAACATCACCATGCCTACTAGACCATGTCCTGGAGTGCCACGTAAGCTGGAGGACGGGGTGGGTTTCAAACCAGAAACAACTGAAATCTGGTTTGGTGGGAATGGACACACACAGCAAGGTCCTACTTTCTGCTGAGTGTCTTACTGCAGTGCAGGAAGGCATCTGCAAGTGTAGAAAATCCCACTGGTAGGGCTGAACCCCAAAAGGGACCCCAGTAAATCTGTAGAGAAGGAGAAGAGAGCAAGGGTGCTCAGCCCCCCCTCCTTTCAAGCCCACCTCTGCTGGGATGCTGACACATCTCCCCGCCACCTCCCACCCCACCACCCCTGCATGCTTGTGAGGACAGGGTTGTCCCTCAAGGGTCACTCTGGAGACAAAAGCACGGTCTGTTTGGAGCGGTGCGAAGAAAGGCCATTTCCCCACAGCCCGTGACGTGCCTCAGGAATTTGTGGTCTGTGACGGGTGAGTCAACATGAGCGGGAAAAGTCTGGCTATTTTTAAGACCACTGACATTTGGGGGTGTTTAACCCCTGTCCCTCCTCCCAGAGCCAGCATCTCAGCAGCGCTTTGCTTGTGGAACAGCCACCTCAGACAGGGAGAGAATTCAAAGGCATAGTTCAACAGCCATCATCAATGCAACGAGGACATTAGCAACAGCGGTTCTTCACAGATACTGCCAGACTAGAAGCAGGCAAAAAAGGCCCTTCTCAAGGCAAATTGGTGCCAGTCACAGGGTGGTGCCTCCTAGGATGAGGAGATGAAAGATGTAGGGTCGGTGACTGGAAAGAGGATGAAGGAGACAGGACCAAGGTGACCAGGAAGAGGCTGTTAGGAGCCACCGAGATGAAGCAAGAAGCTGTGCACAGATGTTTTGTGCAAGCTCGTCTTCAAGTGCTCAGAGGTCTGTCTGCACCAGGGTATTTCCCTACTAGGAATCCACTTGTCTTCAGTTAAAAAGCCTCTCACCAAGTGATGGAGAGCTTATCCAGAGTTTTCACTCTTCCTGGGACTAGGGTCCGCTTGGCATCACAGCACAGCGTAGCTGTGCTCATGTGGCTGTGTCCTCCGAAGCTCAGTGTACCTGTGCCAGCTGTGCTGCCCTGCCTGGTGTCACTCCCAGGTTTGTGTGCTGGTGAGCCACCAGGTCCTGCATTTCTTGGCATCCCCTCTCTGGGAGTCAACACAACCTGCCAACTCCTCTGCTAGCGTGGCACCACGGGACTTGTCCAGCTTCCAGAACTATGCCAGGAGAGTGTTGCCTCTGAGTCAAGCCACTCCTTGTGCTGGCCCCAGGGCAATCACAGTTTGGGTGGCCCACGATCCACCACACTGTGTTGCACCTGTCCTTACCAGGGAATTCGGGTGCTTAGCTCCTCCTCAGTGGCCGAACTGCCTTTCCCCAGGGATGCTGTTCCTCCTCACAGCATGCCTGAAATGGCAACCATCTTTCCTTCCCCACCATCCCACCTTCCTGCTAGGGAGGAGTTTCTTGTCCTATCTTGCTCGCACATCTGCCCAGCCTGCCATTCCCCCCTCCAGAGCTGGGTCCCTGCCTTGCTGTCTGGGCATCCCCGGCCCTGGCTGCCCTGCACTGAAACAAGGAAGAGAAGGTTTCCTCAACAGTGAAATGTGGTTTTGTGGAGCCTGCATTCAGGATGGTCCTACCGAAAAATTCACTCTGCATTTTCATCGAGTGAGCAATTAAGGAAGTGGTGCAAATTTAGCTACCTTCAGGCCAGATAATCTATCCTCAGGTTAGAAAATTTCCTGGATTATTTTTCTTTAACAAAATACTAAGATGTTTTTTGGGTTGGTTTTTTTTTTTT
>VWZZ01006809.1:526411-569568 GCA_013399095.1 Psophia crepitans
ACCCAAACCAGTCTGGGATTCTGTGATGATTCTGGTGTCCTGCACACAAGACCCTCTGGACTATGATCATTTGAGTTTTCCCAGATCTTTCTCCAATCTGTTTCCTTCCTGGGACATGGTGGGGGCACTTGGTATTTTAGAGATAAACAGCAGGGAAAATCAATACCAAGAATGAGCAAGGATAGATAGAAAAGGGTCGGTTTGATATTCCCTCAACACACTGCCAAATCTGACTTCTGTGCATTTTGATGGATTGCTGGTCATGTTTGCCCCTGAACGCAGGTACCTACTGATCATCAACTCCATCCCGTAGCAGGGAGCTCCCCAGGCCAGCTACCGGTGCATGAAGGGGTTTCTTCCTTTCCTTCCTGATTTCTTCCTCTACCTGCCTCCTGACCATTTTTGGCTAAGTGTTCCTCCTTTCCACACCGAAAAGGAGACACCTCCATGTCATTTAGGCGTTGCTGTGGTCCTGCTCCCAACTGCAAGCTGTCTCAAGCACTGCCCCGAAGCCACCGATACTCTTGTAAAGCCTCTGGTGGGATGTCTGAGCAATTTGTCAGCATGGATTCATTTAAAAACCTACCGAGGAAAAATGCTGAAAATCCTTCTGGTATTCGTACAGGCAGATCCCGCGGCAGTCCCTGTCAGCAGCACAGGTGAGACAAACAGCGTGGGATTGCTCGCAGCCTAGACAAATTAATAAGAACGCTGTGCTGGGATGAATTCTGCCCCAAATATATGAAGTGCAAGCTTGTAACGCGCGCCAAGCTCCTCTGGAGCTTGTTTCACAAGCGCTTCCCATTTTACATGCATGTCTGAGGCATCCCGCTGCCTTCAGCTCAAGGCAGGGCTGAGAGAAAGACAGGAGTGGTGAGACCAGGTGGTGGTTCAACCCCTGGAAGTCTTCTACTCCCTTAGCACATCTTCGGTCC
Organism: Psophia crepitans; assembly: GCA_013399095.1. Classification (NCBI taxonomy): domain Eukaryota; kingdom Metazoa; phylum Chordata; class Aves; order Gruiformes; family Psophiidae; genus Psophia; species Psophia crepitans. Next base: position 527,347 of record VWZZ01006809.1, read on the forward strand.
GTACCAGCACAAAGCACCAGGACCCTTTGCCTGGCTTTAGGCCATAGATGGTGGGCTGATTCGTGCTGGATGGACAGCACAAAGCACAGCGGTGGGAGCTGGAGTGAAGGTGTGAGGCTTGGTCACCAAGGTCTTCTCCCCATGCAGTGGGGGCTGGATGGATCCTTGGCCTGACCCAGGGTGTACTGGCTGTTTGCTTAGTGCAAGGTGGCTGTGCTGAGCTGGGCAATGTATGCAGACCTGCTGGAACTGGGGAAAAGGGATGCTCCGAAGCGCTGGAGTGTGGTCAATGCTTAGCAAGGAGAGGGGAGGAGAGGACCCCTACCTGACACATACCACAAGTCTGCTTAAAGCCAGTATCTAGGAGCTTTTCACTGGCCTTGCTTTATTTTTTCAAGATTTATGGTCCTAACAGCCCATAAAAGATACACTAGGATTGGAAAGGACACAGAGAAAGGGAGTGGGTAGGGTTTTATGGAGAAGGCTAGAAGGCTAGGTTTTATCTAGGCTGAAGAGACCTCAACTGAGAAGGGAATGACTGGGGAGGAGGTCTGTATCTAAGGGTCTATAAAATCATCACTGTCAAGGGAATAATTTTCATAATGGAAGAATAAGGGTTCTCAAATCATCATCTAGAGCTCATTTGCTCTTTGCATTCACTTTCAGGTAGCCTTGCCATTGATGTGACCTTGAGAGAAGCTGGGGTCTGTCTAGGACAGAGTTGCCCCAACAGCCCCAGGGCAAACCAGGCTGAAGCTCCTCTTGCTCTGCCCCGCTCCCTAACACACTCACTGTGATGTCGAAGTGTGTCAGTGCCCACAGCACACTTGGCTTCACATGTGGTGGAAACACCAGCTAGGCAGAGGTTAAAGGTCTTTCCTAAAATGTGCTTGAAGCTTGGGGACCAGGAGCAGGGGCGAGCTGTGCATGGGGCGTGGATGATTACACACCTCGCTGCTCCGAGAGATGTGGATAGGATGGGGAGTGCAGATAAGCTTGACCCGAGTGTCTGCCTCTGGTGGGTTTGCAGCGCTGGAGGAGATGCTGTTTGGGTTTGGGCTAGACGTGAGGGAGGAGAGCTGTGCTGTAAATGGAAATCCAGTGTCCAAGCTCTTTCCAAAGGACATGTATGGGTGTCAAGGGCATCACTGAGTTTGGAGAAGGCATCTTGCTGCCTGATGCAGAGGCAGGAGCAGAAGCAGAGGCGTTTGGGACTTGATCCGGGCCATGAGAAGCTTTGCAGTGCCTGGCTGAGACCTCCCTACCTCAGCACAAGCCCAAAATGAACATGGTGACCATGTCCTCCTGCCACTGATCTGGCACTACTGGTTATCAGCAACTGAAAGGAGCCTGAAGTTCAAGAAGTGGTTAAGGAAGAAAAGCAGCTTTGTGCGTGAGACAGGAGATTGTTTCACCAAGAGAGGTGTGGAGACATGCACACGGGAGGACAGGGTGCAGGGATATCAGCTGGGAACAAATTAGGAGGAGCATGGCATGGTCTGGCATAGCTTCTGCATGAGGAGTAGGCTGAGAACCTGCAGCCTGGAAAAATGGTGGCTAATGGGAGATATGAAAACAGTGAAGGTTGGAGCAGCACTCTCAGATGTGCTTTCCCTGCTCTTTCTGCTTTGCCTTAGGCTTTTGGCCGCCCTTGGGAGACAGGATCTGGGCTAGGTAGGTGTTAACCTGACCTGGTGGATGTGCTCACCTCTCCTGGTTGATGGTGAGCACGGGACCGAATGGGTATGGTCAGCTTAGATTAGATTAGCTGGGTCCAAGTCCATGGCCATACCTCCTCATTCACTCTAGAGGCTGAACTGAGAATTGCTGCGTCCCTTTGAAAACATCCAGGAGCTTGTTTTCTCCTCTGCAAATCATTTACAAAATTGCTTTCTGTTTCTCCCTGCTCCCACGTCATCCTTCTCCACCTTCCTCTCCTTTCCACTCAGAAAGACGTGCCCATTCCTTTGCAACTGAGGTATCATTCCCTACCTTCTCCTCATGACATTGATGCTGGGGGAAGAAATAATTTCTGAAAAAGAGGGGTGTTTTTGATGGTCCCCCAGGAGCACTGGGGTAGAATCAGCACTCTGGGAGCCCAGTGCTACTTTTGGTAGCAGAAGCAGTGTTGGTTGTCCCGAGGTCATAGAATCATAAAGGTTGGAAGAGACCTCAAGGATCATCCAGTCCTACCATCCCCCCACCACCTATTAACCACTAAACCATGTCCTTCAGTACCGCATCTGAAGGTGGAGCATCTCAAAGCCTGTTTGCTTGGCAGGTTATGTACACCCTTCATTTCCCCCTGCCCTCATAAAACCTTTGAAGGTTTTTCTCGCAGTAGTAACAAAAGGCTGCTTTGGCCGCAAGTGAAGTGAAAACCAGATGTAAGTAGGGTTAGGGCAGGAGGGCAAGGTGAGCAGGTTCTTCTCCCTCTAGGTGCAGGCACAAAACAATGCAATGCCATGTTATATGGGGTACCCCAGCCATCATCGGTCCACAAGCTGCTTTGCAAATCTCAGGTGAATGCAACAGCAATAAAAGGTATGAGAGTCTGGAATGGGAGGGAGGAAAATTTTCCAGTAAGGATAGGGCCATTGCCCACCAGATTTTGACAGGTGATGGTCATCTTCTGGCTGATAGGGGCAGTGGAGAAAGGTTTTGCATCAGTCATGGGGTGCTGAGGGAAAAGCACAAGAGGACACCAGGGCACTACAAGAAGGTTTGGGCTGGAGACAGGTCAGCAAAGACAGGGACATCATGGACTTTTTTTTGGTAGTCTGCCTTGGATCCTCATGGGTTTTTCTTTCCTGGAAAGACCATTTCTGATCATTGACATGAGAGGTCCTGCAGGCCCTAAGGAGTGATTGTAACCACAAGCAGGACCTTCCGGCCATGTCTCCCCTCATGTCCACTGGGTTGTTTATTTAGCCATCACGGGGCGGCTGGCAGGGTTTCGTTAGATCTGGCCCTAATTACAGCTCAGTTGAGCTTTGCAGTCCTTTTCTTCCATCCTCCAGTTCTCTGCATCTTCCAGGTGGAAAAAAACGCAAAACAGAGAAACTGGGAGGATTTTACATGCCCACTCTAGGAGTCCAGGATAGAAAGGACATTTTTGCATCTGAGGACGGTCAACCCAAGCTGCACACACGCACTCACACCCACAACACAAACAGAAACTCATCAAGTCCTCAGGATGGCAGTGCTCACTCCCACACCCCTGGCTGTGAAGATACCCGCTTTCCACCAATACACCGGCTTGATGGAGTGTCCAGGGCACTGCTTTTCCGAGGTGAGGAAACCTTCCAGGTTAGATGTCCCCAGGCAAAACACACACATGATAAATGTGGTATTTGTGGTGTGTGGGCAAGGGCAAGGTAAGGAAAAGCTGTCCGTGCTTGCCTGAGCGATGCTGGTCCTTCACAGCCCTGAAGGATGACGTTGGGAACACAACTGGGTTAGAGAAACATGTTGTGTTGCTGGAGGAGGCTCATCCGGGGAGGTTTGGATGTACCTCCTCACCACTGCCTTTGCAGCAGACCTGCGGGCACTGTCCAGTGCTCTCAGGCCATTTATGAGCAAACAGAAAGTGAGAAGGAAACCAGAACTATGCCTTATTCATCCTCCATCCCTACCCAAGGCTTGCTTGGTGTCCTTGGTGCTTCCAGACCCTGTGAAAGGGCAGCTGCCTTCGGAGAGCAGGGCATTGTCCTGTGGTCATCTCCAGCTCCATGAGCAAGACAGAGCAGATGAAAAGCCCTCCATCAAACCAAGTCATCTGCAACCTTTGCATCCATTTCAAAGCATTGTTTTCCTTTTGCAGAGGATCTGGAGGGGTGGGAGAAGCATTCAAAGCCCAAAGCTGGTTCTAAAGTCCAAAGCTGGGAGAGCAAAAGGGTTTGATTAATATGACAGAGCAGAGAGCCCAGAAACCTGGGAGAGCAACACCTCCCTGCAAATCAGGTCATTTATTTAGCAAGTGAAAAATGGCTTCCCGAGGCTCAGAGCACTCGGGCAGAAATCAAAGAGCATTTGAAGGAGGAGGGAAAGCCAAGCCCTGGCTTTGCCGTTCCTGCCTTCCCGCTGGATCCCCACCAGCCCGGCAGACACAGAGGTAGACTGTGAAAATATTTCACTCTTTACACACCACTTCAAAACCTCAGAGCCACTCTTTCCATGGAGACTCAGGTCAGCTGCCACACTAAACTCCAAATATTTTCCTAGCTGGCAAATAAAAAAAAAATCCTTATATCTGTGTCTAGCTCTATAGCCAATGTATACTGAATGATAAAGCCCCTGGCACATATCTTGCAAGAGCTAATTATAGGATTTGGAAGCTAACGTGATAATATTTTCTTTAGATGTGTGGTACAGATGTAATTACTTCTCCGGAGATGCCAGCCGCAGATGACGCAAGATGCCCTTATGTAATCAGTTTTTATTATGCAGTTATGGAAATTTTCCCTCTCTGGCCCATCCCCTACTTTCCCCTCAACTCTTTATTTTCATTTTTCACCCTAAATTCTCGCTGGCTTATTCAGAAGGCAATGGGCTGAGGTCAGTAGGCCAGATGGACAGTAAGCAGAAGGGCAGTTTCATAGAAAATCCATTCCTGGGTTTCCCCATCCTCCTCGTCAATGAAGGAGCAAAAGAGTTAATGACTTTGCATCTGCTGCATTGGCTTCAGCAGGACTGGGAAAAGGTCCCTGTCCACCTTTCCACCTGATGGACTGGAAGGGGGCCACGTCAGAGACAGGTCTTCCCCCAGCCCTGGCATCTACTGTGGTTTGGACGTCAATGGATGCTGGGCAGCCATCTGCTCCATCCAGCACACCGTGGAGGAGCACCTGCACAGAGACCTCACTGCCTCCTCCCCAAGAAGGGCCTGGGGGAATGCTGGGGCTGCAGTCAAACTGCAGAAGAAAGCCAGTTTGTCATTGCAGGGATGAAGGCTTGGTGGGACACAAACACTTCGGCTGCTCCAAAGGTTGCTCCAGGGTGCACGAAGGTCTCCCAGGTGACCCACAAAGTCACTTCTGCCAGGGCAAAATCACAGTGTAATCACAGGCCTCCAAAAATGTTTCCAAACCAGAGTGATTTTCGCCTGTGGATCTTTTCTGAGGGTTTTGGTTTAGTTGCTTCAAATTGCTTCTGTCCCACTGCCTTCCTCCTGTGGCTGGACAGGCAACAGAAGTCAGAAACATGGATGACTCCAGGACACAGGCTTCCTCCACCACCAATGTTGGTCAAAGGTGACACCTGTCCAGTATACCCTGCCTTGACTGCAAATATTCAGGAGAAAAGGTTGATAAACATCCTGGAGGCACCACACCATACCTGCAGCACCTATTATGGCTGCGCGCTCTTCTGCTCCTACCCTCTTCCATCCTTCTTGTCTCGCCAAACCTGGGTCCTTTCCTGCTGTGTTTTAGGACTAATACATGATAGGGAGAGGTGACTCTTAGCTCTAGGCCATCCTGCCACCAGCTGAGGTTGCAAAACTGGGTCACAAAGACCTTTTCTCCTCATTTTCACCACATAGCATCCAAGCAGTGCATGCCTTGAGGAGGACACGCTGGAGATGACCCAAGTCCGAATCCTTCGGTGGCTAGCAAGCAGACCCAGGCATAGTTTAGAGACCTGAGAAAGGGGGAAGTGGCCATGTAAAGTCTAAAGAAAAGGAAGCAAGAGAGCTGGGAGTAGAGACAAAACCACTCGTTCACCCACTGGGTGAACTTGTTCCCAGACATGGTCCAGTGCCAGCGACTGCTTAGGAATTTGTCTTTAGGGCAGGGAATACCCACATTTCTCTGAGGACACGGAAGCTGGGGTAGGCAATAGCAGGAGATGTGTTTGTTGTACTCATGTCATTTATTAACTGCAAACTGCAAGCTCCTGCCAGAGCCCAGGGCCACCGGCTGGTCATGGATTTAGATGGTATTTCAGCACACACCACCTTCAGTTAAAATCCCTCCCTGTGATCCATGAACTGTGTTGGCTGGATCCCCATGGACTGGAAAGGGAGTGTAGACTTTGGGTCCTGCACAGAGAGGCTTGGTAGGCACCACAACGGTGCTCCAGGCTTCCTGCTTGGTCCTCCACCACCCCTCCAGAAGCTCCCTCTTGCCAGGGCTGGAGGAACCTCTTGCTTCTGCTTTTGTTGAAGCCATTCAGCCACCTTGTCTTGCCCAGAGAGGCTGACCAGGATGGAGATGGAACAGGTGGATGGGGACAGGGCAAGTGGACCAGGCATTGTGCATCCACACAACTTACACCTGCTGAGGATCTACCCCCAACGTTCCTCCAAGCCAAGGGAGCTGTGCCAAATCCCTGAATCCCAGTGTGGACAGAAATGGCACTTTCAAACAGGATGCATGCTGACCTGGTGATGTCAGGGGAAAGCTGCCTCTCCCGAATTTTATTTTGCTCCAGTTTATTTTTACCAGTCCTGGTCTGCTGCTTCGGAACTGTGAATGGGGGGTTTGCTTCCTTCATTCTGGGTAACCACCCAAGGATGTTTAAGCAAGCTTCTCTGGTCAAGAAATTAGTTAAGAGACCTGGTAACACTTGGCTTTCTCAAGGAGTATCGGTCACTGCCTGTTGGAGAGCTCATCAGGATTGCCACCACTGCTGCCTCTCCCGGGGTTGTTCAGCCAAGGTGTGAAGGAAGAGCAGGGGAAAAGGACAACACTGCTCACCCACATGTTTTTATTTTCAGCTCATAAGTTTCAGATTAAGGTCTTGGCCAGTGTTAATGCGTTTCAAGCTCCTGTGAAAGAAACAGGCTCCCTCCTCCCCCAAACCACAGAGGCTGTGTGGTTTGAAGGGCTGGTGAAGTCCTGCTCCACTCACTGGTCATTTAATGTGCATTTCTTCCGTTACGCTGAGGAGGCAGAGGACAGGAGTGCCGTATGGTTAGGACTAGCTTTTACGGAGAATCACATGTTCCCCCCATGCAGCTCAGACCTGACCTACATAGCATGGCCAAGCCACCACGCTGGAGCGTCCCAGCACACATGTCGGGCTTTCAGCACCCACAGCTGGAGATGCAGGAGACTCCCCTGATTTATGGGAAGACCTGGGCGATGCACCAGGTTGGGGCTTGCCAGCGCTGCAGAGGCTTTGTCTGCCCTGTGTCGATACAGGAGGAGACAGCTTATACCAGCAGGGATGTTTTTGCCAGAATAGGAAACCATCTCTCTGGATGATATAAACCAGAGTCTTTTGGCTTGTTCGTGTTGCCTCAAGCTGAGCAGGCAGATGTTGTCATGGACTGGAGATAGACAGTGTCCCCCATCACAGCAGATGGCATCAACCCAGCTTTGTAGTGCCAACCCAGCCTTGGGAACCCCCACCAGCCCCCTGTGGCAGCTTGGAGAAGGTTCTCTCCCATCCACACCTCTGTGTGGGTATGAAGAGGCCTCACACAGGCTCAAATATTTCCACTTAATGAGCAGGAAGAACCTTTCTCAGCATTTTAACTTCCAGACCAGTGCAACGGTGGGATCTCATTGTGCAAGCACTGGTGCAGGTGAACCTCCGGGTACAGAGAAGGCTTTTACATCACGTAAGCAGTCAACAGTTTCTTCTAGTGTAAATAAGTAGTGTGTTCACGTGACATTTTTTTCCCAGGAGCTCAGCCACAGAGCTTGCTCAGGTTGTGCAGACTGGTGGTGATTTGATCAGCTTTCCTACCGGTTAGGCTGAATTTTCTGGCATGGTACAGCCATACCACCCTACCAGTAGCACACTGCCCATGTAGCTATGGTCCCTGTGATCCCTGGAAGACACCCACAACAGTCAGATGAAGCAGCATCACTCCAGAAACACAGGGAAGCCCTTGGATGTTCGACACCCACTGACTGTCACAGAAAGCAGGCTCAGGTCCTTCCTCCGAAGGCTGGGCTGGAAATCTCTGCTCTAACAACAGACACTGGGGAAGAGCTTCAAACAAAGGCTGGTTTGAAGGTACAACATGAGATCTGCTTTCAGGATGCAACCTGCTGGATGTCAAGCACTTATTACCAGTGCAACCAGTTCACAGCTGAGGTCTGAAGTTGTTGGGGTGCTGGTTGCAAAGGTCTGGAAGTCTCCAGCCCAACTCCACAGTTTGTGTAGGACTATCATCATCACTAGACCTTGGCATTGCCCAGCCAGGGCCCAAAGACATCCCAGGATGGAGACACCTCCACCTCACTCATGACCTGAAAGTATGTGCAATAGTCAGGAAACCCTCATTTAGGAGTATTTTTTTGCTCCTCAAGGCTTTGAAAATTACCTTCTCTGTAAATGAAGGAGTCTAGATGGAAAGAGGAGGAAGGTTCTCAGGATGTTTTGCATTGAGAAGTTGCTCTCCAGAGCTTTTAAGGAAGAAATTCTGATGCAGGGAGCCAGGTGTCTCTGCTCCCATTCCCATCTCCACCTCTGCCTCACCAAGAGCCTGAGAGCATTGATGCTTTCTGCCCGCCGTTCCCCAGGGAAAGTCCAGAGCCAGCGATGCTCCTTCAGACCTCACTGCAGCTGACATTTTGCTCCTTCTCTGATCAGTGCAGAAAGCACTTAACCACTTCTGCAGCTGCAGGCCAGGGACCTCAAAGAGCTTTGGGATCTTGAAAGGAAATGGCTCCAAGAGGAGTGAAATCATTCTGCTGGGGGAGATGCTCACGGCATACCAATTCTGCAAGAAAAAGGAAAAAGAAGAAAAAGAGTATGGGGAACAAAGAATTTGGGGTTTAGTAGGGTTAAGAAGGCTTTGGCAGAAAAAAAAAGAAAAAAAAAAGCCCAGAAAAAAACCCAATATTCTTATTTCTGAAAACTGAAATTGTTATTCAAGGGAAGGAGAAAGCATTGAAAAAAACCCCACCCCCAAAAAAAGCCCAACCCCCCCCCGAACATTTCTACAGAAATAATTCTCAAACAGGAGAATTTTTCTGCAGAACAGAAAAACTCAACAGGAGGTCCCCAGGGTCCCACCTGACAAGAGCCAGTCCAAGGGATCCATTGAGTAGCGAAAGATGATCTGCTTTTTCCCTTTTTTCCCTTCTTTTCTTTCTTTTTTTTGTCCTTAAAGCTACAGGTGCTGCTTTTGTTGTGGCTCCCACCCGAAGCTGCAAACCCCCGTAACTCTGACCTGCTCTGCACTGCTGAACACTTTGCAGCCTCAGGCCTTGTGTTGGAGATCCACCAACCTCTTGATCATGAACAGCTTCAGCCTGGTGGGGAAAGGGACATTTGGAGAGGGGCTGCTGGCCCAGCAAGAGCTGCTGGAGCTGGGAAAGTCAGGGTAGACCTTCCTCCCATTGAGGGAAGGGATGTGTGTCAAATGGGGGAGCTGGTGATGCCCTCCCTGAGACAGAGGAGCCTCTGATGTCTGGGGGTGCTGCCGGGGGGCTGCTGTGTTTCTCTTGGCTGTTTTGGGGCAAGGACTGCCATTGCTGAAACCACAGCCATCATTTCTCCCCGGAAAGGACTAAACTGGGAGTTGGGAGCAACGGATGATGTGCATGCTCTTAACATGAACCATGTGTAACGACAGCCTTCCCCACCATTGAACTGAGGGAGAAAGGGGGAAGGAGGCTTTGAGTGTCCTTCGAAGGATGTAGTTTTGGGTCTGGGTGGATGTTCAAAGCCTCCTTCCTCAGGCAGAAGGAGGCCAGTCCATCCTTGCTGAGTGGGGATGGCTTTTTAGGTGGGTAACCCCAAAATCTGTAATACATGGCTGGAAGTCATCCTGTTTGAGTGCCTCTGAGGAACACTGACTGTATTTGAGTCTGAGTTCAATCTTCAGGTCCGGACTGGTTTCTGCTTCCCACCCACGGCTCAATGCAGCTCGAGGCTCCCGACTTCCCCCCCAATGGGTGAGCTGGACCTTGTGCTCTCAGCCAAACTTCCCAGGGCCCCTCCGTCTGGACAGCCCATTTCGTGAGGTTCAAAGACCAGCTGTCAGAGATGCTCTGATGGATACACCACTCCCTGTTAGTTACCCAGGGTCCCCACAGGACGAGCCACGCAGCCAAACGTATTTTGGAAAGAAAAGTCTCTCACGAGTTTTGTTGATAACAATGATGATGTCTAATTTAACTCTCAATTAAGAATCCATCGTTAGACTTGTGGTTCTCCAGCCAGAGTCTGACATGGTGGGGAATGAGGACCACCACCTGGAGGCATGCAGGTGATGGGGTCTGGGTGCACAGTCTGACCATAGCTGCACAAAAAGGGCACCATAGAGATGGATAAAACCCCCCAGAGAGATGAGACCAAATCTTGGTGGTCCTGTCTCACGAGGACAGGGAAACACGATGGTCTGGGTGCAGCTGGCTGCGCAGGAGCCCCTGCATAATGGGGTGCTGCCTGCAGACTGGGGTGGCCTCTGTTGGCTCTCAGAGGTGGTGGAGGGGCTTTGGTGGAGGTGAGCTTAGTGGGTAAGGAGGTTTATGTCTCAGCAACTGGGGACCTGGGGCTAGAAATGGGAGTTCAGGGTTCAAAAGTTTATGAGCTGCCTGAGAGCACCAGGAGCACGGATTTTCCTGGAGTTTCCAGCATTCTCCGAAGCATCTTCTATCATGATTTATTCATCTGTGGGAAGCGCTAAGACATAACACAACTCCCAAAGCGAGAACAAGCACAGCCTTAACCAGCTGTAACGTCAGGAAACTGCCTGCCATGCGGCCAAGGGCTCCTTCCCTTGGGCAGCTTCACCAAGGGTGGGGGTCCGTGCCTTGATGAAGCTCCTGGATCAAGTTCTGGTTATTGCAAGAGCTGTCCCTGGGGTGGAAAGGGCTTTCTGTACATGTGGCTATTTCCAAGGTGTGTGCCATGCATCCTGCTGCTGGGAATCTCTTCCAGCAAATGTATAAACCAGACTGTTTCTTGGAATTCTTTGCTTCTGAAGTCAAAGGGCAAAATTAAGAGCTTGAGTCTCCACAGGAATCCGTTTTGGTATAATTTACACCTTTCCCATGCACCCCAGCAGTGTGTTTTGCCGTGGTTTAAACGCACGCGTAACCCATATTTGATTATTGTTACCATTATTGCTATTTTACTGCTCTGGCTGCTATTAGCCCACCGCTGACGACGCTGTGCTTGCGGGACTGCAGCCGGCGACTCCTTTGATACTCAGACATCCTGCCAATAGAAAATTCACTTGAGCAAATAAGTCTAAATTAGCAGCAGCTTTGTGTAGCTTTATTTCCCTCGCTGCACTCCCTTCACGACTGCAAATAATCCAATATAAGTGCTGAGGCCGTCTGGCCCCCCATGGGAAGGCTGGTTGCTCTCCCGTCACAGTGCTGGTGGCCAGGGATGGAAGAGAAAGATCCCTGGACCATCCTCTATCACCAGGGCTCCGCTCTGAAAGATGGGGAGGTGGGGGGCAGTTCAGGTGGCAAAGAAGGGAGGGGAGGATCCAGGTCCAGCTTCTGGGGTGATGGGCATCATCCCATTTGTCCAAACGGGCTGAAACCAGCCAGAATATGCCAAAGTTAGGGGAGGACAGATGGACCGTTTAATGCCTGCTTCCTCATCTGCAATAACCAGGGGAGAAAATGCCTGCCCCTTTTCTTCTTTTCTGTGCTGAAACGTGCCAATGGGTTACAGCAGGATCAAATCCCTCCAGAACTTTAATTTTGTTGTTGTTGTTTCATAGGTGCACAGATTTATCAGGGAGTTTGGGGTCAGTGTTGGTATATAAAGAAAATGTGTTTTTTCTGGGTTCCAGACTCTTGTGCACTTTGGTGAGATTTAGGATACCAATTGATCCAAACCACCTCAAAAAGTAAAGCTGAGGCTGTTTCAAAGTTACCAGGCTGGACTCGTGCTCTCTGGTGGTTTCTCCGTGGTGAATGGGCTCACGGTTCAGCCACACAGCAGGGCAACGTCCCCACGGGGATGGGAAAGTTGAGGGGAGAGGTGCCCTGCTGGGAAGACCCCAAAATAACTGAGTGAAAAAAGCCATCAAATTCCAAAATCCTCATCTAAAAATAGCCAAGCTTTCAGACCCCAAAGTCCATACTTGAGCAAAAACAAGCCGTCAGACCCCAAAATTAGAAAAGGCAAGGCAAGGCAAGGCAAGGCAAGGCAAGGCAAGGCAAGGCAAGGCAAGNAAAGGAAAGGAAAGGAAAGGAAAGGAAAGGAAAGGAAAGGAAAGGAAAGGAAAGGAAAGGAAAGGAAAGGAAAGGAAAGGAAAGGAAAGGAAAGGAAAGGAAAGGAAAGGAAAGGAAAGGAAAGGAAAGGAAAGGAAAGGAAAGGAAAGGAAAGGAAAGGAAAGGAAAGGAAAGGAAAGGAAAGGAAAGGAAAGGAAAGGAAAGGAAAGGAAAGGAAAGGAAAGGAAAGGAAAGGAAAGGAAAGGAAAGGAAAGGAAAGGAAAGGAAAGGAAAGGAAAGGAAAGGAAAGGAAAGGAAAGGAAAGGAAAGGAAAGGAAAGGAAAGGAAAGGAAAGGAAAGGAAAGGAAAGGAAAGGAAAGGAAAGGAAAGGAAAGGAAAGGAAAGGAAAGGAAAGGAAGGAAACGAAAAGGGAAAAGGGCACACACACCCCCCTCAAAAAAAAAACAACCCAAAAAACCCCGCAGGCAGTCAGACCCCAAATCCTACTGAAGCAAAACCAAGCCATCAGACCCCCAAATCCCAGCTAGAGCAAAAGCAAGCTGCCCGACCGCAAAATCCCTGTTTATGCAAAAAACAAGCTGTCAGACTCCAAAATCCCAGTTCGAGCAATCACCCAAGCCATCAGTCAGACCCCAAAATCCCAATCTGAGCAAAACCCAAGCTGTCAGACCCCAAAATTCCCATGTGGAGAAAACCAAGCCATCGGACGCCAAGGTCCCGGTTTGAGGGTGTTGGGATGGGAAGAAAGAGTTAAGATCCCGCGGGCGCGGGCCAGCGGTGGCCAATCAGGCCGAGCACAGCGCAGCCCTTGGCCTCAGCCCAGCAGCAGGTTGCTCTCCGCAGGTATTATTTTGGGGTTTTTTTCCCGGGATACCAAGCAGGGAGACGATGAACATCGAGACCCGCAGAGGACGGGGAACTGGAGGATGCACCGCTGGGTTTCCCAGGTAAACCCTGGTGGGTGCTGGCTTTTGGAGGGGGGGTTTCCTTTCCTCTCCTTCCCCCTCTTGCTGGGTGTCTTTGTTCGAGCCCAGAAAGGGGCCAGGCAGGGGAATGAAGGGGTTTCGGTGGATTAGTGTGGGGCTGAGCTGGTGAGACCTGCTGCAGGTCTCTTTTTGGGGGGTGGGATGTACCTGCTGGGCTGCATTTGCACTGGGGGGGTCATAGCAGAGAGGGGATGAACAGAGGTGGGTTGCTCAGGGAGGGGAGAGCTGCATTTCTCCCAGTATAAACCCACCCTGGATCCAGTTGGCACCCACGGGCACCGGGATCTTGCACCCCAGTGGGTTTTAGGGCACCACTCTGGTTAGCAGTGGGGACAAGCCACCATGGGGACTTGCTCCGAGTGCAGTGTCCAGGGAGGAGTGAACACGTCCTGGGCTGGGTCCGCGCCCTTGAAATTCCTCAGGGCAAGTTAATGATAAATCACAGCCGGGCCCGTGCGTGGGCGGCAGATGGGAGCTGGTGGTGGGTCCCCTCGCTTTCCTTCCTGCCAGGAGAGAGGTTTGGGCAAGGTCTGGGGACCACAGAGCCAAGCAGGTTGTGGGGATGGCTGCTCAGCTCATCGCCGGGGGTGATGGCTCACCCCAAAGGAAAGGATCAGACCTCTCCCTGGCAACACTCAGGCCAGGGCAGGGGTCTAAATTGTGCATGGGGTCATCTGGTGCTGAGAGGGCTCCTCCTGATCCCACCACAAGGCATTCGGGGCCAAGGAGCAGGTCTGTAGCAGGGGATCACATCGGGATCCCCCCAGATTTGGGGTATGGGGCCAGATGAGGATGCTCAGGTAGTCACTGGGGTGCCAGGCAAGGGATGTAGCTCCCACTGTGGGACTTTCAGGGGACCACAGCACTGTGCCAGCACTCTGTGATGGGTCATGAGCTTTCCCATCACCCCTGCTGCAATAATCTGCATCAGGCAGCACCGTGGGCTCAACCAGCAGCAGTTCATCTCCAGCCACCTTGCCAAGGAGGCAGTCCCTTAGTGAGGGGGAAACTGAGGCACGGAGGACTGGGATGACTTCAGGCGGTCAAGCCTGCAGTGTGGAGCATTCCAGACCCCCAGCCCTGTAGCCAGCGCTGAGGCTGCTCCACCAAACCTTCCTTTCCCTGTGCCGAGTGAATTCAGTGAGCTTTCCACCAAAGCTGGCATCTTCCAGGCAGCAGTTGTCACCGTGACTGCACTGGGGACGAAGACCAGCCCACAGTGAGCACTGAGCACCTTTGGGGGCAGCCACAAGGGTAGGTGGGCATGGATGAGACCATGTCTGAACCCTTCCTGAAGGACACATAAGTTTTGGGTTGGCAGTTTGGGCTAAGCTTGAAGCCATCCTGTCCTGCTGGTACTCTCTGCTCATTGGGATGATGGGGACAGACATGCCATGTAATGGAAAATCCCTCCTACCTGCTTTTGGGTGCATCCTGGAGGATGCCAGCCTGGATCCAAAGCCAGGGCTCTGGTAGCAGAGGGGGAAACATGCCCCTGAGGATGAGAACTGTGCCAGCAACACAGCCCCATTAGCCCAGCCGGGACAACGCCGACAGCCCCAGGCCCGCTTGCCAAAACCTCCATCCTCCATGGCAGGATAATTCATGGTGGAAGAGACCTTGGAGGTCTCCAGGCCACCTTGCCACTCGAGGCAGGCTCAGCTACGAGGCTTGGTCCATTCAGGGCTTGAAAACCTCCAAGGATGGAGACTGCAAATCCCCCTGGAACCTCGTACAGATCGCAGAGCACCACATTACATCTCCACATCATCCACCGAGGTTTCTCTGGGGCTTTGCCCCCTTTCCTTCAGTCTCCAAAGCAGTTTTGATTTCTTTCCTCATTGGAGCAGCTCAAGACTGGTGGAGCCTGCCAGGTGCTTGACGTTTTATTCCACACCTTTGTCTGCTCTTTCTGATTCACAAAATCCTGTGGATTAAAATTGGGAACGCCCTGAGATGAGGAGCTGTGATGGGATTGGACTTGGGATAGGTGGAGCAGCTTGTTCTGGATGAGCAATAGTAATGCCCAGATTGATTTATTGGTTATTTTTTTTCGCTGTCAGTTAGGAGTTTCCAAGTAGCTGCCAGGCTCTGAGACTCGTGCTTGCAGAGGGATGCTCTGGGGCAGTGGCACGCTCCACGAGCGTGGACCCAGCACAAGCCTCTGGTGCTCTTCATCATCCTTACCATCATCGCGCGGTGGATGCAGACGGGGACTGTTGTCTCACTGCGTGTGACAGAGGCACAACCCAGGTGTAGCACTGACATGGCGGGGGGTGTCCATCCCAGGAGCACCCCCAGGGAGCAGAGAGGGAAGGACAGGCAGGGGGGCTTGGAGCCAAGGCCACGCGCTCCATGGAGGAGGTTTCGGCTGTGCTTTGCCATGATTCCTGCTCCTGCCACTTCCTGGGGGACAGGGAGGGGTGGCAGTGGAGCGTGTCCCTTAAACATAGTGACCAACCAGGGAGGAAAACTGATAGCAAGCCGGGAGGATTAGCTGGGGGAAGGTGGAGCGGGCTGCACTATTGAGGCTTTGTCCAGGGAGAACAATGGGGCCTTTATGGAGGAAGGGAGGTGGCGGGTTGGCAGGCTGGCAGGGACAATTCGGTACACAGAGTGTCCCTTGGGACAGGAGGAGAGGGCACTGGGATGTGGGATGGGACAGTTTGGTACCCAGTGTCCCCTAGCCAGCTGTGGGGGTGGGGAACTGGGCTGTGGGATGAGACAGGTTGGTTCCCAGCACTTCTCCTGGGCAGCTGGGGGAATAGGGAATTGGTTTGTGGGACATGGGATGGGACAGGCTGCTACCCAAGGTGTCCCCTGGCCAGCTGGAGGGACATGGGACATGGTATGGGACAGGCTGGTACTCAGCATGTCCCTTAACCACTGCTGGGATGGGCAAACTGGGACACGGGAGATGGGACAGAGGATGGGCCACTTTGGTACCGAGCACATCCTCAGGGTGTGGGACTTGTCCCAGGGTGTCATTGTGAACCGCATCAGGGCAGAGCTGACCTGCTGCCCCCCACCATCTGCACGCAGGGTCCCAGTCCACAGCCAACCCTCCCAAATCCTTCGGCAACGGGAATCACGGCAGGTGGTTCATGAGAGCACCTTGTGCTGGTGCCGGGGACCGTGACCGCTTCCACACCTGAAAGCGAGGAGCATCCCACGCTGAGGACATCCCAGACCAAGTGCTGCCACCTGCTCCGGACCTTGGCAGAGGGTGCCTTGGGGATGCAGGAAGCCCTCATCCCATGGGCTCTCCCTCGGCAGCCCAACACGGGCTCTCCCGAAGAGCGCCTGTGCCTTTGCATCTCGTCTCTTTTGTTTCAGGCTTATTATGTAAATAGCTGATGCGGCCCCATAATGAGAAAGTAGTTTCCCAGAATACAAAAGGCTGTAATTATCTCATTAGCAGGCGGAAAGGAAAAGGAAATGTTTCTAAGCTGCTTGCTTTTATTTCCCACAGCAGCCCAAGAAAGTCCAAACCCCAAAACAGGGACCTCCCTGCCCTGAACTCTGCCCCCCCCACCAATGCTGTTGCATTTGCAGGAGGAAAAAAGCAAAGCGCAGTCCTCACATCTCAGAAATAGCCACATACTGGGGGGGGGTGACCGCTTTTAACTGGGCACCGTTACCCTAAGGATGCTGCGGGTCTGTGTGTGGAGCGCCAGTGCTCTCAGTTGCTGGGCCAGGAGATGCCATTGGAAAGAGGATGGTCTCTGTCTTTCCAAACTGGATGTTCCTCAGCAGGACTCCTGAGCCAGGATCACAGCACAGAGCTTCAGACTGGATTTCTGCGGTTGCATGCCTGCAAAAGATTGCGATAGGAAACAGCCTTAGGACACATGGAGGTTGCTCCAGGAGGAAGTATCTAGGATGGCTTTGGCGTTGCTTTGCGTTCTGAATTCACTCCTTCCTTGCTATTAGCTAAACACCCAGTGCTCGGGGGGGGGGCAGAACTACAAAGATCTCTGCAAAGCACCCAGGCCACAGTCAGGTGCTGCAGGTCCTTGCTGAGGTCTCCAAAATCCCCTTCTGGTGGGGTTTGCTCCTGTCCACACTCTCCGTTCCTCCACTCTGATCATGGTCCTGTGGTCCTGGCTGCGTCCTCAGTGAACTGGCTGGAAGCTGCCAACGCAGCAGCAAACTGCTTGCTGCTTTGGGCTGACTTTCTGCCAGATTTGTGAGCTGGATCAGGCCATGGAGAGAGCAGCAGATCTGGATGGGGTCCCTCCTCCAGCAGGGACTCGATGGAAAGCTGGTTATGGGCCACGAGTCCTGCAGTTTCCCAGGGGATTTGCCTGGCTCCAAGGGAAAAGCTGCAGGGCTTTCTCAAACCACGGGGTCTTGGGGAGAGAAAACAACTTTCCACTCATTTTTGTGTGCAAAGCCAGCACCAGAGTTTAAGTAGCTCCTAATGAACACCTCCCTGCAAGCCCTGGGCAGAGATGCAGGACAGTGGAGCAGCACTGATGTATCCCGCTGGACAACGGCCCTGGCAAATCAGTCCTTCTTAACATTACCATTAGCATTACCGAAAGCAAGCATCTAATGGCCCGAGCAGGACTGGTGGTTCACTGCATGCCATTGTCCTGCTCATCACAGCCAGGAGTCTCTTTGTAAACCTCCTTAAAACATAACCATGGGATTTCTCCAGCCTTGATGTGAGACTCTGCTCTTGTGAGACCCCACCTGCAGTGCTGCATCCAGCTCTCGAGTCCTCAGGACAAGAAAGACATGGAGCTTCTGGGGCGAGTCCAGAGGAGGCCACAGAGTTGATCCGAGGGCTGGAGCACCTCTCCTACAAGGACAGGCTGAGGGAGCTGGGCTTGTTCAGCCTGGAGAAGAGAAGGCTCCAGGGATACCTAATTGTGGCCTTGACCTACAGGAAAGCTGGAGAGGGGCTGGTTATTAGGGAGTGCAGTGACAGGACAGTGGTAATGGGTTTAAACTAAAAGAGGGGGGATTTAGATTGGATGTTAGGAAGAAATCCTTCCCTGGGAGGGTGCTGAGGCCCTGGCACAGGGTGCCCAAAGAAGCTGTGGCTGCCCCTGGCTCCCTGGCAGTGCCCAAGGCCAGGTTGGATGGGGCTTTGGGCAATCTGGTCTAGTGTAGGGTGTCCCTGACCATGGCAGCGGGGTTGGAACTAGATGATCCTTGTGGTCCCTTCTAACCCAAACCATTCTATGATTCTGTGATGACTTACAGCACAGATCTGCAGTGACTTGGTTCAACAGCCCTAGAGCCCTCATGGTGCAAAAGGGGCCGAGCTCAGCTGAGCCCTAGGAGATGCTGGACAATGTCCTGCTGCAATTTGGAGTCTGCCCTTGCATTGAGGGCTCAGGTGCTGCTGGAGAGTTTTGTAGCCCAGCAGTAAACATCAAGCCTTTGCACAGATGGACGCAAGATGTGCAAACGTGCAAGAGCCTCACAGCCAAAGAAGTGTCTGAAGGTGGCTACGAGAATTTGGCACTCCTCAACCCTCCCAATTTGCCTTCCCAAGTTTGCTTTTTGGCCCCGAATGAGGGGAAGAGGTCCCCATTGCAAAGCTCCCATCTCATAATGGGAAAAGAGGTCTGTGTCCTAGGGAAGCAGTGGGAGTTGTTTGTCTGACTTTGTCTGGCTTTCGGTTGTGGAAAAAGTTTGTGGCTGAAAAGCCCAAGATTTGCATGTTTTCGCAGACAGGTTCAAGTGCTTTTGTGCTGTATTTCAGCAGCGGAGGAAAACCTGGCAGCCACCAAGCCAGGATGTCGGAGGTGGGGAAAAGGAGTTGGAGGAGGTGCAGAAAAGAGCCGCAAGAATTATTTGAGGGCTGGAAAGAATGTCTGTGAGAGACAGGAAAAGCTCATTCTGTTCCCCCCTTCAGACCGAGGCAACTTGAGAAGGGTGTAGGAGAAAAGGAGGTGCCAAAGCACTGGAGCCGGGTGGGAGGGCAGTGGTGGTGTCCCTGCCTGTCGAATCAAACCTTGTGGAGATGCTAAAGGCCAGGTCTGGGTAGTAAGGAGGTAACCCGTGATGGTCCCTGACATGCAGGAGGCAGAGCAGTAGCTCAGAGGTCTTTTTGGAGGACATGATGTATACGGAGAAACTGAGGGCTGTTTGCTGAGCCTGGAGAAGAGGGATGTGACTGTAAGTTGTGTCGGCAACTACCTGGTAGGGAGAGAAAAGCCTTGGAGGTGCACGGTGGTACAGCTGAAGCAAGCAGTGCATTTTGCAGGGCAAGATGGGAGCACTGAGAAGTGAGGCACGTCCATCTCCTCCAGCACTGCAGCAGTCCTCCCCTGTGCCTGTGTGCACCCTCCTCAGCCCAGGCAGGGAGCAGGAGGTGGGCTCCCATCTCACCATCGCTGCTGGAACTACCTTGTGGGAACACAGGATGTCCTCACCAACCCAAACAACAACCTTTGAGGTGCCAGTAGCGTTGCTGAGACCTAGACTCAAACATCTCCCATGGCAGGGGGGTTGGAACTAGATGATCTTTGAGGTCCCTTCCAACCCAAACCATTCTGTGATTCTATGATTCTATATATTGGCCCAGTCTGATGGCAGGTCTTGGATTTCAGTGGTGTTTTTTCTCCAGGGCTTGTTCATTCTGTGCTGGACACAGGAGGTTTTGCTCCTTACAGGGTCTGCTTTCTTCTTGCTGCTAACCTGTTCCTGGTCTTCTCTTCCCTCTCCATATATCTTTCTGGTAGAAGCTGAAACGGTCACAGCAAATTTCTTTACACCCCTTTTAACGCTGTTTCTAACCTGCTCCACCACCCCAGGATGTGACGACTCTTCCTCAAGGTATACCAGTTCTCTGGCACCGCTGCCCACAAACTGGAGAGCGCCCTAAACACGGCGAGGTGTAGGTCTGACCCAGGAGAAAAAAAAAAGAAATGAAAAAGATCTCGTTTTCATCGCATCAGTAATCGCACGCTCGTTAAAACCGACGCAAACGAACCCAGGCTACTGAAGGTCACGGACACACCTGCTACCGCACTTGGTGGGGGGTGGAATTTTTGACCTTGGGATGCCTTTGGTGCCCGTCCTGCCAGCACCGCGTGCCTGGGACGGTGCACGTGCCAAGGCTCTGCCTTGCTTTCGGGCTGTTTGCTGGAGCCAGCTCTGCTCGGGAGCAGCGACTAACTCCCTTCTGGCGTGGCACGGTGCCTGGGTGTGTTTCCCAAAGGCCTTCGTTACCAGAGTGTTAACGATTAACCTGCTCGGGCAGAAACACAGGCCTTCATAATCGAGGCTTGGTTAACCATTCAGCTGCTTATCTGAAAGTAGTTTTTCTTCTGCCTAACTGGAAGGCGTTTGCTAACTCGCTTGTGTAAAGCAAGTTGGGAAGACGCAGGAGTTATTTTATGGATTATTGTATTTAATGTACAGGACCTACAGGAAAGCTGGAGAGGGGCTGGTTCTTAGGGAGCGCAGGGACAGGACAAGGGGGATGGGTTTAAACTAACAGAGGGGGGATTTAGGTTGGACGTTAGGAAGAAAGCCTTCCCTGGGAGGGTGCTGAGGCCCTGGCACAGGGTGCCCCGAGAAGCTGTGGCTGCCCCTGGCTCCCTGGCAGTGCCCAAGGCCAGGTTGGATGGGGCTTTGGGCAGCCTGGGCTGGTGGGGGGTGTCCCTGCCCATGGCAGGGGGTGGGACTAGATGATCTTTGAGGTCCCTTCCAACCCAAACCATTCTATCATTCTGTGATTCTACAATTTACAATAGCACCCAGGGGTCCCCCAGAGCTGCAGGCATGGTAGGAAACCATGGTAAGATGTAGCCATCAAGACTTTACCCACCACAACCAGGGAAAAGGAAATTTCATCCCAGATTTTCTGCATCAGGCATAAAAATATTGCTGTTTCAAAGGCAGGACCGCTGGGGGAAAGGCCAAGGAGTCACTGCGGTTGGATGGGATGGGGAGGTCATGCAACACGGAGACAGTGGGGAGCTGCACCGTTGCATGAAGTGCTGGTATCCCTGGCCAGAAAGAAGGCTGGCTGTACCAATGAGACACGACATGCTTCCTAGGTAAGGCGCTGGCGTTGAGATGCCTACCAGGAAGGGTGCTTTGAATCTATCCAGGCAGACAAAGAAACCATTTTCAGCTTTTATTAACACAGTAATGCTGGGAAATGGGAAATTAGCTCAGTGTTTTTTCTGGAAGGGTTCCCTTCTCCTCCTTTGTGTCTGCACAACGTCCCTTCACTTGGGTTCCTGCTGTAACCACGTGGCTCTGGGGAACCGGAGCTTGGCAAAGGCTGAGTGTTGGCTCTTGGAGGTGGTGGTTGCTGTGATGGATGGACAGATGGACATCTGTCAGGAGTGATTTGGGTAGAGGTGATCCTCCTCGGGAGGTGGGACGGATCTGGTGTCTTCTTGAGATGAAGAGAAAGGTGGTTCTGGTGCCTCCTCACCGCTACAGATGGGATGTAACATCTGGCAAGATAAAACATCTGGAAAGGGCACTGGCTGGCAGGTTGTCTGAAACTCCTCCTTTGATTTTCCACCTGCCTGGAGCCTCTCCACACCACAGGGCAGGGGAAGCCACTTCCGTTCCTCTGCAATGGCTCAGGGGTCTCTTCCAAGCCCAGCCGTGCTCAGAGGTGACTCCTCTTTCCTTCTAAAGGACAGACTTGGGAGTGAAACGCTGTAAACGCAGTTCAGCGTCCCTCAGCCCCTCTGTGTCCGTGCACTGCCAGGCTTAGCATCCCTGTTTCTCTCCTTGGGAATCACCCATAAACCCAATTTTAGTCATGTGAGAGAGAGGCAGTTATGAGATTTAAGGAGAAATGTCCTTGGGGAAGTTTTTAATCGTGCATTCCTCCAAATGTGGAATGAGAAAAAACAACCCTCCGGCGCTGTGCCGGAGCCTGACAGCATTACTCCTTACCTCGCTGCGCTCAAAACTTGATTTCACAGATCACCTCAGGACGAGACGGGTAAAACCTGACGGAGAGCTGGAGCTGGCCAGAAGATACCATAGCAAGAGCTGTTGCTCTCAAAAAAAAAAAATAGCCCTTCTTGGCAAACCAAGTTGTACTGTCAGGGATATGTTGGCCCTTCTGGAATCTCCTTAATAACATATTTGTAATGCTTGTCCGTACGCTGTTTATCAGACCCGGGGTTCACAGTAACCATAAGCTAATAACCATTTTTTTTAAAGAATATTTTTTGGATGATTCCCAGTTAAAAAAAAAAAAATATGGGAAAAAGGTCCATTTTCAGAGTCTGGCCCTGTGATGCAGCTTTGATCCCACACCTCGAGAAGGCAGCTGAAGCTGCCGTTGCTTTTGGGTTGCGGGCACTCAACAGGAATGCCCTCTCAGCATCCTGGTGGGCCTGGGTTCCCGGATGCAGAGAAAGGCTGTGATAATCTGCCACAGATGGAGATGCCATGGGGCTGAGCAGACACCTTCTTCCACCGCATCCTGGAGGACATTACCACAACTCTGCCCAGGCTGTGGCTCTCACCAGTCTAAGGACATTTGTCTTCCCTGCTTCTTGTTGTGTTGGCTTTTTTCCTTCGGAAAGATCAAACTTTCCGGTGACCTCATCCTGCCCTCAGAAAGTCAATGTAAATGTGCAAATGTCACAGTGGAATTTACCCAGCGAGGAAAAGGTAACCTGGATTTCTCCTCCATCAGCTGCGTGGAAGCAATGCAGCCACTGCCTTTCGCTTCTCTGGAGCTGAGACCTTCCAGCACATCCCTCCTGTGGCGGCCGGTGTCCCATAAAAAAAGGCACGGCCTATAAAGATCTCAAAGTCACTGAAAGGCAAGTTATTCCTAAATTAGCAGAACAAAAAGTCTTCCCTTGATGAATAAAATCCAAAGGCACTGTGGGTTGAGTGTGGCTTTATAAGGGCAGTCTCCATCTCTCCTCTTCGCTCCGTAGCTCAACCAAGACCCCAAGCGCCCAGCAGGCACCTAGATTAATCCCTGGGCATCACGTGCTCATGAACTGTCTATGGTGTCCTTCAGAAAGTGCCTCTAAGGTGCAATGAGGCCATTAGCCTTTGAGTCCTACTCAGTGTGATGGAGAGAGACATGCCTTGAATATCAGGAAAAGGTTCTTCACCCAGAGGGTGGTGGGGCCCTGGCACAGGCTCCCCAGGGCAGTGGTCACCCCCCCGAGCTGGGCTGAGTTCAAGCAGCGTCTGGCCAAAGCTCTCAGTCATCTGCTGTGATGGGGCTGGTCCTGTGTGGGGCCAGGGGTTGGACTCGATGATCCTTATGGGTCCCTTCCCACTCAGGATATTGTATGATTCTGTGATTCTATGTCCAAATGTAACACGTCGGATGTGTGACCAGACGGGGACGCTTCTCTCTGCTGGTGGAGGTTTTGTTACTTAAAACTGATAAACATTTATGTGTTTTGATTGTAGTGGGTCCCCATGCCGCACCATCTTCTGGGAAAGAAGAATCCCATGTGCCAGTACAGGTTGGGAACTGACTTACTGGAGAGCAGCGTAGGGGAAAGGGACCTGGGGGTCCTGGTGGATGGAGGGATGACCATGAGCCAGCAATGTGCCCTGGTGGCCAGGAAGGCCAATGGCATCCTGGGGTGCATTAGAAGGGCTGTGGTCAGTAGGTCGAGGGAGGTCCTCCTCCCCCTCTATTCTGCATTGGTGAGGCCGCATCTGGAGTATTGCGTCCAGTTCTGGGCCCCTCAGCTCAAGAAGGACAGGGAACTGCTAGAGAGAGTCCAGCACAGAGCCACTAAGATGATCAAGGGAGTGGAACATTCCCCTTATGAGGAAAGGCTGAGGGAGCTGGGTCTCTTTAGCTTGGAGAAGAGGAGGCTGAGGGGTGACCTCATCAATGTTTATAAATATGTTAAGGGTGAGTGTCGGGAAGATGGAGCCAGGCTCTTCTCGGCCTCACTAAGCGATAGGACAAGGGGCAACGGGTTCAAGCTGGAGCACAGGAGGTTCCAGGTTAACATGAGAAAAAACTTTTTCACCGTGAGGGTGACAGAGCCCTGGGACAGGCTGCCCAGAGAGGTTGTGGAGTCTCCTTCTCTGGAGACATTCAAAACCCGACTGGACACGTTCCTGAGTGATGTGCTCTAGGTGGCCCTGCCTTGGCAGGGGGGTTGGATTAGATGATCTTTCGAGGTCCCTTCCAACCTCTACGATTCTGTGATTCTGTGATTCTATGATGTGATGCTTGTGAGACATTCAGCCTTTACGCCTCAACCAGTGTGTGCCATGGAGACACATCTCTGTTGGGCGACAAAGGCGCAAGCTGCAGGAAGGTCATTAGTAGTACCTACAAAATGTTCACCCAGCGCTCATCGCTTGATGCTGCTGGTGGTTCAGCAGGACAAGCCTCCTGGGAACCCTGCTTGGGAGGGGTGATGTGCAAGGGTATGGATAAGGTTACATCACCAGGCACTTCCTCCTCTTTGGGACATGGTTTAGTAGACATGGTGGTGTTGCATTGACACTTGGACTTGATGATCTTAAAGGTCTTTTCCAACCTTAAAGATTCTGTGATTCTATGATTGTCCTGTCCATTATGGCGCACATCGGGCATCTGTCAAACCATGGAGGCTTCTTCACACTTCCAGTTCAGCTGGACGGTGGCTTTCACCAGAGCACCTCCATAAATCACTTTTTCCCTCTGTGACCCCCTCCATACCCTGCTCTGCCCCAGAGGAGCCCTCCCAGCTCGCTGTAGGTACCAGCTCTGTGTCCTCTCCTCTTGGCACAGCAGTTTCCCACGGCTGTCTGCCAACACTCAGGCCATATTTTGGACAGGGCAGATTTCTTTGAGAAGATCAGGACACCGGAAAAAGGGAGGAGGCTACAGGCAGCGCGCTTGGCAGAAGCCTCCAGAAACGCAATTTAATAAAAGCGAAGTTGAGCAGCACAAACCCTGCTTTAACCTTTTTAATTTTCCTTTTCCATTCCATTATTAGTGCAAATAGCAAGACCCTGTGAGACGCCACACCGGAGCCGAGCTCTCGACCTAAGCGAGCTCTCAAAGGAAATAAACCCAGCTCTCCTGCTTTACTTAGGGAGGACTCATTTAACATCTTTACCCCAAGAAGAGGGAAAAATCCACTGAAAAGGGAATTTTCTCCATCTGCCCTACCTGCTGGCGCTGCCTGAGCCCCCCCCCAGTCACTGAGCCACTCTCCAAAGGGCATCACTTTGTTACCTCTTTTTTATCCAGGGGTAAACCTGCACCTCCCACTGCCTCTAAATCCTGCTTTAGTCCCCATGCTTCCAAGATGGTTTATCCTTGGAAATCTGGAACTGAGCGCTCCTGGGACAAAAAAAAAATTGCAGATATTCTGGCCCATGGGGACCAAGCCAATGAACTGAGTAGGGCTGGGTGGACACTGAGTGTCTACAGCTGTCCACATGCTACTGACCCTGCTCCTCCAGGCTTGGTTCAGCTGTGCCTAGTCTAAAGGCATCAGAGATATTGGCACAGACATGAGGCAGGACTCCAGGGAGACCTGAGCCTTTCTGGAGTGGCACTGGTTGGACGCAAAGACCTGCCAAGGGGCCTGGACACTCGTGCACCAGCGACTGAATTGAGCTGTGAGAGTCTTTCCCCAAATGCAGAGACCCCAGGATTCACTGCAGTCACCCAAACTCCTCCCTTCCTGCAGGTAATGAGGGAGGACAGGTTCAAATTCTCCATTATTCAATGAGGCAACAAAACAAAATTTTGTTGTGGCTCTTTTTATTTCCTTTTACACCTTTGTGGGGCTGATTGCATTACAGGGGATCGGGTTAACACCTCTGTGGAGGGAATGGGGATCGTGGGGAATGTAGTCACTCTGCAAGATCTCCATCTTCTGCTCCAGCACAGTTCAACACGGAGCAGCTTCCTTAGAGCTTATATTTTATGGGTACACCCATCAGGGAAAACCCATGGGTTTCTGTAACTAAAGAAGTTCTGTTGAGAGAAATAAATCCATGTTGTTTTTTTTCCCTAGTCATAGAATCACAGAATGGTTTGGGTTGGAAGGGACCACAAGGATCATCTAGTTCCAACCCCCCCACCATGGGCAGGGACACCTGACAGTAGACCAGGCTGCCCAAAGCCCCATCCAACCTGGCCTTGGGCACTGCCAGAGATCCAGGGGCAGCCACAGGTTCTTGGGGCACCCTGTGCCAGGGCCTCAGCACCCTCCCAGGGAAGGATTTCTTCCTAATGTCCAACCTAAATCCCCCCTCTTTTAGTTTAAACCCATTCCCCCTTGTCCTGTCACTGCACTCCCTGATAACCAGCCCCTCTCCAGCTTTCCTGTAGGCCTTCTTTAGGTACTGGAAGGCCACGATTAGGTCTCCATGCTGGGGCATGGCTGCAGAGACTTCGCAACCCTCAGGGAAGTAGTGGGGCAGTGCAGACCAGATCCATTACTGCTGGGTCCAAGAGTGTAGAAACAGCTTGATTTTCAGCTGGGACTTTCAGAAAGGACTTCCAAAAGGCCTTTTAGGGAGTTACAAATTGTCCCCACAGGAAACCTATCTTAGCATCAGTAGCTCTGGAACTTGGCTGTCACAGCTGATAATTACTACAGCACCAATGCAACCTCCAGTGTTTGGAGGATTTCCCCAGAACACAGATGTGAGTAGGCCTGGGTGCCTACAAAGCCACAGCTGAAATCACAGGACTAGGGTTTGTGATGGTGATGGAGCTGAGGAAGAGCATCCAGACATGTGAGGACTGGTCCCAATGTCTTTGACCAAGTCAAAGACAACTTCTAAAACCATTATCTGCAGGTTATCCGCTTCCCATGGCATAGCTTTGGCCAATCCAAGGCATAGCCTAGGTAAGAATAAAATGGATGAGGTTTAAAAGAAAATTTAGGATGACACCTGGACAAAAGCATCTTTTTAAAAGCTCGAGTCCATGGGACAACAATTCCAAGGAAGAGATGGAAAGCGTGTTGCTTAATCCCTGGTGAATCATCACTCAGGCAGGCATTGGATGGAGCAATAGCATATGAGCCTACAGATGGACCAGGGCTGGGAACCTTTCCTCCCCATGGCCAGACAAACTTGTTCAAACCTGGGGGGAAGGTGACAGAAATAATTCAGGCTTGGGAAGTGCAGATGGTTGTGTCCAACCGATGCTGTAGAGCTGTGCCCACTAAAACCCCTGCAATCCCCTCCCCTGGGAGCACCCAACCCTTGGACTGAGGGGTTTACAAGGAGCTCTTTCGCGTAGCAGTGAGTGGGACTTGGGGGACCAGTGCATGCTGCTCATCCAGGGTGGGCTGGGGGTCACAGAGAGGAGGAAAGCCCCATCATTTGCTCCATACCATATCATGAGACATGACAGCTTCTGTACATGTATCACACAGCCCAGAGGTTTGCTCATCTCTGCACGATGATGATCTGCAAAAGGTATGGTAGATAAAAAGCACCTCTTTTAACAGTCCTTTCCTCTTCTTCCTCATCTCAGTGCCACTGACCTGTGCCTGCACTTCACCTCTGCACTGCCATGGCGACGCTAAAGACGCTGCCCATTCTTAGTGACCCAACCTACCCCAGCCCGGAGGACTTCCACGGTTTTGCTCCCCAGCCATCCCAACCCACCTCCCACAGCACCATGGGGAGTGTGGGTAGTGGAGTCGCCAATGACCAAGAGTTCGCCATGAAGAGCGTAGGGACCCGGACACAGAGCAGCAGCCGGCAGACAGAGGGATCTCGCAACGGGTACTCCACACGGGAGATCTCCAACCGCTACTCTGGTGAGGAGAAGACATACAGGTCAGAGAAGGTCTCCAATTCCCTCTACATCAACGGCGACCTGCGCAAGAGTGAGAAGGTGAAGATGGACATCTGTGGGAACGTGACCACCAACAATGAGAAGAACATGCCGCCTCCTCCCCAATACCGAGAGCCCAGTAACCCACCAAAGATATTGCCAATCTCCGGCAAATTAGACCAGGTGAGAATCCCCACCTCCTGGAGCAGTGTGATGACCATGGCACATCTCTAAAAACACAGATCAGGAAGCCTCAGGCAACAGTGCAATCCTGACAGTCTAATTCTTACTATGTAGATGGTATCATTTTTATGTGTGGATAATATAATTCTTACTACTTTCAGGGGTTTCAACAAGGGGAATGTTAGTTCTTGAGGAATACAAGAGCGCAAGCCTTCCACAGCTAATTTTCCAGCTCATTTAAGCATGTATTTAAGTCACTGGCTATTCCAACCTACCCAAGATGCTGCACCTACCTCCCTGATTGATGGGGAAGGAGTTGGCATCAACTCTCATTTTGGTAGGTCCAGCATCTGACTCCCACTCTTATGTTTTGTGCCATTTATAAGGCAATCTCCTCACTGCCACCAAAAGGTGTTGCTTGGACAGAGCTACGAGCATCTGTTCAAAATCCCAGTGCTCCTTATGAGGGACAAATAGACAAGGCCTGAAAACCACCCTTGTAAGCATTATCACCCATCCAAACTCATTCCTCATGGCTCGTATCAGCTTCAGGGAGCAAACATCTCCCAGGCCTGGAGGAGCGAGCCCCAGAGCCAGCGGTGTTTTATATAGCCTGATGTTCTGCTCCAGCGACTCCCGTAATTTGTGCCCTGGGGACACTGCCTTGTGCTGTATTATTTCTGCAGTGTTTGGTGGCCTTGTCTCCTGGGCTGTTAATCCACCGGCCCCTGTAGTCCATCTCAGTCCCACATGCCAGGCGCCAGGTTTTTGGTCTCCACCCTCGCCTGCTCACCGGGGCTTGTTCTGTTTCTCCTGGAAGGCATTTTCAAAATATCTTTGCTAATACAAAGCAGCTTCCTCTGGGTTAATTCTCCTTACCTGCAGTAGGGGAAACTCAATCCCATTTTGAGGAAAAACTTGTTCCTGTTGTGCATTCACAGGGCGAGGAATGTGCAAGGTTTTAAAATCCTTTCCAAATCCTTTACAGCTGCAGGCCATTCTCCCACCCAGCATTGCTTATGGCCACAGCTGGGGTCACAGCTCCTACCTATTCCTCCCCAAGCACGAGCAGGACATGATGTCCACACGGGGGAGAGATGACTGCCAACAGGAGGGAAACATGGTGATCCTGGGGCACAACGGCTGCTAACCCAAGGGTTCATTTCAGTTTTCAGCAAAAGAGAAATGTACCCTCAACACTAGAAGTCCTTCAAAATATAACCTGCCAGAATCAAAGTGTTGGTTTGATCAGGTCTGGTAGGCAGATGGCAGCCCTCCTTCCTGCAAAGAGCAGTAAGAGGACCCAAGGAGTATTCTAGGGAAAAATCACTCAGATTTGAGGTGAGTCAAGATTAATTTTTTTTTTACAGCTGGGGCAAGGGAAGAGATAGTGCTGCCCTGAGTGACCACAGCTCCCTCGTGTTAAATCCCAAATGACCCAGGGTGTAATAAGGCTGAGAAATATGGAGCTAGCCCAAGACATCTCAGCTCCATCAGCCCCAGCCTGTGCCGATGTCGCTCTGTTGTGTGTTGTTACCAAGCTTCCTGCTATGTTTGATGTGTGGTCCTTTTTCCTTTTGCAGAGCAATGAGCCCTTAGTTAGACCCTCAGCCTTTAAACCAGTAGTTCCTAAAAACTTCCATTCCATGCAGAACCTCTGCCCGCCACAAAGCAACGGAGTGACAGAGAATAGAAAGAGCTTGAACCATGCCAACAGCAATAGCCCGTCCGCACCCAAAAGTGGACTCGACAAGAGCAGCCTTAACAGGACTACAAACCAAGTGGGGGGCCTTTCGGATTCAGGCCGTAACTCATTAACAAGCCTGCCCACGTACGGGACAGGCTACAGCCAACACGTGGGTCCAATGAGCGCCTCCACGAGCCACATCAACCGCATCGGTACAACCTACGTGGACAAGAACATCGTGGGATACAACGGGATATCTACCTCAGACAGCGGGCGGTCTTCAAGCAAGAGCACCTCTTCGTTCAACAGACTGAACCATCTCAACGAAACGATGCCTTTCCACTCGCCTTCAACGGACGACATCATCCAAGACCTGGAAGATCGGCTGTGGGAGAAGGAGCAGGAGGTCCTCCAGATGCGAAGGAACTTGGACAAAAGCGAGGCAGCCATCTTCCAAGTGTTCGAGGAGAAGCAGAAGATCTGGGAGAGGGAAATGGAGGATCTGAGGCAAAACTATGCCAACAAATTGCAGCAGGTCTCCAAAAAGGCGCAGCGGGCTCAGCAGGCCTTGCAGCTCCAAATCTTCAAGCTGCAGCAGGAGAAAAAAAAACTCCAAGATGATATGGGACAACTCCTCCAGCAACGAGAGGAGCTAGAGAAGAAATTTGTGGCTTTCAAGAAGGAGCAAGCTGAGTTTCTCCCAAAGATTGAAGAGACCAAGTGGGAGGTAAGAGCCTTGCTGTAGCAGACCTTCAGTGAGGTTCTCACTGAGGGTTCTGGCAACCCAAAGTATCTCCCATTTGCGCTAAGCAGCCCCCACCGAAAATGGCTATGGTTTGGTGGCCTCCAGGTCACAGATGTAACTGCAGTCACCTCTTCATTTGTCTGAGCTCCAAGCCCATAGTTTTCAATTACACTAAAATGAGGACAATTTGGTTTTGTGCACGCTTCCTGTGCTGGTTAATAACTTGGCTTCACAGTCTGGTCACTCCAACCTGTGACATATGAGTCCAGTTTCAGTGAATACAGATCTTTCCACACAGGTATTTGTGCCTACCAAAAATGGATTTAAGTCTATTTTAATTAAATTCTTCTTTGCGCTTGGGCAAACCTTGAAACCGCTTTTCAAATATTTGAGGTTTTTTTTTTTAATTTAAGATATAAAGCAAGTGAGCTAAGAATGATACCGATAACCAGGTCTACCTCATGCTTTCCATTGTAACACGCTGTTTTCAGTTGCTAATAAGTTTATCTCTCTTAAAAGGCTGAAAGGGAAATTCCTCTTTCTAGTTCTCCTTTTGAGTCTTACATATTTTTTTCTAGTTTCTATTTTTAGAACGTTTTATCAAAGGCTGTTTGTATAGTCAGTGCTAACGTTTTTTTTTCCAGCTTGATCATGTGAAGAATTTTAATCCTTCCATGGCCTGGCTGGAAACTTTACATTTATTAACAGTGCAGAGGCAAAACATAGCTCTAGAGTCAAGAAGACCCTATTCTGCTAATCCTGATGGAAAGTCAATGAAGCTGGGATTAATTAGGCTCTGAAACGTGCTATTTGCAGATGTTTAGCAGAGCTGATCAGAGGCTTGCTGTAAAATCTCTGCAAGTTACATCCCAGAACAAGCAGGCTGCATCGTCCCACATCGTGCCTCCTATGGCCAGCTACTCTGTCCTGGTCTTTTGTGTCTTCCAACAAGTTAGGTCTGGAAAGTTCTCTGATTTTGCACGACTGAAAACTGCAGATGGGCTTTTGATTATTTTCTTCACTGCTACAGCTCTGTCTGCAACAGCTAACCCAGTGATATCGATGTAAAGACAGGGACTCGGCTTGTGGATCAAGGCACTAAAATTTGTAGACACCTACACTTGTTGACTTGTTGACTTGCTCTCCAGGCTCCATGGACTGCACTGCCTAGATCTCTACAGCACCCAAGCAGAGGCCAAAATTTAAGTGTTCTAATCTGTAAATAGATTCCTATCTAAGCTGTTCTTCATCATGGATTTCTCTGCCTTCTGGGAAGAGCTAGCCCATGGAGAGCACTTTCAGTAAATTGTGCAGGTTTTTTAGCTAGGCAGTAACTATACCCCCATAACTGCAGCTAAACCAGTGTGATACGGTTCTGCATCTGCTGCAGACAAGTGCTGGTGTGGATGTGGGTGCTCACAGAGTTAGGTCTGGTGGGGAGTCACCATGGCTGTCATCTCCAGGGAAAGCTGCTACCAGTAGGAAGTGACTGGGTACGTCTCCTAGCTCTTCAGACTTTTGCAGTGAGTGCTGGGCTGTCCCAATAGCTGAGCTTCAGGGTCTTGCTCAACATGACGCACCAGGCAAGCCCTCTATAGCAGAGAAAGGTGAAGGATGCAAAGAAGGCAGTAGAGAGGAGTTTGTCTGAGGAGCATTGACCCAACTGGAGCAAAGCAGCAAGGGACCTTGCAGGCACGGCAGGAGGGAGGAAAAACCAAGCATTTCATGGGTGATAAGAGGCAGGAGCTTCAGGAGGATGGGACACCCTGGTCTGGAGGTAGCTACCAAATATATTTTTACTTACACCTACGCTCTCTGATCACTGATAGTTCCATAGTGCCACTCCCCAGCCCAGACTCTTGCCAGCACAGGTAGGGACTGTTTGTCTCTGAAATCGTCCCCAGTAGACAGACCAGACCGGTCAACGCAGAGCCCTGAAAACCACAGACTTCATGGAAAAATGAGGGTTTGGTCATTTTTAGGGTTCACTTCCAATACCCACAATTATTCATGCAACCGCCACCTTTGGTGGCCTACACCGGTGCAGAGGAGCGTCACATTGAATGGTGACACCTACGTAATGCAGATAGACACTGCAGCAAGGGTATTTCCACTGGGCTCCCGTACTCTACCGCAGGGGTGAGACTTGAGCCAATCAGGATGAAACCTGAAGCTCCAGTGCCTGAGGACAGTGCATGGTAGTCCCCCTTCAGCAACGGCGGGTTGCAGCTCCTTTCTTGATCTTTTGGCAAAAGAGCTGTCACTCTTCGTGCCCTGCCCCAAAAGCCTTAAATAGTGGATTAAATAGTTCCAGCTACTAAATATTACAATTACATTAAATATTAAATAGCTATTAAATAGTTCCTGGACTGTTCCCAGTGAAGTGAACCCTAAAATTTAGTCAACTGTGTTCTTCAGGAGTCTTTGGGAAGAAAAGCATCATAGGACAAGTAAGTAGTATCTACTGTCTCCGCATCCTGTCCTATACTCCCTGTCCTCAGGTGAGCCCGGGAGGTCTGTGGGTCTGAGATGTTTCTGTCTCAGGCTTGGTCAAGGTCCAGATCCTATTGAGATCAGTGGGAAAACCACTCAGAGGAGGGGGTTTGAGGTCAAGCACTGCAGGCTTCTGGTTAGGTGAGTAAGATGAATGCAAGGAGGGAAGCATCGGTGTCCACTCACCACTGGTGAGCACCACAGCAATTTGCGTAGTTGTTTGGTCAGCTCCAGCTACGAACAGTATCAGGTCCCTGAGAGCCACAAAGAAGCATCAAATTTCCCCCACAAATGTGGAGACAACCTCTAGGTCTTTGGCATGGTCTGGGTCCTGGTGAAGGCTGGAACTCAGTCCTTGAGCAG
The DNA here is from genome assembly GCA_013399095.1 of Psophia crepitans. Taxonomy (NCBI): domain Eukaryota; kingdom Metazoa; phylum Chordata; class Aves; order Gruiformes; family Psophiidae; genus Psophia; species Psophia crepitans. Next base: position 560,636 of record VWZZ01006809.1, read on the forward strand.
CATCGCTGGCTGTCCCCTCCACTACCTGAGCCTCCAGCCAATGTGAGGCCACACAGATGTTTCACGGGCAGCACTGGGGATAAGTGGTGGTGGTGGCTCCTCACTTCCTTCCTCCTGCCTCATGGATGCTCTCCCTGTAGGTGTGTCAGAAGGCGGGTGAGATCTCCCTGCTCAAGCAGCAGCTGAAGGACTCCCAGGCAGATGTCTCCCAGAAGCTGAATGAGATTGTGGGACTGCGGACACAGCTAAAAGAAGGTAAGAACTTCCTACGGGAGAAGGAGGAGCAGATCCTCACCCTGAAGGACTCCTACAGCTCCAAAAGTGTCAACCTGGAGATCTGTGAGAGCGAGCTGCAGCGGAAGATGAGCGAGGTCCAGGTGCTGAGGGAAAAACTGAACCACTGTGAGCTGGAGGTCTCTGGCCTGAAACGGACACTTGCCAGCATGGGACCTCCAGGGCCTTTTAGTGGGGACCTTGGTGAGAAGCTGCGGGACCCACTGGCCTGCGAGAGTGACGAAGCCAAGATGCAGCGGCAGAGCGAGGACAGTGTCAACACGCTGCGGAAGGAGGTGGAGCGGCTCCAAACGGAGCTGAAGCTGGAGCGGCAGCAGCGGGAGCAGCAGGTGATGGACTTCGAGGAAGAGCGGCGCACATGGCAAGAAGAAAAGGAGAAAGTCATCAAGTACCAGAAGCAGCTGCAACTGAACTATGTGGAGATGTACCAGAAGAACCAGCTCCTGGAGCACAAGGTGAACGAGATGAACACAAAGGCCACGAGCCCCCCGCACACCGAGGAGAAAAAAACATGGACTCCCTCCAGACTCGAGAGAATAGAGTCCACCGAGATCTGAGGTGGGACCAAGACAATACAACGTAATTTTTTTATTGCTGTGCATGTACTACCTACTCAAGCCAGTGATCTTCCGAAGGATAATACGCTACCATAGGAGCGGTGTGAGTCTGCTCGCACCGAGCTCCGTCACCCTTACTCCATACTTCTGTGCTCTGTAGGTAAAATGACTGTGGATGTGCGTTGTTTTTCTATCGATAATGCGACATCTCTTTTAGTTTTTCTCCTAGTACAGCTGGTGAGGGTCAATCGGCTCTTTCGTAATCTGCCGTGACTGTTACTTCGTTAGAGGCTGCCATTCCCTCTCCTACAATTCACCCCTCTTCGGTTGGTTGTTTTGGAGGGTTGTATTTGGTTTCTTTGGTTTTCCAAGTATTTATGTGCAGCAAAACAGTTCAAAGTGGCAGGTTGGTTGTTTTTTTTTTTCAGGGCATTTTTAGCCACATTGGCTAATGGAGCAAAGCTCTCGGGATCACGAGCAAACTCACTGTTCTGCATCAAGTATCCTGTCTAGACAGTGGTCTTAGTGAAGTCAGTGGGAGGTTGGCCACTGATTTCAGTGAAACCAGACATATCTCTGCCAGATGACTCCCTCTTGCCAGGCCATGGCTACCATGGTTGCAAGAGGTTAGGACATCCTTGAGGAGCAGGATGAGCCTGTCCTGGTAACACAAGCCAACAAGGAATGATCACCCAGCAGGAGCCTCTTTGGAGGTTCAGCAGCGCTTGACACATGCTGCGTTTTCATTCCGTTGTGGTTTCTTTCTGAAGTTCCACTTCTCTTCCAGGTTGTGACCAGCCCTGGGAGGAGAAATACTCTCCCATGTCTGCCTTGGTCCCCCTATTCTTAACATATACTCAAGCTGGCTACAGCAAGGAAAAAACTTGGAAATCCAAGATAGTTTCCCTTCCCAGGAGCCCTCCTTTTTCCCAAAGTCAATGGAATCAAGGTTTGGGGAAGCCTCCAAGCCCATGGGATGTTTATGCAAACTGAAGCTTTAGGAATTTGCCCAACAGTGGGCAATTGTGCTACCCCATTCCCAAATGAGCGATGCTCCGGTACACTCTCTCGGCCCGGGGTCTACTTAAAAAAATGGCATCTGAGCCTCACTCAGGAGCTGCAGTGAGCACATATCAGGACTACCGCTGGACTGCAACGGGGCGAGCGTTAGCCTTCAGTACAGCACCCATAGCGATCCCGTGTGCCACCACTGATTCCAGGGACGGAGATAACGCAGGCTGAGCTTAAGAAAATATTCAGCTTCTAACTCAGAGCGTGAAAGCAGTCATCAGAAGGGAAAATGCTTAAGGTCACGCAAGTGCTTACGCCCTGGCAGAATAATAACCAAACCCTATATGCACAGCCACCGAGAACGGTGCAGGCATCAAAAACCAGCATTCAGCTTTAAACGATGAGCAAGGTGGGTCTGGCTCTCCCTTTCCCAGACCCTTTTTTTGCTGTGACCCACAGCAAAGAGTGAAAACTGTTGCAAAGCGGAGTTTGCACTGACTGGGCAGCGGCCAAAGGACCAGCAAAGGACCAAGGCAAGTGGGAATTTTGGCCCTTTGCCCTGGGGAGCAACCAGAAGAGCAAAGCTAGAATTAGCACTGGGACACCTTGGAATGTCTGTGTGAGGTGACTGCAGGGAGAGTTTGGCCAGATCACATTTCATCTGCGTATGAAGGAAGAACCTCAGGACATTGAGGGGCTGAAGACCTTCTGAAGAAAAGCCCTGAACTCATTTTCCACGTTCCCTTCCCCAAAAGCTCTTCCCTTCCCATCATCAGGTCTGACCTTCAAGTTGGCATCAAATGCTGTTGTGGTGAGCTCCACACTGAGCAAAGAGGAGAGAGGAGACTCCAGCTAGTCCCACCAATCTCCAGCCAAAGTCAACAGACATCAGCAGGAACTGTTGATGGCTGGCAGTGATCCCTGGGGCCGCAGAAAATGGAGATGTGTGATGAGACCAGGGCATTTCAAGATGATTAATTGAGGACACCTGGCTTTTCCCACCGCTTCTGCCTGTGCCTTTGGAGCGCGGGGAAGACACAACCTATCAGCCTGGGAAATGCCAGGGCAGCTTAGGCTAAGCCACTCTCACCACACCAGTCACAGAAAGGGGGTTAGGTCAGATCTGCCTCCTGAAGGGTGTGGAGAAGCGTCCCACTATGAATCCTGCAGATGTTCCAGTGCTCTTGGACATCAGCCTGTGCACCCCAACGAGGAAGGAGTGCAGCTGCCTGCCGGTGCCACCCAGCAGAAGACTTTGCCATGCCAAGGGAGACACCCATGTGTGCTGCACAAACTTACACTTGGCCAGGTAAATCCTAGAGCCTCCTCCATTTCATACCCTGGGCCTTCAAGACGGAGCCAAACATCCCACAGCGTCAAGGTTGGAGATCTGGTGTCTTGTGTCATCTCGGCTTTTTGTGCCTCTCTTTCCACATTAGATAAACCCATGCTGTCTTCATTCCCAAAGCACTTCGTGAGGCAGCTGTGCTTGTGTAGGGCTTTGCAGTCCTTGGGCAAAAGGGCAAAGCACAGAGAAATTGCAAGAGGCTTAGTCTCAGATGGTCGTATGGTGTTTTTGAAGCCACCACATGAAAAGCAAACTCAAAAGCAAACACCGTCACCAGGAGATGGGTCCAATAACCTGGAGGCTCATTTTCACCTTTGCTCCTCCTGGCCCCACTGGCGTTGAGGTTGGTTTCTCACTAACCATTGCAGAAACCAGTATTTCAGTTGGTGGCTCAAGAACACCCAGAGTGATTTGAGTTTCAAGGATCTGCCCTTGAGGAGGTGTACACTGCCATTTCCCACTGCATTAACACTCAAGAGGAATGGACACCAGCATCACCCTGTGGGACACCTTCTCAACAGAGCTCCTGGCTAATCCACAGGCAGGAGAGGCAGGGATGCAGCAGTCAGCTAAACCCTCCAGTGTGCCAGGTTTGCTCCATCACCTTTTTCCTAGATCTTTTTTGCAGTGGTGCCAGGACTGAGTGTGTCTTGATGGACCCAGTGAAGCCTGGAGGTATACGGGTTTGTCTGACTGTTGGAGGGTGCTGGACTGCCCAGGGACTCAACGGCCTCACAGTGCATCCACCAGGGACTGAAGAGGTCCTTGGGATGGAGCAGGAGCAGCAAGGAAAGATTGTTCACTGTGGAGGAGGAAAGGTACACTCCCTTCACCTTCTTCACTGCATCACTTTGATCTAGAGTTTCAATCCAGATCTGAACAACCTCTATTGTAGCCATTCACTGGATGACAGAGGAGCCTTCCAGACCCCCACTGAGACACTGTGCTCCTGATGATGGTTTTCCCTCTCTTGGGATTCACCCGGCATCCCCAAGCACTCAGCTGTCCTGCAGAAACCACCCGGTACACTACAGTGACTGAAAATGCAGATGACTTTGGCAAAGCGACCCAGCCAAACTGCTATGATTCCTGCTCTTCAGGAACCCTTCCCGCAGCTGGACGCACTGCTCCCCATCACGTCCTCTCCCATGTGCCAGCACTGGGTGGCCACATGCGGGTAACCAGTCCCTCTTGGAGGTGACTGCCGTTTGCTCAGCAGAGATGGAGCAAAGTGATGGAGAGACACCTGGGTTCCTGATGTTTCTGCTCAGATCTGGCCCACACAGGAGCTAACCTGGCTCTTTCCAGACCTTAACACTTTTACCCGCTAGCTGAATGAAGTCTCTCATCACCAGCTTGGTCTGCATTGAGGCCCTGGGGTCTTAACCTTGGAGCAAGATAGCCAAGAGGAGCCAGACCGGCATTTTGATGACGCATTCTGGGTGTGGCCAAGGGGCTTGACATCTTGTCTCTTGGAAGCTCAGGCAGGGCTAATAAAATGTTTCTGTCCCATGAAACTCACCTCAGAGTTTGAGTTTGACCATAACCCAGTTGTCTCCTCCACCTTTGCTCAGCCAGCTCTGGAGCTGATGGCATTCAGTGTGACGTACTGACTCACATATGAATCTCCAAGTACTGCCCTCAAAATCTCACACGTGGTTAGTGTCTCCACTGAAACAAGAAGTCCTCTCTAACCTGCTGTTGGCCAACAGCAAAAGCTGTTGCCCACATGTGGGGTCCAGGGGCATTAGAGATACTCTGGGATACCTGACACACAGGGCTGGCCAATACGATCCAAGACCCATGGGAGTGTCAGGCCACTGGTGGGAAGACCTGGAACATCTCTAGTGACACATCACCCATGTACGGGCAACCAAGTCATCCTCCAGGCATGTCCATTTGGTCATTATATGAGCAAACAGAGGACACTGATCAGCTCCATCCATTTCCATCCAGAAGGAACTGGGCTAAGCAGGCTCTCCTGGCACCAGCAAAGGTCTGAGCAGCCCCTCTTACCACTTGCTGCGAGTGGGGTTGCTTTGCTCTGCCATTCAGGGTTGGTTGGTGTTGCCGTAAGATGCCGACCCGGCTGGGCTTGTTCCCCTCGCCCTGCCAGCACTCCTGTCTCTTCCTGGGTGTGAACACCACAACCACCTCCTGGTGCTGTGCTTCACACAGTCCCACTTAGCTTCTGCAGCCGGCGGCACCGTTCCTGCCATCATTGGCATCGTGCTGGAGAAAGATCACCTCCGGGTTTCCGCACTCAAGAAGGAATCGAATTGTTGCTCCTGTGCTGCTACGTGATACGGAGACACGTGTACTGGATGTAAATAAGAGCCCAGCTCTGTATGTGCAGTGATTGAATGAAGAGACAAGAAAGCTCCGTGGCTTCTGTACCGGTGAGCAGGACTGACAGCAGCCGATGCTGCGTTTGAGCGCTGAGCACTACATGGAGGGTGCTCAGCACCGCCTGAGATTTTGCTGGCTGCAGTGGAAATGGGGGGGCTCAGCACCTCCCAGGAAGGTGATCCGCTTGGGCCTGGCTCTGACAGAGCACCCTGGGGTCACTCTGTCCTGCTTCGATTCTTGTTGTCACCCTTAGCCAGGATTTGCAATTGTCCCCTGGTTAAGGCTGAAGTCCCCTCTGCCCATCCTCGTGTCACACCACAACCCCTTGCAGACAGTGGCTCCCAGCAGTGTCCCCCTTGAGCCCTGATGCCCACGAGCTCTGCCCATGGAAAGGACCAACCCACCCCACTCCTGCCCCTCGCAGTGGCACTTTACAGCTTGCTCAAGGCAGCAAGCTCATGAGCAACATGACCAAAGATCTCCGGAGGGGGCCGGACTCCATGCTGGGAGCTGCCTCCCGGCTTTCCTGGGGAGGGATGAGGCTGTCAGGAAGGGAGAACAATAGCTGGCAGGAGACAGGAGAGGGCTTGGATTTCCCTGTGTTCCACCTTGGAACCTGCGTCCACAAGGAACCTTTCCTGTACTATCTATGACAGGGTAGGGAGGAGCTGCTGGGTGAGCTGATTGTCCCCAGTAGGTTACACCAGTATCCTCCATGGCCATGCCAACTAGGTCTATACATTGTCCAGGGAGAGTGTGGACCAGGGGCTGTTCCCAGAAGGCAGGATGGATGCAATTCCTCTTTTGTACTGAGGAGAAGACAGGGTGCATGGCAAGCCATTACACTTCTCTTCAGGACAAGAGGTCTCCTCTAGTTTATCAGCAGACATTGCTGCAGGATCCAGTCAAGGGCTTGTTCTGGCTCAGTGTGAATTGCCCAGTAAAACGCGTATCCTGAGAGCTGGTGGTCCTGCTGGCTGCCCCCTTGGTGTCCTCTCCACAGCTCACTCCAGGGCATCCTCAGCACCCTCCTTACCAAGGAACCATCTTCTGAGGTGAAGGCACCATGGTCTTTGCTTCTTCTGCTTGGGGTGCTGACAGCACCTCTGCCCACCTTAGCTCCATGAAGCCTCCTGAACCTGGTCCCAGCCTTGGCAAGCGGAGCATGGGCCACTGTGAGAACCGTGCTCCTCCACCCTCAGTGCTCCTATGGATGGGTGCTCGGGTGGGTCTGGGTCTCAGGCACGCGCCTCTTCCCTGTGCCTCTGCTCCACGGCCATACTAAGCCTTCTCAGCTCCAAGACCATGAAATTCTGCTGACGTGCAGTGAGAGCCCTCACTTCTGTCCTGCTTGGGAGCAGATCCAACTTGCCATTATTCTAACCCAACCCTTCAGCTGAAGTCTTGAACGCCACTTTCTAGAGCTACTTTTCACTGAGATCCCTTGACAAACACCTGCTCATCGTGTTGCCTGTGTCCTGCTACTCCTTTATCCCAGCTCTCCAGACTCTCCTGCCTCGTTTCAGATCATCACCACCCTTGTCATCCCAGGAGCAGTCAGTGCCTCTCCCAGTATTCTCCCTGATACATCCAAACAAGCCGGAACTCAAGCCTAAAGCCCCCACTGACAGTGGTGTGTCCCAACCCTCCCCTCAGAGGAGCTTTCTAGACTACTGATCCTCACCACTTCTCTCCATCATTCTCATGTCAGCTAGATCGACCCTGCTTTACCTCCAAAAACAATCTTGCTTCTTGCTGAAGGACATCCCCATGTCACTTGAGATGACTGCACGGGGCTTCACACCACTGCAACATCAGGCCCGGCCAGCTCTGGGGCTTCCCAGTCCCTCCACTCTCTGGAAAGACAGGGATGAGGGGTGTATGAGTGCCCCTGGTCTGTAGGGGCACGCGGCACCCATACCACCTGGTCCCCAGTGTATCACGGGGTTGGGTCACATCCAGCTGTTTGCAGATGTTGGCTTCCTAATAGGATGTTCCGTGCTGGCCGTGCAATGGCCAGCAACACCAGAAACAAACTTCTGTATTTTCAGGATAAGCCACCTCCCTGGTTCTCCCAACGATGGGGATTGTGTCAGGTCTGGAGCCGGGGCCAAGCTCCGACACGCAGGGTTTGTGTTTTCACGGCTCTTACAGATCTGTTTTCTCAGGCAGAAAGTCTCCGCTTTCTGTCACAAAGCAATAGGTTTTTCTAGAGAAATTTCAAAGGGACTATTCCTAGCTCTGATACCTGCAGGCAAGCCAATGTTCCCTTGAATACCTTCACAGCTCCAGCCCTGGGCTCTCCTCCTTTGGAACGGGACGCGAGGTCCAACCTGGCTCCAAATAACCCCCAGTGGTTTGAGCTTGGAGGTCCCCATTCATCTGGAGAATCCAAAGTTGCCCCTATCCAGCAGGCCACCAGTCTGGGACCCCAGGAGGTGTGGTCCACCCCCCTCTGGTGCCCATCCCATGACTGTTACTGGATCCCTGCAGCAGGTCTTCTCCATTAGCTCACCCACATGTGAGCTGCTGGGTCCCTTGGGGTGTCTGAGCTCACAGAGCCACATTGGGCGACGGCCAGACCCCAGTGGGAGACCACGGCGCTGGCTCTGCCGTTCCCGGGAGCCAGGGTGTCCTAGGGGCCCTCTCAGAGAAGAAGGTCCCCTTTCCCCCTGGGGTGGCACGTGGGGCTCCCTTCCAGCGGCCGAAGGGAGCAAAACGTGCTCGGGCAGAGCTCCGCCACCGGTGCAAAAATGTTCCACCACCGGTGCAAAAAAATGCTGCACAACCGGCCAATGTGTCTATGCAGTCCCTTTCCACACAGCGGCGTCCCCGCAGAGCTCAGCCCAGGGTTGGAGCTCCTCCAAGGTGTCTTTGTTTGCACTCACTCGGACCTGGTAAACGCTGTGAGCCGAGAGGAACCCCTCTCGGTCTTTGCCTTGCACCGGGCAGTACGCTTGCGAGGGTTTCCTCACCCGAAATCGATGCACGTTGCTTAGTCGCCTGTCTTCTGCGTCTGTTCTCCAGCAGATCAATAGGTCCCCCGTCCCGTCCCTTAAAAAAAAAAAACNCAAGCCTGCTGTCTGATTTCACCAGCAATAAAAGCCCCACGGAGAAGCGGCCCAGAGCCCTCCGCTGCCGCCCCACCGCCGGGTGAGCCGCAGGCTGTGTCTGTGCGTGGGACCTCCGCGTTCGACCCTTCGTCCAACGTTTTGGACCTACCCGTCTGTAAATTCAACCCCAGCCTTGTGCTTTCTTTCCTCCTGTTCGTTTCTCGATGCCTCGGTCTCCTCTCTCTGCTCTTACTGTGAACTCAAACCAGAAGTGTTCTGAACTCGATTCTTGTTACTGTTTTGTTTCTGCGTTGACTGTTG
>VWZZ01006809.1:574499-585480 GCA_013399095.1 Psophia crepitans
ACCCAAACCAGCCTGGGATTCTGTGACCTCCCTCGCTCACGGGACAGTCAGTGGCAGGGAGGGGGCAGAGTCCCTCCGGTCTGTTGCAATTTGCCTCCTCCCATGGGAAGGGGACGGTCATGGCCTCGCGGCCGCCTGGCTGGCAGGGGGGAGCGCAGCCGTAAGGGTCAGCAGTGCCTGGGCTCAGGGTCTCCATTTTGCTCGTGCCAGGCTCGGTTTGCCCCCACTGATCTGACATCTTGACGCAGCGCTAATCGGGAGGCCGCGTGTGACAGCAGAGCTCAGAGGGACGCCCCTGAAGGATTTATTTCCCCCCGTGGGGAGCGCAGGAGTTCCTGCCTGTCGCTGTTGGAGTGTCTGTGCCAGGCTTCGGCGTTTCTGATTGCTGGGCACCCTGTGGCGGTGAGAGCACAGGGGGGGTTTAAAGTTGAAAACGCCTGGGCTGCTGCGTCTTCAGGGTGGGGTACGGGTGCGTTACGTGGAGCGCCGACCCAGAGGTTTGGGTTTTCTAATCAGCGTCTGAATCATCGTAAGCAGGCTTGTTTGGCAGCTGGGGCGGGCTGGCAACACGCAGCTTAGCTCCTGACGAGTTTCTCATCCTCTCCCTCCGTGCTGCAGCTGCTTTGGGCAGGAGTTACGGAGGCTCCTGGCATTTTTAAGCCTTCTGTACCCTAAAACTGTGGGAAACGCTCCCAGGTCTGAAGCATAAAGCTCTGTTCCCTCTGGTTCCCAACTCAGAACGTAGCATCTCATCATGATTTGTGTTATTTCTCCCACACCCTTCCCTGACTTTGTTCTGGGGCCGCGTTTCTCCTTCCAACTAACCTTTTTACGCGGGTTACGGGCCAGCTCGCGCTCTGTGGACTGGTTTTGCGGAGACTTTGCTCACAGCCTCCACCTGCTGTCTCCGAGCTCAAAGAGCAGTGCAGCACCTTGGATGTTTCAACAACTTCTCGGGCGGCGGTTGGTGTTGCAGCCTGTGGCGGCCGAAGCAGCAGCACGTTTTACTTGAATACGTAAAGTCCCTTGAAGCTGCAGCTCTACCGTAAAAATACGTTGTGATTGGTTAGAATGAAGGGAAAGCGGTTTGGATCTCTTAAAAATGGAGAACAGGTGACTTTTTTTCTGAACTCCCATGGTTTCTACCAGGTTCCTTGTAGCCGCCGAGCAGCGGGTAGTACCTGACCGCCGTGCTGCGCCCCGCCGCCGGGTGTGTGAGGTCACCTGGGCGCTTGGCGCGCCTCTGCGCGCGGTGGCGTTCGGTAGCGGCTGCCTCATGGCTTTGCAGGGAAACTGCCGCCCTGGCTGGGGGAAAGGCTGGCGTCGCCCCGCTTTCGGTAGCGTAAAGGCTAGATTAAAAGGTGCTTCGTGTTAGGTGGAAGCCACTCATTCTTCGTCTGCCCTTTTTTCAGTACCTGGAAGCAATTCTGACCCCAGTAAGTTGCGATCCATGGCTACAGTGCTAATATGCCGAAGATTTCCAAGGCTGAGCAGGGTGACTGCATTTTCGACTACAGCCAAGCGCAAGGCCGAGAGCGGAAGCAGCAGAAACAAGCAGAAAAAGGAAGAGACCCCAGAAACAGCCGACACCGGAGCCGAATCCGTGGCCACAATCCAGCTGCTGAATCCGCTGGACTACAGAGTGTCGTATAATCCCTCTGCCTATGCCAAAAGCAGAGCTGCCCCCCAGCAGCGCGCTGCCGGGAACAGCGGCCAGGCTCTCGGTGACGCTTTCGCCAGCCCTGGCGCCGCGCGGGTTCCGCACGCCTTCCGTCCCGCCTCCGCTCCAGCTTTGCCACCCGGCCGAAACGCCCTGCCGAAGCCCAGGTCCACAGCGCTCCTCAGGCAGGGCGTCTCGGCGGCTTTCTCTGCGGCGCGCACCGAGGAGGAGGCGGGAGGGGAAAAGGTAGAGACGCACGACTCCAAGGAGGACCCTCGCATGTTTCAGAAGGGGAGGCCTGAGTACAGAGCTCTCAGCTATGACAAGTTTGACCCAGCAGAGACCCTTTCTTCAGCAGAAGGTGACTTGATTTTACACAGTGTGGCCGAGCACAGGGGCAGCCAGAGCCCGGGAACGATCACAGACTGTTTTCGGAAGCTGAGCCGTTTGCCGGCGGAACAACGCGCAGCGCTGCTGTGCGATCCCAGGTTTAACGCGCTCTGTCGCCGTGCTGTCAAACACGTGGGCTCGTTCAGTACTTCGGACCTCGTCGATATTCTAAAGGCTTGCGTTCGGTTGGTCGTCCCNAGAAGGAGTTCTGCCGGCGGGCGTGGGACATGACCCTGGCCCAGCTGCTGCTGGTGGCTGATTGCTGGCGCTGCCTGGAGCGTGGCGTGCCTTCCTACCTGAGCATTTTGTTCAGCTACGCCAACATGCACTGGAAGGAGCTGACTTTGCCCCAGTTTGTGCAGCTTCTTTATATCGTAGGTGAAGGCCGGAGGTCACCCGCGGACTTGATGCAGAAGGTGGAGGGCATGATTTTGAAGTACTTGGACTCCTTCACCTTGGAGGAGGTGGGTGCTATCTGCTTAGGGCTCTTCAAGTCCCTCAGTGACGTCTCCAGCCACGTCGTGAGAAAAATTGCGGACAGAGTCTCCCTGCAGATGGAAGACATGAGCACCTACGCTTTGGTGAACGTGCTTAAAATGCTCCGCTACGCTCGCGTGGACCACTTACCCCTCTTGAAGGAACTTGGGAAGGTTATTCCCGCTCGGATTCCATCGACAAACATCCAGGGCATTATGCACATCGCTCTCAGCTGCTCCTCCCTGCACTACTTTGACGAAGGCGTTATGGCCGCAGTAGCCGCGTCTTTGCCTTCTAAGGTGACTTACTGCCGGAGCAAAGATGCCGCCAAGTTCTTGTGGTCATTTGGATGCCTGGACTATGAACCTCCGAACGAGGAAGAGTTTTATTCCAGCCTGATCGAGCAAATGCACAGAAAACTCCATGAATTTGGGAAGTTTCCGGAGCATCTCCTTACCGGTTTGCTTGGCCTGGCATTTGTCAGACGCTTCCCAGAGGAGCTGATAGACTTTGCTTTGAGCGATGAGTTTGTCCAGAAAACAAAAGGTAGTAAATATGAGCTCAGAAAGGACCTGTTCACCCTCGGTAAGAGCGTTGAAATTGAGTGCCCAAGCTACCAAGGCAGCCGCCTTCCGCCTCAGTTTTATCAAGAGATCACTGAGATGGTTTTGAATTTTGCAGAGCAAGAAATCTTTGTCAGGCCTGAAATTGTGGAAGCCGCCTCTCTTCTCGAGAGCGTGTTAGGTGGCCCTGAATACGTGAAGAACCACATGATCCTGCCTCACACGAGATCGAGTGATCTGGAGGTTCACTTGGCCATGGATGGACACCCCATCCCTTTCAACTTGAAGGACCCTATTGCAGATAAGAAGCTGAAGGACATCGGAGTCACTCTAACGGATGATTTAATGTCTCAGCTTATAAAAGGGAGATTGCACAGCCAGTCTCCCGTGGAAGTGGCAAACGAAGCCGGGACTCCTGGTCAGGAGAGGAGGGAAGAAGCGCGACCACCACGCGCTGGGGATGGCGCCGCGCTTTCAGGTGAAGCTCTTACCACAGACGTCGGATCACAAGCTGAGCCTACATCAGGGCGCTGTCTTGAAGCCCCCCCTTCTCTTGCCTTGCGTCGGCAGCCTCGGGTGGTGAAACTGGCTCTTCAGGTGTCCAACCGAAACCACTACTGCTGCTGCTCCAAGCGGCTCTTGGGGCTGCACTGTCTGAAACGGCGGCAGCTGCGGCGGTTGGGGTACGCGGTGGTTGAGCTGCCTTTCTGGGAGTGGTTTCCTCTGCTCAAACGCACGCGTTTGGAGAAACTGAGCTACCTCCACTACAAAGTGTTCGACCCAGCGCTGCTTCGCAGGGCTGGTTAGTCTGGTGCGATCCTTGCTCGGGGGCTGGCAGCCTCCCAGACGCATTTCTCTCTGCCTGCTGATTGAAATGGTCTCCAGATGTTGGTTACAGCTTTGGCAGGCGCTCTGTGTGCCCAGGCTTTGCTTTGTTAGCCAGCTCTGCTCTGCTGACAGTCGTACATCCCGCGCTCTCCTTTTGTATGTAGATCCTCAAACGCTTCCATGACAAATAAAAACTACTGTCCTCTTCATTCTTCTCAGTGATTGCTTTTTTTCTCCTCCCCAAATGAAAGTGGATGGATTTGGTGACTGTGAGAGCAGAGCAGTGATACTTGGGAGAGAATTGGGATGATTTTCAGTAAGGAAGTAAGTACGTTTCCATCGCCATCGAGCTGGGGCTGGTGGGCACGCAGTCGGAGTTTCTCCTTTAGGTGAGGTGGAAGCTGGGGCGGAGGGTTGGGGTGCTCTGACCCGGAGACATTGATTTCATTCTCAGCTCAGCCTGGCATCTCGGCACAAATAGGATTTGTGTCCTGTTGGTAATGTCTGCAGCCAAATGGGCCGACAAACCCACCCCGAGGTGATTACCCTGCTTGGGTGACAACGAGTCCTGTGCAGACTAGAGCGTGAGCTCCAGCAGCTTCCTCAGCGTAGGTAGGGCACCAGGAAGGCACTTCGTGTCTTCCAGCCCCTTTACTTTCCTGTCGCAGTCTGTCCAGCCACTTCTTTCCTCCTTTACACAGAAGCTTAGTCCTAATCTCATTCCAATTTCTCATTTCATCTGTCTCTTCGTCCCCACTGTCTGTCTTCTGAGTTGCTTTTTTATGGGAAGAACAAAACAACCGACAAACACAGCCGTGGGTAAAAGCAACTCAGTGACCGACTTTGCTGTGAAGCAAGAGTGTAGCAGAGCTTTTCAGGAGAGGGGAGAGCAGTGACTTGGACATGCAGGATAAAACATTTTCTTACTGAGGTGTTGAACCTCGAAAAAGTAGCCTGAGTTGTTTAAGTCTGTCAGGGTCCCAAACAGGTAGGAGAAAATCCTGTAAAATCTGTCTCTATATACATGTATAGCTCCACGTGCTGCAGAACGAGGAGTGACTGAACTGAAAGCCAGCATTTAGTGACAGAATAAATTGTTCGTGGTTAACCAGAGCTAATTGCCACAGGTTATTAAAGGCGTGGTAGAAAAGGATGCAGATACCGGACACAACCTCAGGGTGGGCTTGGAAGAAGATGTGAGTCAGTCCTGAGGAACGGCTGGGGCCCACCCGTGGTTTGCTGAGCACGAGGCGGTGCTACGGAAGGTGAGGTTGCACGACCGTGAGGGCCACGGAGGGAATTTGGCATCTGCCGTATGCGGGGTCTCGGTAGACAGCGGCTTGTGAGGAGTGAGTTCGTGAAGCGATGAGTTTGCAGAGGTGAAGGCGCCTCTCGCCGTCCCTCAGAGAAGGTCTCACCGAGACTGAGCACGCAGCAGCCTGGTCAGATGGGAACGGAGAGGCCTTCAGCCTGGGAAAGGGGTGGGAGGAGAGACAGAACAGAGGGCGAATCCTGAGTCATTCCAAGAGAGGGAGCAAGGAGAGCTGTCTTGCCATTTTTCGCACTGAGGGCCAAGCTAATTTACCAGGCAACAGGTTCAAAATGAACCAAAAAGAGCAGTTGTGTCACGCAGCCTGTAGTTAAACCGGCAATCTTACTCCCACAAGATGTGGGTGCCAGAAGTCAGACCAGTTCAAAAGCCTACTTGAACGATTCCTCTCTGGCAGCCCTGTACTGGAAACCTCTCAGGCTCAGAAAGCCAAGTGAGTTGTACTGGAGGAGCGTTGGTTTGCGCTTGCCGTGGCCCTCTGTTCCCTGCTGAGGAGCAGGAATTGCTCCGGACGGCCATCAGACCAAAGATTGGGCTGCAAGGGGTGCCCTTCCTGGGTTCACGCCTGCTTCGGTCAAGCGTTGGCACCGTAACCTTCGAGCTCTGCTCTCCGCAGGCTTGGCTCCTAGCACGCTGGTTTTTACACGTGGGATTTGTACCTCGGATACGACATTTCTCATCTCGGACTGTTGCGCTGGATCGCAGGCAGACCGGGCTGCGCCCGCACACTTACAGGCAGGCAGCGCCGGTTCGTTAACGCTCCGCTTTTCAGCGACGTGACCCCAGCAGGACCGTTTCGTTTTTGGCTGAACTAACGGCTTCAGTTGAAAAAGATCACTAAAAGAGCTGCTTGTTCTTGAAGGAGGCGGCGGGTTCCTGATTTGCAAGGTTGCCGAAGGCAGTGACAAATTAAAACTGAGGTTAACGTAAGGTTAAAACTCTTACCTCGCAGATAATTTCATTCTGAAAAGGCGTCTGATGTAACCGCTGCGGGTCACGTTTCTTGCGGTGGAAAGGAAGGCGCGTTCACTTGAGTTTCTTTAATGAACGTTGTCAAAAGAGTCAGCTGGGTCACTGTTCAGGACACAGATCATCTCCCTCGGAGCTATTAAATGCCCTCTGCTCCCTTGGAGCTATTAAACGCCCGTTATTAATATTTGTGTTTAATTGTTTAATCTTCGCTTACAGCCGAGGCTCCTGAAGCCCTCGAGAAACATTTCTCTCTGCGGCAGCGGTGTGTTAGAGCTGGCTGGGCTCACCCTCCTCCCGGGCTCGTCGTTTTGGGTGTTGTCCAAGAGCGCAGGCAGGTCCTGCCCCAAACTGCTGAAGGCAGCAGAGAGACGTGGCGTGCCGGGGGGTACCGGGCACGGCGGCAAAGCAGGCGGTTCGAGGCCACAGGGGGGGTGGGAACGGACGCCCGTTCCTGTGCCGAACGCACCGGTCAGACCACAGCGCCCACCCCGTGTCCCCCAGGTCCGACTGAGGCTGCGGGGGGCTCACACCGGTTCCTTCGGTAACCTCGTGTGATATTCCAGTGCTTTACTGTATCTACAAAACCTGCATCTGAAAGTAAACTTCCAGAGCTGATTGCTGTCCAGATGTAGGCAGGAGGCTTTGGGTTAAAGCAGCCGTTTGCTCTTTGACGTTTCTCCAGCCGTTCACTAATTAATACTAACGCAATTTTTTCTCCTGATCCCGTCTGTCCCCCGCAGTCATTTGGGTTTATGTTGGCTTCACCTCCCCAACTCAGATCCGAGGTGCGTTTTAGGAACTGCCGAGCTTGTAATTCATGCAGGCTCCGAAACACGAGATCCTTTCACCCTTCGCTGATGTTCGCTTTCTTTATTTTGCCTTTTTTTTTCTTTTTTTTTTACAAGTTGAATCTGATGCCTAGAAAGTGAGCTCTCTTCAGCAGCCAAGATGGTAATAAACGTCTGTCTCCCGCAGTTCAAGCCAAGAATTCACTGCAACAAGGTAAAATAATAATGTGTGGTGTTTTAGGGAGCAGGAGTGGTGGGGGGGTTAGGTGGAAGTGGCATGCTGGACTGGTTGGGACTGGGGAGGGCTTGTTCGCTGCTCATCTGTGATGGTCAGCTGTGTTTCTGGAAGAC
Source organism: Psophia crepitans (assembly GCA_013399095.1). Lineage (NCBI taxonomy): Eukaryota > Metazoa > Chordata > Aves > Gruiformes > Psophiidae > Psophia > Psophia crepitans. The sequence goes on from VWZZ01006809.1 coordinate 581,859, forward strand.
TGATTTTTGGCTGGCCACGCCAGGCTTTCCCAAAAAAACAAAGCAAAGGCAACTCACAGCAAACCGTGAGGTCATTTTGTTTGGCCTGGCTGGTTCAGAGGGGGACTCTGACATGGGGGGCTCTGTGTGTCCAGGCAAGAGAAGCGTTGAGGACAGATGCAGTCCCAGCCTAGGTAAGGTGCAGGCTCTCTAGTCCGCAGAGCTGAGCGCCTTTTTGTCAATTAAAATCATTTCCCGGTGGTGTGGGAGGGTTGTGATCACACGGTTTTGCTCACAGCTTTCTCTTCCAAGCTCCTCCCAGCAAGGAGGTTTTGTGAGCTGGAGTTGGGAATCTGGGCTCCTGGGTCCCTTCCCCCTTTTGTGCTTCGGTCTTGAGAGAGTCGTTGATGTGGCAGCACGCAGAGAACCCGTGTCTGGGCGCTCGGGATCTGCAGCTCACCTGGAGACAGAGCGGAGCCGAAGGCTCAGTACTTTGAAAAATCAGAATTGAGACGGTTCCCAGAAGTTACTCCTGGGGTAACTCCAATTTTGGTTTGGCCCACCTGTGGTTAATCTCTGCTAGGCAGTGTCAGGGCACCTCGTGTGACTGCTCTGACGTGGCACACACTAATTATTAGAGGGAAAAAGCCCTAATTTTGCAGGATCTTGTAACCAGAGAACGTTAGGTGCTTACAGGTGTGTGTGCTTTGACTGGAGGTACCTTTTTCCCTGCAATATTACAGCTTCCCCTTTGTCCAGCAGAACGTTCGGCTCTTGTCGAGGTTTGCGGAAGCTCCTCCACAAGCAGTTACAGTATATACATCTACAGGCGGTGTGGTATTGGGTGTAGAGTGACTGTATTAAGCAGGTGGAATAAATAAATATTCCCTGCTGTTATCTGTCTGTTCAGCAAGGGCTGCGGGCTTTTTAAGCCCCGGGGACAGCGTGGCTGGAGGAGGGTTTGGTCTGTCTGAGCAGCAGGGACCTGCTGCGTTGTCCCAGCCGCGCACAAAACCGCAGTCTTGGTTCCTATTTGATGTCATTGTTTGAACCTACATAAGTGCTTGTGAAATTAGCTTCCTTTTATTTTCTTGCTTCGAATTAAATCCAGTTTTCTCCTGAAACACAGATTTCTGCTGATGGTTACGAAGTGGAGAATCTGATCTCCGAAGACCTTGCCAGAAGAAACCGTGGTTTCCGCAGCGAATACTTTATCAAACCTCCAGTCCACGTCACGATCTCTTTTCCCTTCAACATCGAGATCTGCAGGATTAATATTGACATCTCATCCGGGGGTTACCAAACCTTCTCCGGGCTCGAAGTTTACACCTCTACCTCATGCAATAAAACCTCTTGGCAGAGCCCCGAGGGTCAGTTCCCAGGTCTGGCCGGTCAGCCTGTGTCGGACAAAGAAACTTTCACCCTGGTGGGAAAAGCAGTCCTGAAAAATCAAAGCAAAGTGACGTTCGGCCACAGAGGCTTCAAGCCGAGGCCTCCCTTCCACCAGATGGAAAATGTCTTCTCCTACCCCGGTTCTGCATCTCAGGACCTCTGGAACAAAGGGCCCGCCTCGCTGAGCAACGTGTCGCACTTAAAAATCTGCATCACCCACGTGGCCGGCGGCGGCCTGCCCTGCATTAAGAGGCTGGAGGTGTGGGGACAGCCTGCCAAATCGTGCTCGCAGGAGGTGATCGAGGGTGTCTTTCAGGTGGCCTCCCAGTTCTTCGCCCAGGATGTCGGCAGCCTCAAACCAGAGCTCTGGACGCCGATGGAGAGCGACTGCGTGCCCTTCAGCGCCAACGACAGTGAGCAGCAGACCCTCCGCAAGCTGGTGGATGTCGTCCAAGACATCCCCGAAGAATTCCTGGACCCCATCACTCTGGAGATCATGACCTTCCCCATGCTTCTGCCCTCTGGGAAGGTGATCGATCAGACCACCTTGGAAAAATGCAACCGGAGTGAAGCGTCTTGGGGCAGGGTCCCCAGCGATCCTTTCACTGGGGTGGCCTTCAGCCAGCACTCGCAGCCCCTACCTCACCCTACCCTCAAGGCCAGGATAGACCACTTCCTCTTACAGCACAGCATCCCTGGCACCAACCTGCTCGGGAGGGCTCATGCCTCGGAAATGCTCGTACCTTCTTCCGTAACAATGTCTTCTCTGAAAAGGAAAATGGACTGTATGGATCAGAGCTCCATGCAGCCGCCCTATTTTTCTTCTACAAACTTACTTGTCACGTCTACCTCAGAGAACAGTGCTAAAAAAATGAAAACTGACAGTGACTCGCATTTGATCCAGATGGACTGTTCGACAGGTATCGTGGCTCCCTAAGTCACTTGTGGTTCTCGCATGTCCTGACAGCTCGGGGCCAGGTTTTCGAGTCAGGAGGCTCCGGTAGAGGTTCCCTTCTCGCCTCTAGAAAGCTTTAAGGCCGTTGCGTTTTGCTGTTGATAGGTGTTGTGGAGGTCAGGTCATCGTCTCTCGTTCACCTCCCCTCTCCGCAGCACAGCCTGCCATGCTGGGGGGTGTTTGCTCCCATTCTGCTTCACTTCTTCTCATCTCATGGCTCATGATTCTCCTCGTGCTACCTGTGCAGCCTCTCTCACAGCCCTCTTGTTGGCTCAGGTCGTTGTGTTCCCCTTTCAGTTCGTATTTCCTTTCTCCTCCTTGCTTTCAAGCCACTGTCCATGTGGAGACAATGTTTTTCTCAGTGCGCTGGTTCAAAGTTTCTTTATCGTGGATGATTTATTATCCCACCCAATACGTTCTTGCATCAGCAAGAAGATATGCCACAGCAGGAAAAGCAGCGTGTGGCGGTGCAGTGGTGACGGCACGGGGAGTCCTGGCTGGTATGGGTCTTACTACGAGGAGTGAGGTGGGGAGGAAGGCAGGGACGGGGCACTAATCCTGCGCACGGATTTCCCTGGCCAGGCTGCCAGCCCGGGCTCCTGCTGCGGCTGGTTCGCTGCACGCTCGGCAGCGTTGTGCAGATTGTGTCACCGGGACACGCTGGCCCCTTACCTTCACACCGGGCTGTGGCAGAGGCTGGGCTTTGGGAGCGTGTTGCTGCGCAGCCTCCAGCCCACGCTAATCGTAGCGCAGCAGCACAGGGGCTTGGGACGGCTGGCAGCAAGGGAATTGCAGGCAGTGCTGCCTGCGGCGCAGGAAGGAGGGGACAGCACGTGACAGCGCAGACCGGGAGAGACTTGCCCAGGGTTTGCAGCTAGTTAAAGCAAAAAACAAGTCAGAGACATCAGGCAGGGGATGTGACTTGTGCCTGAAGGGTGAGGACGTGGGCACTGGTTGCCTTTTAGCCTTGCTTTTGTCAGCGGTCTGGTAGCAGCGCCTCTGGGCTTAAACTCCAGGAGGCAGAAAAACAGTCCAGACCTGCAACCCTGAGACACGTTCCCGGAAAAGCTGAGCACGTTCACCCCCCTGAGCCCCCAGCCGTGCCGCAGCTTCTCCCCAGGCAGCCAAGGCAGCGCAGGCAGACCTTTGGATCACAGAATCACAGAATCGTAGAGGCTGGAAGGGACCTCGAAAGATCATCTAGTCCAACCCCCCTGCCAAGGCAGGGCCACCTAGAGCACATCACTCAGGAACGTGTCCAGTCGGGTTTTGAATGTCTCCAGAGAAGGAGACTCC
>VWZZ01006810.1:278-35155 GCA_013399095.1 Psophia crepitans
TTTAAGGAAAGGTTAGACGCGGTACTGAAGGACATGGTTTAGTGGTTAATAGGTGAGGGGGAGACGGTTGGACTGGATGATCCTTGAGGTCTCTTCCAACCTTAATGATTCTATGATTCCTTAACAGATGGGTGAAATCTCTCTGAAGTAGCTTTGCTACCCCACACAGCTTCACTGAATGTCCTCACTACCTCATGGGTGCAGCGGACATCATGTTCAACGCCGTCTCTTCTCTTGCCTCCAAAAACATTGATGAGTTTCTCCTGAAAACTACCTGGCAAGGTTTTGGTACCAGGGGGTCCACAGAGTGGCTTCTGCAAGAAGCTGCTAGAAGCTTCCACCATGTCCAATAGAGCCAAGGTCAGTCACCTCCAAGACAGACCTGCTGCTGACCAAGGTTGAGCTCATTAGTGAGGGTGGTAGCACCTCTGGGATAACCGAGTTCAGAAGGGGCAAAAAACCCAAACAAGACAGCAGTTTTACAGCCGGAGACAGAAGCGAGAAAATGTGAGAGGAAAAACTCCGCAGACACCAAGGTCAGTGAAGAAGGAGGCGGAGGAGAAGCTCCAGGTGCCGGAGCAGAGATTGCCCTGCAGACCCTGAAGATGACCATGGTGAGGCAGGCTGTCCCCCTGCAGCCCGTGCAGGACCCCACACCGGAGCAGGTGGAGACCCCTGAAGGAGGCTGTGACCCCGTGGACAGCCCGCGCTGTAGCAGGCTCCTGGCAGGACCTGTGGCCCCGGGGAGAGAGGAGCCCACAGCGGAGCAGGCTTGCTGCAGGACTGCTGACCCTGTGGGAGAGACCCATCCTGGAGCAGTTGGGGAAGAACTGCAGCCTGTGGGAAGGACTCACGTTGGAGAAGTTGGTGGGAAACTGTCTGCCGTGGCAGGGACCCCAGGCTGGAGCAGGGGCAGAGTGTGAGGAGTCCTACCCCTGAGGAGGAAAGAGCAGCAGAGACACCATGTGATGGACTGACCATAACCCCCATCCCTGTCCCCCTGTGCCGCTGGGGGGAGGAGGGAGAGAAATGGGGAGTGAAGTTGAGCCTGGGAAGAAGGGAGAGGTGGGGGGAGGTGTTTTAAAATTTGGGTTTAATTCTCATTACTCAGCTCTGATTTGATTGGTAATAAATTAGATTAATTTCTAAGTTGAGTCTGTTTTGCCCGTGACGGTAATTGGTGAGTGATCTCTCCCTGTCCTTAACTCAACCCACGAGCCTCTTGCTGTATTTCCCTGCCCAGCTGAGGAGGGGGGTGATGGAGCCGCTTTGGGGGGCCCCTGGCCTCCAGCCAAGGTTAAACCATCACAATCCTGCTGCCTGCCAGAAACTTTGGGCAAGTTATCAAACACCAGAACAAACCTGTCATATCTCTTGCTTTGCAGCTAGCAAAATGCAACTTCAAAACAGTATTCGTAAAGAAAAACAGTTTTTCAGCGTTCCTGCGCTCAGCTGGAGCTAAGCTGGCACTTTGGACCTCAGCAGACAACTTCAACACTTGAGTCTTCCACTCACATCGTATTAAAATTGCAACGCCCTGCAGCCACAAGGTATGCTGTAAACTGTTCTGGAGATGGATAAATAAACTAAATGCTATCCTCAGAGATCAGTTCCATCTACAGAAGTTATCCATCAAAGTAATTACATGGACCCACAGTCCTAGAAATGCATTGCATCATCGGCTGGTGATGTGCAAAAATTCCACCTCCTTGCTAGAAACTGGCTTGAACGCAGTTTGGCAGCGCTGAGCCCCCTCTAGGTAACTCACTGGTCCCAAAGAAACCCCCAAAGTTAAAATACAGCAACTTTCCCCTCATGAATTCATGAGGGCAATCCAACTTGTTGGATTTAAAACTTCACCAAAAAACAATTTGAGAGCTGCCAGTGAGTCCTGAGTTGACTTTAAAGCTTATTTAAGGTCTTGTGCCCCAGCATCCTGTTGATACCATCACAGTGATCAATAAATAAAAATATAGAAATAAATAGAACTAAATTAAAAACCCTCAAACTCTTCCAATTCAGAAACCAAATCTGCAGCACTGCTTTAAGCAGGATGCTGGGGAAAAAAGGTAGAGTCCCATCTGTTTGGAGAAAATTCAGGTTACAAATGCATTGGTTCACTGGATTGTGTCGGTTGCCAAACCCAACGGGAGCCTGCAGCTGAAAGGCATCGCCGGGGTAGGCTGCTCTTCGTGAATTAACTCACCTTCTCTCTCAAAAACATGCTGGGAACAAACATCCACTGCCCTGCAAGATTTCTTCCTGCTCCATGAGCACGTTGGTCTGCTGCTGTAGTGGAGATTGGCACGGGTTTTGTTTTTTTGGAGAGAGATCTTCCTTGAACACCTATCAGCAGGCACGAGCTGTGAGACAGATCGGCATCAGGGTCACCCGAGGTGAAGAGCGCCTTAGCCCAAGCCCACGTTCAACGCGTGCGAGCTATCTGCAGCCTCCTGTGGTTGATCTCCAAATATAGACCCAGATTCAGCGGGACCCTCTGACATGTGCCTCCCCCCCGAGCACACAAACCGTCCCATCGCAGCGCGTGCTGTAGGGTGAAGCTCGTCATTCAGCATTGGCCTGGAGATGCCAGCTCTCCTTTCTCTCTCCTTCTGCTCTCCTTTCGGCCAGGGAGATTTCAGAAGGAAAATGATTACGCAGAAGGAGGGTGGAGCTGACCTGGGATTTTTGCAAGCATCACACCGTTCAGTTTGCCGACGCCGTTTCGGATGCACGTACCAGCTCGATGAGTAAGTGGGATAGCACAGCGGATGCTGGGAAGGCAAAACTGAACACCACCCCACCAGTAAAAATACTCCGCACAGATGGCCCGAGGCCATCTCTGGGACTCAGAAGTGGAGCCCTTCCTTATTTTTAGAGCATTTTTACACAACTGGCACCCCAGCTCGGAGGAGCAATGGCAGAGAGGGTGGGGTGGAGGAGCTGGGCTCCATCGCAGCAGCAGCCCTGACTCCTGCTTCACTGGGAGCGCTGGTTTACCAGGCGAGCATGTTGAGACAGATGTACTGAAGGACATGGTGTAGTAGTTAATAGGTGGGGGGGGGGACATGGTTGGACTGGATGATCCTTGAGGTCTCTTCCAACCTTAATGATTCTATTCTATTCTTACTTTGTACCCCAGTTACCATTTCTCCCTCTCCGGCGGTCAGCACCTCGCCATCAGGGCATTTCCCCTGGGATGCAGCGAGGCACTGCCAGGATGGCCCTGGAAAACGAGGGGCCATGCCAGGTCAAGGGCCTGGGGGCCTCCAAACGTCCTCAGGGACCTCTTTCAGGGGTGGAATAAGTTTGAGCACACTTTGTTGTTGTTGTTGTACCAGAGGTGAGTACTGCTGTGTGCACTCAGAAAGGGATTTTTAAAAATCATGAACTGGGAAATGCACCAATATTCCATCAGCGGGAGCCAGCCCTTTGGAGAATGGGTTTCTTGGAAAATCAGAGTCTGCTCCACTTCTGCACCAGTGCTCTCACAAACTCTGCAGGAGGAATTTTAAAGAAAAGGATCTTTTTCTTTTAAATGACTGAGTTTCAGTGTTTTAGGCTGACTCTGTGTGGCCATGCCATCAGGAACAGCCCACACTCCCCCAAGGTATTTCACAATCCTAGCTAAAGTCTCCTGCTTCAGTAAAAAGAAGATGGCAATATTTGCAAAGCATTAAGCAAAACAAAAACCACCCCAAAAACCCAAACGCAGCTCAGGATTCTCACAGCATCCCTGGTAAGCAGCTCAGAGCTGTCAGCAGATAAGCCGAAGCAAACCGAGACTCAGCCATGCCCTCAGAGTGCTGGGGGTGAACTTGAAATGCAGACTCTCTGCTTTCATATCTGTCATTGGGATGGAACCTGACCTCTGCCTGCTTCATGATTTATCTCCTTGGGAAAGCACGCACAGGGCTGTCCTGCAAGGAGAAACACGCCTAGCGATACACAGCCGTCACGCAGAAGAGAGCAAGACATCTTTTAAACCCCCAGCAGAGCACTCGCGCTGCTGCCCGCTGGCGTATGACGGCGATCAAGCACCCAGGGCTGGGCAGAGGGTGCCAGCAGTGTCACGGTAACGACGGCAGGATGGTCCCTCAGTGCTCAGCATCACCCATGCCACCGCAGGGAATCACCGTTTCGGGGCCTCGCTCCCCAAACCTGCCTGTGGCTGCTGCGGCAGGAACATAAGGTCGGGGCGAGGCTGCATGTGGCCAGGGGAGACCTGGGTGAGGTGACCGTGACTGGAAGCAGGAGGTAAGACATGATTAGCAGAACAGCACACACAAGAGATGACACTAATCCCAAGGTAATAAGCCTTGCAGAGCAGCATGGCCAAAGACAGGGTTGATGGCCAAGCCCTCAGCGGACGTGGCACGACCACTTCTCAAGCCTCTGCGGGAATGGAGGGACGGCTAAACTGCTCCGTGCTCAACGCTGGAGAAGGGAACACTTTTTGCCATTGAGCCTCTTACCCTAAATATCACATATACCCCCCCAAGACATGGCACACGCATTCAGGTTAAGCCCTTGGGGAGAAGCAGCCTGACGCAAGCCCGCTGCTGCTGCAAGCAGTGCTCCTCCTTCCCTCAGCGCGTGGGACCAGCGGGGCTGTTGATGGGCTTTTTGTGCATAAAACTGGCTTGACAACAACTGTTGGGCTCAGCCAGCCCCGCAGCAGGAGGGGGCTCCAAAAGCCTCAGCCACCAGGCAGGCATCGCACCACATCCCCTTGGGCACCTCCCTGGCACCTCCAAGGATTAGGAAGCAATTAGATAAAACAGAAGTTGGAGACACACCACGTACAATGATGCTGGTGCTTCAGAGCTTGCCTAGCTCATGGCACAGGGCTCTTGGGTCAAAGAGAAAGCCCTGTCTTTTCAGCTCCCGCACGCTGGGGGGACGTTAGCATCGCAAGGCTCTCGGCCAAGAGCTCCCTTCCATCTCCATCAGGAGAATAATCTGTGTATAGAGCCTGGCGCCGGTAGCTGGTGGAGGAGCAGCAGGGCTGAGAAGTGAAGGTTGCTCTGGAGAGTTCTGGGAGACTTCGTTACGCACAGAGCAGCCTCCTGCAAAAAATAGCTGGCACTCACACACACACACCAAAATAAATTAAAAAAATCAAGTTTTGGAGCAGATACAAGTCAGACTGCGCAAGGCCAGACAGGATTGCATCAGTGACAGCTTTCACAAGCAAACTGAAAGGAAAACCCTTCTTGCTGTTGCTAAAAGGGCTGTTGCCATCAGATTCCAGGCATTTCAATTCACGAGTGAGGTGCTTCGGCACCAGCATCCTGCTGAGCTCCTGCTCGGCCCACCTCAGCGGTGCTTAAAAGTCCTTCCATCCCCGAAGGCTCAGCTGCTGCTCCAACAGGCGCTTCAGACCAGCGCGTGTCTGCGCAGCACAGCGCAGGCTTACGGCTCTCTGGTGGAGGTGCGCACGGCAGCGACAAAACCATCGCTGTGCAAAGCGGGAGTCCCGCTCCGAATCACACACAGCGTGTTTCTTTCCCTCTGGAAACGCTACCGGGTTTTGTTACCCAAAATTTAAAATGAAATTTTAAAAGTATGAAATTGTGAAAGTATTTGAAGCGAAAAGGGAATGAAAACTCTCGGTTTCGTAGGCAATTCAAAACACTAGATTGCAAAACTCTGAAATGCACTCCCTTCTGAAAGGGGTCCCGAAAGGGTCACTCGCTCTCTCAAATACGTAAGGAATAAAGCCTAAGAGGAAACAAACCCAAACAGATAGGCTCACATTTAACTCAGCAATAATAAAGCTTTAGAAAGGATTAGGTTAAGCTTGAAAAAACACATTTAGTTTGATTCAGCACCTTGTTTGGGTTTTCCTTCAAATGACAGATTGCTGGTAACAGAGCCGCGTGCGCAGCGGCGACAGGCTGCTCCAGCGGCCGTGGGCTCGGCCGGAACCGGCGGCTTGGGAAAAGCAACCGGCGAAGGGTCGGCGTACGGCTGCAGCGGGGCGGGCACTCGCTTCTACAGGGCAGATGGAGCCCTGCTCCCGCACGCTTTGGGACACGCGAGTAACTGCGAGGGGCGTACATTAACCTGAACCCAAGAGTAATTCTGCATCTTGGAGGAGGTTGCACAAGCGTGATCATTCCGGCTTCATTTGCATTTACTTGATTAAAATAGCTTCAGAGTGCTGCTGCTCTGCTCCTTCACAGCCACTGTACTCCACCAGGGATAAAATCCTCCCCATTTCCATGGCCTCACGTTACAACCAAGAGAAACCCCCCTTCCCCCTGCTGTGATCCCGCTACAGTTCTCATTAACGCTGAAGATGAAAGCCCCCCATTTATTGTATGCATTGCAATAGAGTAAGGGCCTGCCCAGTTCAAGGTCTCCTAAAAACAGATTTTAAGCTCTTCAAAGCAAGGACCGGTCAAACAAATCGGGGATGAATGGAGAGTCGAGTCTCTTACGCACAGGGGTGGAGGTAGGAAGAGCACTCGTCCCGCAGATGCGTTCAGCATCCCATCCCTCTAACTTCATAGCGCCTTCAAATCAAACCCAACCATGAGATGGAAAAATTAAATCAAACCAGTTGTGCTGTGCTGACAGAGGCGTGAACAATAAACCAGCAAAAATATCATCTGAGCCATGTAGAAAAGCCGTGTGCTGTGAAATAGTGGTTACAAGGGACTTGATACCAACCCGTTTCTCTTGCAGAGGAAGGACTTCTCAGACACGAGTCCCAAAAGGATGAAACAAGCCAGGGTGGAGTTTCTAGGACAACTGGATGAAGGGAAGGAATCACTTGGCTTTCCATGCAACACTGGGTATTACAAACGTGGATTTCCGCTGATACAGGCTGTGACCTGCATCAGCTTAAGCTGAAGATCAAAGCAATCCGACCGCTCTGCCTCCTCCGCCGGGGTCGCTCTGGTGGTACAGAGGGACTTACTGCACGACTGGGCCTGGCGTGAGGAGCTCCTGCTGTCGGGAAGCACTGACTCCAAGGGGGCAAGCCTGTCGAAAGCCTGGGGCTTAATTCAACGCCGGGTGTTTTTCAAACGACCTGAAGGCCAAGACCATTGTGGGTTTTTTTAAACCTTGCCAAACCAATTGCCTCCTCAGGAACGTCAGCACAGAAGTAACGACCTAGGTAAGTCCCATCCCCTGTCCCCATCCATCGCACACAAGCATCTACACGCATCACAGGAACGATCTCTCGCTGCTCGATGGTTTTTTAGTGCTTCACCTGCTTTGAACGGCAAGCGCTTTGATAAATGAACTGAGAAGTTCCCCGGCTCCTCCGCTGCACGGGTAAGTGGCTCGGTACGAACTACCAAAATTACAGAGTGATTTTTCACAGCAGCGCTCACTGAATCACTCCTGAAGCGTCGACGCCTTTTCCTGCGCTGCAGCACGGAACCTGCCCGTTTATTCTTGCAGCTCTTCCAGCACCGAGGCACGGGTCCTTTTTTGGAGATGGGCTCGACAGACAGACTTTGAATTTGGACATAAAAGCTTGAATTAAGGATTTTAGTCCAAAATCATCAGCTCAGCAGGATGCAAGCGAGCACTTCCCTGCTAATGGGAGAACCATTAAAAATGGGGATAGCAGTGCCAGGCTTTGCACATCCATCATAACGTGCCCATTTTTATTTCCTAGGGAAAGGCACGATTGTTGGTCTCGCTAGATTAAGGTCCCTTAAACATACCCAAGCCAAGAAATCGGGATTTGGACAATTAGCAGCCACATATAAATGGCAGAGAGGGAGCAGCCAAGGGATTGACCAGGAGCTGGTGACAAACCTGTGGCTAAAATGACAGCCTTAACCCCCCCGAGGTGCCTGGATTAGGCCTTTATAAGGACCACCGGTTGGAGCAGGGTTCTCCAGCCTCTCTAAATTCTGATAAACTTGTTTGCGCAGGGGAGCAAATTCCCATTTCGCAGCTGTGACGCTGCATTGGTGCAACTGCCTTCTAGGCAACCGAGCGCTCCCAGTATCAGAGGAACACGAGTGACCTCCACAGCGGTGCTCACTGAAACAGAGGCCTGAGGGGTCTGGTGTTACAAAGACGGACAGGGGAAATTTCTTAAATTCAGGCAACAATTATAGTTCTTCCCTAAATGAGAGGTACAAGTGGTTTAGCTGGGAGGCACAGGTAGGTTCATCCCCATCCCACTGCACAGGGGTTGGCAAGTGACAACCATCACCTCCACACCACGGCAATGACGTGGCTTCTGTGCCGCAGCCGGACGTCAAAACTTTTCTGTGGCCGCTTGTACGGTGTTTGAGACCCTTAGGTAGAAGGGCAATATTGGAAACGATGTCCTCAGCGTGTCAGAAGTACAGTGCAAGAGACAGACTGTCAGGAGAGAGCGTGGGAGGACTCACCCAGCATTCAATTAGCAGCTCGGGAATCGAGACTCCCACCTTCAGCTCTATGGCTGATGCCCCCCCACACTGGTACTCACTGGAAGTTCAGCTTTCCATTCTTCCGAGCGTTCAGGCTGTATTAAATTTAATATCACTAAGTAGTGGAACAGACTGCCCAGAGAGGGGGTTGAATCGCCGTCCCTGGAGACATTCAAAAACCGTGTAGACGTGGCACTCCAGGACATGGTCTAGTAGGATGGTGGTGTTAGGTTGATGGTTGGACTTGATGATCTTGGAGGTCCTCTCCAACCTTAGTGATTCTATGATTCTATGAATACATTCAAAGTCAGCAAAGCGTTAATCTTTCTGCACACCAAAGCCTTGTATTATTTCGCTGGTGTGACAGCCAGCAAATGAATGGTCCAGACCTGCGAGGCCTCAAGAGAACCTAAGGATGAAAGGTTTGGTTGCCAGCTGGAATCTGGTCCAAAATAAAAGCTGCTTCTATCAGTTTACTGCAGGTCGTTGTTGGGGAGTCGTGATCCTGCTCACGCTCCCCTTTCTGGATGTTCAACAAGCAGTTGGGTTTGGGTTCCCATCTTACATTCCCACCCCTCTGAGGTCTCCCCAGGATTGGGCCGCCTTGTCCCTCAACTGCCCATCTCCCGTATGGCTCCTAGATGACTCTTTACGCTTCTGCTACATTTCCAAACGAGTACCACAGCAAAACCTTAACAGCGTTCAGTAAATCAGCATATACAACTTACCCCCCTCTCTATCTTCGCCAGCTCCTGGGAATCTTTTGCTCTAAGCAACCAGAATCTTTTCTCCTCCACTGTATAGTCTCACCTTTGCACGTTGGCAGCCTCTTCAAACTGATAGCGAGGAAAAATAAAAGTGTTTCCTAATCTAGCCTTCCAGTCTACCCTAGACAGACCTCCTCGGTAGGTGAGGAAAGGTCTCAAAATCACCCACGGCTTGCTTAATCCACAGCATGCTTCAGGAAATACATCTGAGCTGGAAGCTTTCTGTCCAAAGACAGTCAATTAAATCATTGAAACTGAAAAAATTTATATTCTGTGCAGGAATCTTGCCTTTCAGTTGAGAGGCTGTATAGCATCCAAGGGCCACGACAACCACACGTGCAGGTTCACAGTAACACCAGCTGCTCACACAGCGATGCTTCGACTCCAGGATACAGATGACTAATAACAAACCTGCCAAAACCTGATACTAGATGAGAAAACAGAGCTGATAGAAGACAAAGCCACAACAGACACTTGTTGCTAATCCATGGCCAGCACCAAGGCCGTGCTTGGGAAATTACCTGTCTTCACACCTCGAGGCGTCACGGCTGGAGGATGTTGGGTTTGCCCTGCTCTGGTAGTAGACCGGAGTGGGAGAAGAGCCACCCTGGTGGCAGTTTGCCCAGCACCAGGAGAAATACCACAGCTGCGCAGGGGCAAGTCCAACACCAATATCACCAGTCCCAACACCTTCACCAGCTATTTATATGGATTTTAACAAAATAAAAGCCCTAAAAACCCCAAACCCAACCATAGCTAACACCAAACATCAGTTATCCTCCCACCTGACAGATTTACAAAGCAACTGCTCGAGAGATAAACCTACCTTTTCTCCAAGCGTTTGCATTTCACGTTGAGTACGAGGTGTCGGGACAACCTCCCAGTGACGTACCACATGGAGGAGGACGAAATTCAAGACATGAACTAGCTCAATAGTAAGCAGCACCTTTGGTGCTGCCTTTCAACCAGGATCTCTTGCTGCTCAGACTAGAAAATTACAGCCACAACATTTGAGTGAAATAATTCGGTTTAACGCGCTTTTCCCGTGAGTCTTGAGTAAGAACATTTTATTGAGGAAGGCTCCATTTATGGCTAAAATTAGCTATTCTTTATTAGTATTACAGACCACCGACGATCTCTTCCCACAGCTTCAAGACAGCAGCTATTGCAGCCTCTTGCTCTTGAAAACGTGTTAGAAATCACAAACTGGCACAAAAGAAATATTTGTTGGAACAATCCCCCTAGCAGAAATAGGTCTTCTGAGGGAAAAACCCGGAGCGGTACTGTTTTTCCCCTCCTTTGGAAAAAAATATTTGCCCAAAGAAAAATGCTGAGGAGGAAAATAACTCCTCTAAAAGTTTATAAAAAATAAAAATGGCTTATAATGGAAGAATTTTGAAACACCTGTACGTTTATACTATTACTGACTCGTCTCTTGAGGGTTTTCAGATTTTTCCTTCCGAACACCTTCTCCAGCAAAGCCAGGGGAAATAAAGACGCCGCACAAATCCACGCGAGGAAAACGCCCAGCGGGTCTCTGGTACCAGGTGAATCCCCAGAGCCCTGGTGCCGGCAGAGCCGCCCAGCGCGCCCGGCACACCGCGGGGCCCGAGGGGAGCCCGAGCTAGCAACGCAAAACCCCCAGCAACCTGTGAGCGCCGCAGAAGCCGCGGCTCTCCCGGCCTCAAGCTACTCCTGCAGAGCTCAGCAGGCATCCCTTCCCTAACAAACCTGGAAAAGGCAGGACGGCATTTTCTTTTCACTGGAGGATGCCCAGGGAAAGGGCCAAGAGCTGCAAGTTATCATCTCGTTTACAGGTCAGAAAGCACCTTCCTGGATTTCCACTGGCACCCAGCCTGCTGCGGGGTTTAATCCTAACCCACCTGGCCCTGGTACTAGGTGCCAAGAGATGCCGGTGTGACGGCGGTTACAGTCCCCTCTTCCACGAAGGCGTTAGCTGACCTGCTCCAACACCCGCCATCCTTGGCAGGGCTTCTCTCGGGAAAGCAAACCTGCGCGTCGCTCAAAACAGGGCTGAGCTGCTAACGCACACTTCACCGAGGCTGAAGCTCTCATTAAAAGAGCTCCCCCATGCCTCTGCACTCTCTGCCTTGCAAAAAGCCCGTGGAATGCAGGATTTGGTCCCTTTGGCAGTGTAACACAGCAGCAGGCCTACCCCACGCTTACCCCCACGGCTGCACGAACTGTCCATCTGCCCTGAGGGTGCTCTGCTCTCTGAGGAGACTGCGAAATGCTCCTGGCTGTTCTACGGAGGCGATCTGTGGCCAGAAGGATTCAGAGGCTTTGGATGTAATTAAGGTTAAATTACCATCAGATGTATGGGGAAGTGTAGAAGCTTAGCTTTGAAAAAAAAACCCAGAAAGTTATTTCATCTGAAACAAACCGAACGAGAGCAGTGAAAGAGCTCGCAAGTTTAGCAGGGCAACTACACAGCCCCGCTATGTCGTGCCTGAAGTATCAGGATTAGCAGCTGCTCCCAGTATGAAGGTGCAAGGACCATCCTTTAGTTGTTCCAGATCTGGGTAGATCTAGAGGGCTGGAGCCCCTCTGCTACGAGGACAGGCTGAGGGAGCTGGGCTTGTTCAGCCTGGAGAAGAGAAGGCTCTGGGGAGACCTAATTGTGGCCTTCCAGTGCCTAAAGGGGCTCCAGGAAAGCTGGAGAGGGGCTGGTTCCAGGGCAGGGAGGGACAGGACAAGAGGAATGGGTTTAAACCAAAAGATGGGAGATTTAGATTAGATGTTAGGCAGAAGAAGAAGAAGAAGAAAGAAGGGGAAGCTGTGGCTGCCCCTGGCTCCCTGGCAGTGCCCAAGGCCAGGCTGGATGGGGCTTTGGGCAGCCTGGGCTGGTGGGGGGTGTCCCTGCCCACGGCAGGGAGTGGGACTGGGTGGGCTTTGAGGTCCCCTCCAACCCAAACCATTCTGTGATTCTAGGTAGGAAACAAAGGTCTTTGTCCAGGGTCTGTGAAAAACCACCATCATCTTCAAGCACTGGCCTAAACTGGCAGACCTTAAGCGTGAGCTACTGGCTGTTGGGCTGGACAGGACACACGTACCAATTGCCGGTTTATCAGACGGAAGGGAGCAGAACGAAGCTGGCTCTGAAGCGGGAGCTGCTGAGTCCCCGGAGCTGAGCCATCGCTTCCTCCAGACCCTCCGCTGCCATTCTCAACTCAGTAAAATCTTGAGCATCAAAGGTGTTTCCCCACACCACCAAGATTTTCACCTGTTCCAGCCCCTCTGTCCCCCATAAACAGCGACCAGCCCTCCCTCCCCAGTTGTGTTTGAGGCTGGCAGGCACAAGGGACAGCCCTCTCCGCTTCCAACCACGGGAACACCACAAGCCGTTCCCAGGGAGGAGTCTTTGTTCACAGCCAGGGAATCTCCTTTTTCCTCCTATCAGCAACTTCAGCTGAGAAGCTGCTGTGCAACAGAGGGATGCTTACAGGTCAGCCAGAGAGGAGAGTAACAAAACACGGGGGTCAGCAATTTGAGGAGACATCCTTACGCTTTCTTTGGGGAGGTGTGAAACGTGAAGCAGGCGAGAGCTTTGCAGGAGTCCCTCGCAGGTGTCAAACGCAGACTTGAGCAACGCGACGTTAGGGGCACCCTTCTGGCCACAGGTGTCCAAGTATTTAGCAATTTCCTAAGGAAACTCTGTTTTCTTCCTTAACTATAGGAGTGAGCAATATAAAGGTGTACGTACACGCAGGTACACACACAAGTTTAAGTGCATGATGAAGGAATGTGTATGTGAAACCACCGTGACTTCATACGCCAAGAGAAAGCCAGGGGAAGTCTCTTCACCACCCTTCAAGCTGATCTAGGGGTACGTGCGGCCATGGAAGAGCCGAGCAAAACACATCAAAAAGCTTAAATTAAGCCTCGCAGGTGTCCGCAGCACTGAAAAAGCGAAGTTACAGACTGACAAACCGCGGCACTGACCAAGCACCACGGCGTCCCCGCTCACATGAGAAGACCCAGACGAACGGTAAGGAGAGCACCAGCTGGCCCAGCAGACACATCCCCCTTTGCAGAGCTTCACCTGCAAATAAAAATTCCACCTCTACGCCCAGAGGACTTCTCTCCCACAGTAACTGTACGCAGGGGGCAGTGGATGTGACAGAAGATGCTGCTGTCAATTTGCCCTGAGGTAATACTGATTTCTCTAAACGCTCTATTCTGCTATAATAAAAGGTACTAAGTCTAAATAAAAGGGGCTAAGTAACAGGGTATGAAGCGCACTGATCTGGTACTAGTTACCTTAAGCACGGTCTGAAGCATCTTAGGAGGAAACCTCATCCATCTTCGCTTGTTTATCTTACCATGCTGCTACACGAAGCAGTAGCAGCTTCCCTTTATGTTTTAACTCAGGACAGGTCAGAGCCCGTGAAGCGTCCCCACGTCGTTAGGGGATGCTTGATGAGAACTCAAAAAACCTGCAGCCATGAGTATGTCAGAATTCAAGACACTCACACGCTTCCTTCTGCCAACACGTGCCGTTCCACGAGCAGAGAGGACTTGGAGACTCCTGCAGCGTCTGCCCTAGCTGATTGCAGAAGTATTTGTGACGCTTTCTTTTGTAAGCGTCCGTGAGAGTTCTTACTGAGACCTTCCATACGGTACGCGCCTGTTCTTCTAGCTATAAACATTCAGGGGGGGGAGGGGGAGGAAATCAAAGTGAACTTGGAAATAAAGCAAACAGCAATTCCAGGTTTCTCACAATTAAACAGAAAATATTTCATCGTACCAGAGAAACTACAGGATTCTGAACTAAAAGGCAGAGACACCAGTTTTTAGTGTTTTTTTGTCTATTTTCCTACCTGTTAGTGAGCAGACATTGCTGCGGGTCTTGCTGCTGGGTTTTGCGCTCCTGAGAATCACCGAAAGAAACTCTTCACAAGCCAGATGCGGAAACCTGGTACTTCATGGGCATGAAGCTCTGGTTTTATCATTAAAGCTGCTCCCCGTTGCCTTCAGACGGATCACAACCCAACGGGATTGTCATGAAAACCACAAAGCCCATTCACATGTATTTTTACCAGAGTATTATCTGAATTAAGGAGAAGTAAAACCACACCCTTTGTTCTTCTGGAGTTGCAGTAAGTGAAAGTACCTGCAGATGGGCGCTGGCTAGAGGGCACCGTTACGCACCCATTCCACCTCCCACCGCCTACGTGGTGTATGTAAAAGCAAGCAGCACTTCAGACAATTTCTGTTATTAAAAGATTCCAGACCTCTGGGATCTTTCTACCAACGTCAGAACGCGCGGCAGGCAGGCAGGCAACACGCAGGGGACAGCGCCAGCCTCTCCCCCGCCCTCAGATCCCCTCTCAGTCCTACAAACAGACGAGCTGTAAGAAATCGCTGCTGGATTCTGGGGAGCCACTTCACCGAGATGGAACCTGACAAACACTAAAATATAAGTTACAGGATTAAATAAGATTTTATTGTCACATTTAACTGCTTTGTCAGAGATGTACATTTTGCAGGTTTCTGTGCGGAATAAAAATTTAAAAAAAAAGAAAGAAACCAACCAACCGGTAGTTGCCATCATGTCAATTCTGATTTCGACGCAACACACCTCTGCACCGCCTGAAGCACGGGCGCTCGCAGCCAGCCAGCGATAACACCGCAGCAAGGTCTCTGTTAAATGGATTGCAACGCTCCAAGACAAAATGCATCACGTTAAGGCTAATGAGAATAATGTGAAACAGTTAAAACAGACCTCTAGATGTTTAAAAGGTGGAAACGTTTGATAGGAAAGTGGTAATTTTAACATCTCTTTTTTTTTTTTTGCCCCCCCCCAAGTTATTTTGCTTAATTTAGTAGGGGTGAGGAGAGGCTGATGGCCAGGCTTTTGCCTACACAGACAACACATACTGAAATTTTAGACTTTTGTAAATCCGAGATATTTAAACTTTCAAGCGACTGCTTTGTACTTCTGGGTGTGAACCAATGAAGTCATCACCGACACCTCACAGCGATAAATCCTTAAGATAACCTCATCTTAAAATGCGTATTACAGATCAGGGATAAAGTCCAATAATACAAACTTCTTAGTGGCACAATTTCACATATTTTGGGCAATATTAGCACACAAGCAGTATTTAAATAAAAATAAGTGCATCCAAACATGAAATTCTCTAAATATACCACACTTCATTTATCCCAAATGGCAATTTTCTGGCGAGAGCTGTAATTCAAATTAAAATAATCATTTACACATTTCACCCAGAGGAAAAGAGGTAATAAACCCTGGGGACTCTCCCGACAATCTTCTCCTACCCTATCCCCTAATTACATAAAATCACTCGTCTAGAAGCCTAAATCCAATATTCAGATACAAATAAAATGCAAGAAGCAGTCTCTGACGTTTGTAATTTGCAGACTCCAAAGTCCAATCATGATGGAATTTACTACTTCTGTCAGTCATTTACTCCTGTATGTGCACTTCATATTTATGCTAAAATAACAAATGAGACAATAAATGAGGCTAGTGTGGCATAAAGTCATTGTAAACCCAGCGAAACCAGAATAATTATATTTATGACATTCATTTGGATGATTTACCAGTCACCCCACCCCCCCACTCCCTTTACAGAAAAAAAGGCAACCATCGTTTTAAGTGATACACACATTCTGCTAGTAAAAAAAAACTTGAAACGAACCCCTTCTCTGCTAAAAGAGCATGCCGATAGACGGCGGCGGACCACTTCTGTTCCAATCAGGCTTCTCAGAATTATCAAAATTTCTTTGCTTGCAAAGGCCAATTTGGCTTACCGTAGAAAGCTATTTTGAAGGCGGCTGAAATATATTTTTTTTTCCCTTTCAAAAATTAAAATTCAAGGCATGATAGTGCAAGAGGTAAGTTTTGATTTGAGAACATTATTTGTAGACTAACTGTGCTTAGTTACTACATCCCAATTTATTGTCTTAAAGAAAATACGGCAACAAAAGCTACAAGATCTCTATAAATTTCATTTTGCCTAAATTTACCAGTACATCCATGAACCTCATCAGTATTAGTACAACTTGATTATCCTAATGATTCCATTATAAAACTTGCAAAATGTATCACAAGGTGAATAAACCATCTAGTGCAAGTCTTCTACATTTTGTGTGCACAGTAATCCTGTGTAGTTCATTTCCTCCAGGTTAAATCCCCAAAGTCTCTCTGTAACAATGACGAAAAAACAGTGTCATGTGGATTTCTTTTTCCCCCCTATCAAATCTGGTAAGTTTGAGTGTTCCTGGAATCACCATCAGGATGTGCTGAAGGTCGTGAATCCCTTGTCTGTGAGTATTCACTGTCAGATGACTCCGTAGGTTCAAGCAAGTTTTCATAATCACTGTCTTCTGATTCGTCAACATTGTCACCAACTGCTCTTTGGGAAGATGGCATGGATGCTCCATTACCAGAATATTTCAATCCTGCATTCGTGGAAACATAACTGGAAGAACCTACTGCTTGAGGTCGAGGCATAAAAACATTGCTTTCTAGGAGACCGTGACCAACAGTACTTTCTTGACTGGTTGCATTGAAATTGGAATACGGAGGGGGAGGATCAGAGACATCTGAATCTTCAAGTGTGCAGCCTTCCACAGCAAATCCAGTGTAGGACATTCGTGGAACAAACATAGGTTCCAAGTTATCTGTTGGCATTTGCCTGCTTAAAATTGCTTGCTGCATTCCTACAAAAGCAAAGAACATGGCTGTACTTAACGCTTACTGGGCAATACACTCCATGTAATCTCGCTGTAACATACCGCAGCCACCCAGCCCTTCGCTGTTCTCCTCTTTCCTTCGGGTTGTTACTAAACGTTCATCCCTGGCATTGCTTTCGAATTCCAGCACTAGATCTTTTCTTCTCAGGCTCCACTGCACATCTTTGGCAATTCTGGTTCTTGTATTGATGACTACGAGACACTATGCCCAGCCATCGTATCACATCTTGCTGATTTCTAAGCCCTACTCTGTGAGCTGGACAAAGAGTATCTCCCCTGAAGTTAGCAGTACGTGACGCTCATCAGTATTAGCATGACTTGATCATCCTAACGATCCCGTTTCCAAAACAAAACGTGTCAGAAAGCAAATAAGCTAAATGCAAGCGTGCTACCTTTTTCTGTGCGCAGTCATCCTGTACAGTTCATTTCCTCCGCTTTAAGTCCCCTGACAACACAGCTGCAGGAAGTTTCCATAACCTGTTGCTCTTTCCACCTTATCTTCTCTCTGCATTTCTCTGTTCCTTCTCACATCAAAAAGCAGCTATGCTGGGGCTCATCACGCCTGCTCTGACTTACTCTGTACTGAAAGCTCGACTCAATTTTCATCCGACAGTATCAGCTTCTACCGTCGATATTACAACTTAAAATCACCTCTCTCTCTCTTACAATGCCCCTGGTGCTAGGGGACAATCTCATGAACACCAGCAAATAAGTTACCTTGTCTTCTTCCCTCAAATTAGTATTTTAAAAACTCTTGATCCCGATGTCTGCAATTAGCCTAGCATGAGTATCACGCTCACCCTCTGCTAAAACGTGGGTCCTCACACGGTATCTCCTATTTAGATAGCTAACTAGTTACCTGAGCAAGAACCATCTTTTAAACCTGTGTTTCTCTACGCCTACCACAGCGATCCACAATCAGGGCGCTCACACTAGTGTAACACTGCTCCTCACCGTACCTGGAAAAAAGTGGGACACGATCCCTGAAATCTGTTCCCTGTGAAGAGCCACACACACTGGGCACACCCACCGCTTCACGCTTTGACTTCTGTTTAAGTAACTGCACAGTTAGACAGTTCCTGTAAATAAATCTGACCACTAAGGATAGAGTCTCTTTCCAATCCATGTAGTTTTAACAATCAAAGCAAGACCGAAAGCCATGGATGCGTCTTGCCTTTAAGGATTTCAGAGCATCTCTGACTTTCATAACGAACAGACAGTAAGATAAGCACTATGAGATTAAAAACACAGCTGAAGGACCGGTTACAGAACAGCTACAAGGGTTAGCAGTCACACTGGAAAGACACATCAAGATGAAGCTCCCACAGCTCTGCACCAGAACTACACTCGCATTAACCACCTAAACGACGGAATTTAATCAGCGCATGCTTATTAAAATTACAGATGGTACCATGCTAGTAATAGCTGAAAGTATAACAGACTGTCATAACAGGAATTTGAAAATGATCTCAAATGAGATGATTTGGAAAATAATTTAAGGAAGACATGCACAGGAATAATGGGGAACAGTTACATCCTTCTGCAGCAAAGAAACACAGGTTTACTGATGATTTCTGTAAATATAGATATCCACATGCATTAAGGGTGCCCAGCTGTTGAGAAACAGGTATTATTTCAGTATAGACTGTAATGGTTAAGACTACAACTAGAATACTACATCTACTTTTGAACATGACAGTTTAAGAAATAGGGAAAAACTGGAGAGAGAAAAGAACTCGCTAGAGGTCTAGATATCATGACTTAAGAGGCAAGGCTGAAATAACTGGGATAATCAGAGAAGACTGAGGAAACAGTTTCAGTCTTCAAACGTATTGGTGCAAGAGGCTGCTGTGGAAAGGTAAGCAGAAGGCAGCTTAAATGAGATACAGGTTAGACACGAGGAAAAGCTTCCTTGCAGGAAGGTTTGTTAAGCACTGGGAGAGACTGAAGTTTTCAACCAGTTTCTAAGTTGCCATTAACTTCCAAACATGTCAGAACTGACACCGGTGTATGTACAGCTGCCTTGCAGCTAGGTGATATAATAATATATAATTTTAATATATAATCACAGAATCACAAGGGTTGGAAGGGACCTCGAAAGATCATCTAGTCCAATAGTATCATTAAATGTATTTATGATTATTACCATATTAATAATATAATAATTATTAAAACATATTATATTATAAATAATAAATAAAGTAATATAATAAACCCAGCATATTCCCTCACGTAGCTACACAACAGCACTCCATTTTTGGACCACAATGAGTACTGTGGCAGGAGATTTCCTGGCGCCTGGGAAGCGCACAGCACTCGCTATACCCTACAACGTGCTACTACACGTACAAAATTATTTCAGTGATCTGGCTCGTAAAGTCTCAGCTGACTTTCACGCTACAGTGCTAGAGTCATAGCCTGTTCTTACAGATTTTTGTTAACAGGCATTGAAACAACACTACCACAGGAACTGGAATCAAATGCTCCCTTTTCCTCTAGTTAAGAGAATGATTAACCGGAACATTTAACTCACTAAAATCAAGCAAATTCTCCCAATATTGAGAAAGTGAGAGAACAGGCAGCCAGCTTCAGTATTTAGCTACTCACAGCTAAAAATATTGCAGATACAAGCTGCGTGTTTTCTCATTTCAGCCCTCTCACATGATTATCTGCTCTGGCATAAATTTTCAGTCCGGCATTTGCATCTCACTGGTAGTACCTAGAGGCTAGCACCGACGGCTCTTCCTCCTCCTCCCCGTCTTTTGCCATATGGGCTGGGATCAGCTCCAGTCACACTAAATACCAATCTCTACTTCTCGCTAGCTCACGTATTATCAGTTCCCTGGCTGTTTCATCTGTAGCCAAGCAGGAAGCAACAGTGCCTCATGTCACTTCCATCCTTCAAATGGTCCGTGGCGGACACTGGCTCTTTACCTTATCTTTGAGGTTCAGAGAAGGAAGAACCTTAGAGAAGTGGGCTGACAGATCAAACCTGCCTCTAAAGTGCTCATGTGACAGCAGTACCTTGCTGACTAGAGAAAATAAAAATATCCAGATGCAGCAGCAGAGGGGCCTACTGCACAGTTTAGGGTGTTAACTCACCCAAGTGATCTTTTAGTCATCTAAAGCTGTGTCTGAGACAAGACATATGTAAAAAAATTCTTATAGCTAAACCCATGAAATTTGGTTATTTGCATATCATTTCAAAACCTGGAAGAAAGAGGCAGTGTTTGCTGAAATACTTAATTTGCTTATGAATAATTTTTGTTTAAATATTAGTCTTCATTTGCCTATTCTCTGCTCCTACTCTCTGCCTTCAGTCTTCCCTCACACTCACAAATTAAATTAGATCAGCAATGTCTCCTTGGAAATGTCTGGGCTCTTCACAAAACCTATCTACTGCTAAGCAAGTCTCCTGAAGCCATATTCAGTTTTTAGGAAGGAGGGACAGTGTGGCAACCAGCCAAGCACCCTCACACAATACGTCTCACCAATTCAGAAATTTATGGAGCAACAAAAGAGATGAACATACATCTATTACTGGTTTTCCCTACCAGTCCTGAATACATACTATGAAAACTTGTACTACTGATAGAGCATGCAGAACCAGCTCTAATAAAAACATGGATTTTTAATGGGACTTATTTGCACCAATCGACTCGATACTACATACAAGTCTTCAAAATGCAGAAGTTTAATTTCTGCATTCAGAGCTTCACTAGAAAGAGAAGGCCATCATGCTTGTATTGCCTTGAATAAATCCAGGAATGCCCCCAACTCACGGCAAGGAAGACACAATATTTCAGTAGCTTCATGGAATGAAAACTAACACAAATTGAAACTCATGTTTCAAGTACCATATCGTCACTGACAGCCAGGCAAATTCCAACAACATTCTGCATTTAAGTAGTTTCTTCCACTTTCTAGCAGATACTCCTGAAGACAGGAAGTACTTCAAAGTGGACTCTTGGGAAGATGTAGTTTGAATGCTAATCCCATTCACCACTAAGTCAGCAAACAATGAAAAAAAAAAAGCTGACTAAATTGGGATACAGTAACCATGTAGAGGAGATGGAGAGGATGAGAAATATGTAGATGGTGTCCTCTAAATCAGTGGTGAAAAACCTCATATATCCACTGAAAGCCACAAGGTCAAAAATCATCTAGACGACACTTCAGATGATCTACACCAGCATTCAGCACTTACGTACTCATTGTCCTTCACTCAGTTTGCCTGGTGTCATGTAATATAATCACAGACTGGTTTGGCTTGGAAGGGACCGCAAAGATTATCTAGTCCCAACCGCCCTGTCATGGGCAGGGACACCCCCCACCAGACCAGGCTGCCCAAAGCCCCATTCAACTTGGCCTTGGACACTGCCAGGGATCCAGGGGCACCCTGTGCCAGGGCCTCACCACCCTCACAGGGAAGAATTTCTGCCTCCCAGCTCATCTCAATCTCCCCTCTTCCAGTTTAAACCCATCCCCCTTGTCCTGTCCCTCCCTGCCCTGGAACCAGCCCCTCTCCAGCTTTCCTGGAGGCCCTTTAAGGACTAGAAGGTGGCAATTAGGTCTCCCTGGAGCCTTCTCTTCTCCAGGCTGAACAAGGCCAACTCTGAACTCTAACTTAATTGGTGCTGGGCTTGTGTTTGGGGATAGGGTTGGGGAGCGGGAAAGGGAATAAACATTTCAGAAGACCACTGACAGCCACTGGCCTGTACACACAGCACCCTGTGTCTATGTAATACCACAAAAAGGAACCTCTCCAGTATTTAGATTTGCTTTTTCTGCTCCTGGCTTTGCTCCGCTTTTCCTCTCCTACAAATGATCTTTTCCCTGTGCAATTTCCAGAACTGACTCTCTCGTTTGTTCTCTACAGCTTTGTCTCTCTCCTATGTGTTAAATCATTGGATGACCCCTACAGAAATATATGCAGTACACATACTTTCATAGTTCAGGCATCATGCAACCTAAATCCATCATATATCCTTTCCAATCTGATTTTTTTTTTCTTTTCCTATGAGCTATCAGGAAAACAGTAATTCGACAAAATGTTTTGTCCCTACAGCATCTGCTTCTGAAACAACAAAAAATTAAAAGGCTACTTACTTATTTCTTGCTCTTTTTCATTTTTCTTCTGTGTGATTTGCCTTTTTAACTTGTTTACATCAGCTTGGAAAGATTCAACAACACGTTCACTTTTTTCTACATCTATACATACTGCCTAGGAGAAAAACAGAAGATACACTAAGATTTTGCAATAATACAGGAAAGACTTCTATGACACCATTAATAAAGCTACTACTAGACAAGATGCCATTAAAAAGCACAAAACTAAGAGCAGGAGCTAACTATATCAGAACATAATATTCAACCTCAAGATTGTTTTCTTTACTGGCTGTTGCCAATTCCCAACTGCTGCATGATAGAAAAGCTTTTCCAAGTAATTAATCATTACAGGAAGATTTGTAACAAGATCCAGAGTTAGCTATTCCTACTTGGGGGAAGAGGCTTGACCTTTTTTATTTCCTTTTTTAAAATTTTTATTTTATTTTAAATACACTGCTGTTAGCATGATACCATAGTAGCATGACTTTAAAACACAGCATAAAGATGCTCCTCTTTGTACTAGACCAAATTTGAGTTGGGGTATGAAACAGTTGAGTCATGAGACATCTGATCTCCCGATATCTCTACTAAATAAACCAGATCCATGGATTTTTTTCAGCAAGGTTTCCCTATACTGGTTAGGAAACGCAGGTGAAATTTTCACAAAAGGATCTATGTTTATAAACGGTTCTGGATAATACTGATTTCTTTTTTAATCTAAATACGTTATACTGGATATTGCTTACTTCTTCAGAAACGAACCAATGGTCATAATTATTAAACATGTTTTTAACAGCACACAACTCTAAAAGCACTGATGAGTCTTAAACAGAAAGTCACCAGCCACTGCTCCCTCCCCAAAAGGTTACCATTAGTGATCTTACCTACAGAGTTGAAAAACAGATACAGAACTGAAAGCATAGTTAATTTTTACAAGTTTAAACCCTCCCCTCCCAGGTAACTGGTGAGTAACACAAATACAGATCTCTCAGCTGCTATACCAAAAAACTTGTTATTTCCAGTGACATTCTCTGTGAAACATTCACTTTAAAGATAAAGGTTCCTCAAGTTAAGTAACACCTAAGTTGCTTTTAAGCTCTGTAAACAATGTGCAGCAGCATGACTGACACGGCGAAATACAACCAAGTCATCCCTTTAACACGTAGGAAGACAACTTTCCCTGATGATGTTACATTTTCCATTTTTCCAGACACTAATTCAAACAACAAGAGCGCAAAAGGATATACGCGCTCTTGGCAAAAACAGCATCACAGAATAATACCATTAGCTAATGGGACAGATGTCTGAAAATAAATCTTCACGTCTCCTGAAGCCAGCATGAAAGCAGTTTGCCTTCTCGATGCGAGTCACCCACCTTACAAGGCAGGTTAGCAAGCAGCAACTGCCACCGAAACACACAGGTTCTCCCGTGCAAGCGGGGCCAGGGGACGGCTGGAGTGATTACTGCCTTGTTCTCTGCTGTATGTGCCAACCAGCAAAGCTAAGCTGGAGCAGAGACACAAATCCCTCCAGGGCAGATGTAAGGGGAAAGCCTGGAAATAAGCTGTGACTACAGCACAATTAGCAGATGCATGTGCTCCCGAGGCAGCACCGCCACGCTGCTCCTCACGTAAGACAAGCTGGGATCTGACAAGCTTACACTGAGTAGATTTGACACTCGAGGCACTTTCAGATGCTTTGCCACATTTGGAGCAGGATTCACTCGTGCTCTACACAAAACATTCACAAGTTTTAACTAACAGATGGAGCTCTGCTGCATGCTACATACCAAGAGCCAGGAGTCATTTTTAAACTCACACGGCAAGCCTTTAAACCTGTGCACATCCCTACAGCCTTCAGCAAGGCTCTTCTCTAACGTGCACTCTTAAAAATAGCTAACACCTCTCAGAAACCACTGAGCATTAAGTCACTCTTACTTTCAAAAGCAAAAGAGTCATATCAACTGCTTTTACAGCAGCCACTGCAAATGCACATGCTCAACAGAAATGGACATGTTCCATTATGAAGTCAGACTTTTTTCCCCTGCTACAGTTCACAAAAATTGTTTATAAGCTCTGAAAATCGCCATCTCCCACACTCCTGGTTTAAGCAGAGGACAAACAAAAAGATGCCACATGCATACTGAGCAATAATAAGTAAAGGAAGTTACCTGTACTTTTTCCTGAAGTGCATTATAAACCTGATATATAGCCCTGATGTCCTTCATCACTCCATCTTTGTCAAAAAAATCAGTACTAAAACGTAGAAACAATTAGTTAGCAGAAACACAAATTTCTAGCTCATGCTGTCTATGAGTTGCTGTTACACAGTTAATCACTATAAGAATACAAAATAAAATACATTTTAGAAATAAGGTGTACTATACTCTCAAGAACCAAAATTTGGACAGCAACATATTTATTACCAAAATTCATCTTGGAACAACAAATTCCCATTTGAATGAGACTGAACTTGTGTAGATATCTTTAAGCTTATATAATTTCATTGTAAGCAGTCAGAAGAACTACTTCTGCATTTAATTAAAATTACAGCAAAAAGACTTAGAAACCCCCAAGACTTCAACACTTCCAAACCAGAATTCAAGTTTTAAATCCAGTAAGAATCCTCCAGCCAGCAGGCCCACAGCACCAACTGGCCATACTAACTCTGCTTTTCTGATTAGTGCACCGAGTTCCCTTGTTTTTTCTACAAGATTCAATTCTAAGCAGAAAGAGTGCACTAGGAACCCACCATTTTCCTCCCAAACTAGATTTTCCTGCTTGGAATGCATATTTGTATTACTCCTCGGAAACTAAAGGACGTGGACCTTGATTACTGAACTTCATCTGCGAAGGAAAATCCTTACCCGTGTTCCTTAATAACTTTGGCATAATTCTGAGAAGTATTTGGCACTGAAGAGACTTTGTATTCCTGTTGACTAGTGTTGCCTAGATTAGGAATAGTAAGCGACACCCTTTGATTATACCTACAGAGAAAGTTTAGAAACACTTGTTAATTCCTATTCAGAAGATTATTTACAATAACCTAAATATTATCCCATCTCTCCGATGATCATAACTCATCTAATTTTAAAGCTGCTGGGTTAGGCTTATTATAAAAAACTACTAAATATTAGAAATTACGTTCAAAATAAACACAAGATCAAAATCTCCCTTGAGATGCACCTACCTCTGTACCTCTTAGAACCCGTTAACTGTGCATTCAAACCACCACAGATACAAGAAGAGTTACATTCAGGTCTTACGAGAAACACGGTACTGACATTTGATTTCTCTTAAAATATATTGGGGTTTGTTGTCTGGAGATTTAAAGACTCAAAAGGACTTTTGCTCACCCCAAAACTTTAATTATAAATTATCTGCACAATAAAAAAGAAACCGTCATCACTAACAATTGCACACCGAGACATCATTTGAGAAACACAAAGCCTTCTTTACATGTAATTGTCCAAACTTAGTTTAGAGAATAGCAGTAAGAAGAATGAAAGTAAGGAGTGCTTCACATACTGAGGTGGTTTACCTTCGGTTTGGTCTGAAAAGCACATATTCTAAAGCATGTGTTGAGTTATTTGCAGTGGAAATGAAGCTGAAGAGAAGGAAGACAAGATCAGGCACTCCAAGAATGTGTGTCAGCTGTTTATGAATGATGTGCTCTCTATATGACATCTGCTGCTGAGTGTTTCTCCTAAATCTGTACCATCCAATGACGTTCTGTAATCAAAGTACATCAGAAAAAAACAAGTATTAACTGAAAGATATGTATTCACATTCTGATAATAAAGTTATACGCATGGCACCACGTGAATTAGCCAATAGCTTTATTACAACAAAATCGGGCTGAATTACTAGAGGCTTTGCACCTACTAAATGACCCGAAGCAAGCGACATGCATTACAACACGACTTCTAATTGCTCCACCTTATTGTGCTACAAACACCCGCGTGTCCTCAGTGGCATTCAGGATCCCACTTCAATAGACTTCAACTGTTGAACTTTAGCAACAAACCTAGGAGCATCTTCAAACTATTAGACTTGAGCTGTTTTCAAACGGATGAGGGGTTTCTTTAGCCTAAATACTTCAACCGCCTTTCCACCTGTATTGATTTGTAAGACATTCAAACATACACACTTTTATATTTTTGCTTCACAAACATATTTGCCAATCCATGTCTGTTCATGGGACACAGGGGATTTATCTGCTGCGTACAGTGATAAAATGATCTCATTGGGTATTTAATTGTGAGAGATTCGTCTGCACACCAGGTAAGACCCATTCTAATTCAATGATTATTTTGAATACAACATGCATTAAACTCCTTTACTTCATGTAAATGAGTATTAAGAGATAATTGAAAAGGACACATTGTGAACAATGTGGTTGAGGAAGGGTCCGAGGAATCAGCATTATCACGTAGTGATGCATTAAGACTGCATGTATCTACCCATTCAGTGGAACAGAGCACGTTCTCCATACGAAACCATATGACTCCCATGTTAAATAAAAAAATTTGGAAGCATTGTTTTTAACTTTTCATACTAAGACTGTACAACTACTTAGTCTGAATATAATAAAATGTGCTTAGTTTGCTAACAAAAGAGAATACAAGACCGTCTTGGTTCCCAGACAGCACTATATCTTTCTTTTTTGACAGTGTGACAATTAACGTCATTAAATCTGCGGTGCTTTACTCACATGACACCTGCAAGTTTTAATTTCTCCAATTTTGCCTGCTTTCTCACCACAAATAACACAGCTTGCCAGACTCTCCCTGCAAGGTAGATCCTAACAAAATAAAATTCAACTGAAAACTAGTGGGGAAAAGACATTTTTTAATTATGTTTTTGTGCCTTGTCTCCTGAAGGGGAACTTAGTATGCTCTGCAGCATTGTAGTTACAGGGTTACAGAACCCAGGATCTGACACTCCATCGTCAGCATAAAGATACACATGTCTGCATGTATAAATATACACACAAAGCACCTATGTACTCAGCATATATACGTTACTATACAGAGAAGTTTATTCTGAGAGCATTTGCGGGAAGAAACAGACAAGAAAAAAGCACTACAATCATCAGAAGTTGCACAGATTTAGGACTTGCTCCCCTACAGGTTCTCCTCAGCGAGAGCCGTTCCTGTAAGCAGAAGTTCCACCGTGCAGGCGAACAGAAAGTGAAGGCTGCACATTCAGTTGGCAACTGAGCAACTGCCACCGCACTCTTTGCGCAATGACGCTCAGTTCCCACAGGAGGCATTCTTACTCAGTAGTGAAAGTCAAACGGGAGAAAAGCTCTTGTCTTAACCACGCCCGGGTGGTACCAGCTCTGGCACCGACCAGACTCTGAGAGTCAAATTCACGTGCTAGCGATGCCTTCCTGCTAGGTCCAACAAGGTCCATGGCTTGGACCCAGGCAAGCCAGTGATCCGTCCCTTTGCCAGAGCCGGCTGACTGGTGGATTCACTTCACTGCAGTAGCAACCAACCTCCAGCTCTGCTCTTTGATGTGTCAGTTCATGAGAGCTTCTGAATCAATTAGTCGATAATTAGGAAGACAGTGCAAGCATGGAGTGAGATGAAGCACTGAAAAAAGGTTTGACTCCTCCAAACAGCCACTAAAATTTCATTATCTTAACACTAGTTGTGCTGCTAACAACATGTGTGGCGTAAAGCTATGCCAACATCTGACGTAACTGATGGATGGTTTTTCCAGTTTAAAACTGACAGCACGAAAATTGCAATTACAAGGCTGTATCGTTGCAACTCTTAAATGAACTCCTTCAAAGAGATTTGCAGATCAGCTACATCTTTGTTGGTTTCAACAGCAGAGTACGCAAACAGCATGCTTCACATTTAGCTCCGAAATTTGAGTGGATTAATACTAGCCCATCCCTTTTGGAGACTCAAACTTAAATCCTTTGCATTCCTTCAGGGAATTTAGACATTGCCCCCAATTCAAGCTAAGTACCACAAATCCACCAATTTCTGTACAGAGTAAGCCTTGGGTCAAAACAAACCATCAGACTTGTGAAAGAAAACATTTATTCTAGTTAACTACTTTTTCTTGTTTGTTTGCTTTCCAAAACTGCTAAATATACGTTCTAATGACTAGAACAGGAGGAAAAAGATAGAAAACTTACTTTTCTTCGGTCTTTAAGAATCCTGTCCAAACTCTCCTCGTTAACCTTGCCTGCATAGTCATAAAAGCTTGAACCAAAAAGGAAGAGAGAAAGATAGGTACACAGTTTACTCACACGCATCATACATAAAGTAAATAGTTTATACTTTGAGTGTTCTTCAAACAGATGGCTTTCTATACGTTACAAAGCAACCTCTACAGTTTCACCTTTACCAACACAGGTCAGTATGCACACCATCGACCTAAGATATCCAACTCGGGTGCCACAGAGAGCACAGTTAGAAGCCTAGGTTGACTGCACAGCAAATAGACAGAGGCAGTTGCTTGCAGAAGAAGATGCAGAACATTTCAACTAGATGCCTAAGACTAGCTGGTGTGAAAACTCTAACCCTTTTTTTAAACCACTAGTAATGAAATACAAGATGCCTGTAATTGTTAGTTTTAAAATGCTTTCATTGCACACATTAGTTTGATGCCTACCAGCCCTACGGCAAGAGATACGTACACAAATGGACTGTGTAATTTTATTTTGACTAGCATTCTGTAAAACCCTGCTTGGATAATAAGAGGCCTACCTGCCCAAGAAGAAAGGAAAGCAGAGCCATTTTACATGCAACTGCAAATCAACCTCTTGAGCTCCAGTCCTGCAATTACTCACATGACTGGACCCCTGAAGCCAAACCAGTTACATTGAGGGCAGCAAGAATCCAAAGTATCACGGTCCTTCCATAGAGCTCTGCTTACAGAACTGAGGCCCAAACTCAGACCCAAGTTGTTACATTGAGGACATGACGGACTTCAGAATTTATAAATCTATCTACACGGACAGGTTTATAAATTCAAATAGATCACACTTCATAATAAAAGGAAAAACATTTGAAAATAGATTCCTCCTTGACTTACCTGCCAAGTCCTTAGCCTCTTTCAAGAGCTGATACCACTAACACCTAAAGCAGTGCAGGAAAACACTCTGTTTTAGACGTCTATGATCTCAACTCTTGTGTGGGGGGGGTAAAAAAAAGAAAACACAACAGCAAATCCTGAGCTCAGTACTTGGCTGGTAAATAAGGGTGGAAATAAAATTTGTTTCAAAGTGCAAGTTGTTGTGCATATTAGACTAAAACTAATCACTGATTTGAGATACTATGTAATATTTGCATAATCTTTTCAATTCACATTCAGAATATTTATACAGTCCTTATTTATACACTCCTGTAACTAGTGGATATTCAATCCTTTCTATGCTTTACAAGAAGAATTTTCGTATGGGATGAGCAACTAGTATATAATGAAATGCCTTCATTTGAAAACTGCAGAGAGAAGTCAGTCCTTTTAAAATCTTTGCTTCTTATTCAGTTCTCACGTCCTGGTAAAAGCACTGAACCAAGCCTGTGCCACTCAGCATCGGCAGCGCCAGATTAAAGAACACAGGGTGGATGAGCCATAGGCCTCCTCAGACTGGCTGTGCTTAATTCTAAAGCCTATGGTAGAATGCCCAAAAATCAGCATCTGCTACCACTAGTGGAACACAGAAACCAACAGCATGCTCTGGTACTGATAAAGGCTATAGGAGCTGAGAGAGCTTCAAATTCAGGGGTTTTCTTGTGCAGAAAGCATGCCGTGAAATACAGACTTCCTCCCCTTCCTCCATCAGCTCAGTTACTAACAACCAATTTCTTGATGGAGGAGAAGCATGAAACGTGATTGGTTTTCATATGCATTGCACGAAGCATCACTAGGAATCAGAAAGAGTCTACCAGACACTGGGATATTATCTTGCTGTGTAGAGTCTCCAGCATTTAAATCACTGGGTTAAGAGCACCCTCTCTGTAATTATCAGATAGCAAATGACAGACTGCAGCTTTGCTCTCTAATGTAACTAATGTCAATCATAATACATAAGGTACTGTGTCTTCTTAATTGGTTGGAAACCTCTAAATAAAGACAAGAGGAGATTAATTGGGAATTTCTTCTACAAAGAATTTCTAGACAGCAATTTAGAAGCCATCACTGTATAATAAATGAAGACTATAGAGAAAAGTTACATACAAATAGATGGAAGCTCCTAAACCAGAATATATTACATCTATATTTAGTTTTTATTCTGGAGCTCGAGAGATCAGAAAGCAAAAAAGCTGAAAATGTCAGAATAATTAGTTGCCGCAGGTCAGTACAACTAACTACAAAACAACTGGCTAACCCAGGAAGTTGCTGGGTGTTCTGTGACCCCCCCAGGCCCAGCAGAGCTAACGTAAAATTACAAAAATTTAAACTGGTTTTGACATTCATCCTAAATATCTGAGTGATAAGATTTGATCTGACTGCTATCCTACCTCCACTAACTACATGAGCTGGAAATTCAGAGACATAGAGAAATAAGATTCTATTAGCCACCTCGGCACCCTTTCTAACCTACTGAAACTGTAAGCAACTCCTTTCATTGTCACGGTCGGTGCATTTAACAGGTGGGGGGGGGGACGGTTGGACTGGATGATCCTTGAGGTCTCTTCCAACCTTAATGATTCTATTCTATTCTATTTCCATGCATTTCTGTAGCATCATCAGACGAGCAAGCAATGCAGACGTTGGTACATGCACCTGAAATGCTAATATATTTCAGTGAGCTAATTTATTTTTATATTCTGCAGCCAACACAGGAAGACAACAGAAAATGCTTACCTAAAGAGTTTTGAACATGGCTCATGGTTATG
This sequence comes from Psophia crepitans, assembly GCA_013399095.1. Classification (NCBI taxonomy): domain Eukaryota; kingdom Metazoa; phylum Chordata; class Aves; order Gruiformes; family Psophiidae; genus Psophia; species Psophia crepitans. The sequence continues at coordinate 31,157 of VWZZ01006810.1, forward strand.
GATTTCTGAAACAACAAACAAAAAAGAAGAGACATATGTCCAATTGCTCGAGGTAAAGAGAAATTACACTGGCATATTTTTCATGAACTTTCCACATCACAGCTACCGAGTAAATAAATATTCGTGTCAGACCACACACTGCCCCCTTAATGTCTCACCAACATTTGATGACACAGCACCATACTCAGAAAACCAGCTCCTCTTTCTGATCTGCCATTACACAGAGGAAAATACTTGAACAACAAGCAAGACGTACACCTGCTCAGATGCACACAGATCTCTCTGAGCCTCAAATACACACTTTCGGTGCTATTTTATGGTTCTAATCTTCTCAAAGGCATTTATCTTTTTTTTTTTCCTTTCTGATATATCTTTCCACAACAGTCTACTTGCATTCATGTACACTCTGCTTATTACAGAAGTAATGATAAGAAAAAGGATGGGGGAGGGAAATCACTGAAACCTTGTACACTGGATTATTTAACCAGGCAAGGTAGAGAGAATGTATTATGAGAAAAGGGTTTAAATGCCACTCCAAAATGATTAGCTGCAATTTATAATTCTTCATACAAAAAGTCACAGCAATATTTTTTCACTGAGGAGGCTGTAATAAATGCCAAGATGTTTATTTAAGCAGCAAAGGTCGTAATGCGTCAGTAATCTTGGAAGAGAGCGAAAAAAAGCAAAAACCATATTACCTCTCTAACACCAAGCACAACTTATTTTTGTGGCATTTAGTGCTTCTTTAAAGTTCTCCAACATTTTACGAAATACAGCTTAACATTTATTCATATTATTCTTCCTTGATCACATACCGTTTGCCTGAAACTGTACTTGCTCAGACTGAACAGCACTTATGTAGCGATAATATTTCAAGCTGAATATTAGAACCCCGCTGGAATGTTTAGCAACAACTTTGTTTAGACTCTTCCTTCCTGGAGAGTGACTCACCACCTGCTGTTCCCAAAGTCACAGGCTGCTCGTGATCGCAGTCTCAGCAGCGTCAGAATCGGATCACAATTCCCAAGAACAACAGACTACACACATTACATTAGCATCTCGGCGTATTTAGCCACTACCAAAACAAGGCCCTGACCCCCGGCAGGCGCGCTGCCTGAGCAGCCACACACTTCACTGCAAGGACTCCTCCCGACGCTGCTGCTGCTGAAGTTACCGATCATCTTCAGTTGGAATTGTTTACAAGTGTATCAAGCCCGTATTTTCACGGTGGCATAAGGAATCCATGGAAACAATTTGCTAAACAAAGCCAGTAAGTTTAATTATTCCAGTTTAGACCAAGTCCTTCCAGCAAATATATTGCCTACAACTACTGAGAATGCATACTTAATTCTGGGGTTATTATGTTGCCACGCAGGCCTTGTCTTTTGAAAAACAGGAAGCGACAAGCTCAGAACACATGAACCAGCCATCATTTTAAATTAAAGTTTTACACAGACTCTTTTTTTATATATATAAATATACACAGTAGAGATACTGTATATGCACACACACATACACAAACACTATCACTAATCTTTGAGACAACAGACACGTAAGAATGTTTAAACTCATCTGTGACGACAGTGCCACAAAACTGTCAATCCCAGTTCACAAGTTGAACTGGGAGTTCAAGAATTCATGTTGATAAATAAATATTGAAGCAAAAATTTGGTAACAAAAAAAATATCCAGAATATCTGAGGTGGTGGGTGTATGCAATTTCCCTTTTCAGAAAATAACTGCAACCAAGAATGTGACAAAAGAGTTCTCTAAAAAGAGAACAGTGTTTAAGGCCGCAGACGCTTGGTTTATGACACCACGCTGAGGCTGCCGTTGGTGACATTCCTGTGTTACACTGTCAACAATAACCAAGATCAGTTACTACCGAACAGTAAGGTCTAGTTATGTCCAGACATAGCTATCAGCTGCCTCCCTTCATACAATACTTTGGCAGTGATTATATACACCAAAAAAAACCCCCATGCCGTTATTTTTTTTAAAGTTAGCTCAATAAATTGAAATTTACTGTGTGAAGTGCCAATTAATTAAACACCCACGCTTCCTTAGGAATAAGCCGAACAGGAAACTACTTAACCTTCTGGATTCTCGGATCCACAACTGCCACTACTTTCAGGTGGCAAGTATCTTATGATGCAACATAATACAGCGCAGACTTCCACAGATCATTAGTTCGGTATCAGAGTAACATCTGAGAGACAAACGGGGGATGTTTCCTGTCTTAGCTAAGCTTTATGTTAACTGGAGTCAGAGCCACAAAGCCAGGTACGTACACATTTGGGTTTTTAAAGAAGGCTTAGGCCTTTATGTGTGTATAACCCGATGTTAAAATACAAACAGGGCATTTTCTTTCAGACGTTTCCTATTTTCTATAAACCACAGAGCCAAAAACAGGCAACAGCTTCTCACTCACATACAAAAATATCTACTTCAACCAACAACACTTAACAGCAAGATCTTAGATGTTCTTTCACTTTTCACCACGACGATCAGCTGTACAGTCCTTGTGCTTATCAATAAATTAAACTGTTTGACGAATATTCCTCAGCAAATCTTCCTGTGAGAGTTTATGACACCATCAACTACCAGCCAGCCACCCAAACCCCCTGCTGGACATTTGCCCCATTTCAGTATTAGTAAATCATGCAAGGCATTTATTTTATTTTGAACACATGCCTCTATTTAGGCAATCATATCAAGCAGGAAACTCCCTGCAGGACCAAAAGCCAAACAAATAATTGCTCCATCATGAAATCCAGATAAATGTCTGCCACGAACAATCTTTTTTCCAAATAAGGAGATGCACAAAATTCCCATATCTTTCCTCACACCTCAACCACACACACACAAATACTGTAGCAAATACAAAGCTAAAAGACTGGAACATCTTGTGCTGGTCTCAGAAGTGAAGTAATTCTTACTGAATTATTGTACTGAAAATTGAAAACCGGAACAGCACTTCTTTCAGATTTTCTCAAAGTTCTATTACTTACCAATCACTTGTAGAAATTCAGTGTTGCTGATCTGTGAATCGCTAATGCTAAAGGTCTCTTCTTGTCTCACCTCTCCTAGCAGAAATCCTTCCTACAATTTCAAGGGGGGGAAAAAAGAAAGACTAAAAATAGAACAAAAAACCCTCCACAACCTGTCCCCTACAGTCATTTACTGTAACTTTCTTAGCATTAAATGGAAGAATTAAAACAAACATGTAGTTTGAAATACATATCTGAGCAGGTACAACCCATCTTTAGGTGTACCAAGTCTGATTTGTCAGCACCCTTTCATGACACTACAGGAATAAGTTGTCCAAAAATAATACTCTACCGAAAGCTTCCGTAGGTAACACGGAACTCACGAAGGCAAACACAGCTTACGGAAAGCAGCGCTCTGCCTCCCCGTTACGCAGGCACACGGGGGACGAGGAGGAGGCTGCTCTTGCTTCGGAGCTAACGGGCAGTGGAGTTTAGACCCGCAGAGGCTTACTCAAATTTACACATGGAGATTGGGCTGGACCCTGAACAACACGTGGGATCATAAGACTCGGGAAATAACTTAAACTCATTTTTTATCCTCCATCCCCACCCAAAACGAGGAAGGAGAACAAGCGAGAATCAGGCGATTTTGGCGTCAGCACTGGAACACGGGTGCACCGTTTCCTGGCACGGAGATACGGGAGCAAGCTCAGACCGGAGATCTGTCAGCAGAACAGGGGGTTTGGAACAGCCCCGGTTCCGCACTGTGGCCGGTGTCAGTTACCGGAGCTGGAAAGCCAGCGCTGCTGCAGCGGCCACACACCCTCACGCACTTTTACATGCGCGTTTTCTGCCTACAAACGATTTCCTGCGCATCATACGAGGGCCCCGCCCCCGCGAGCTGCGGCCCCCGGTGCCCCTCGTCCATCCCGGCGATGCCCAGAGGCGCAGGGCAGCCGGCGGCCCCGCCAGCACCGGCACCCAGCGGGGCTGCAAGTCACACCCACCTC
>VWZZ01006810.1:35310-52018 GCA_013399095.1 Psophia crepitans
TGGTCGGCGCTGCTGTTGGCGCTGTAGTAGCAGACGGAACTGAACGTGTAGCCCGAGATGGAAGCCGCCATGATGGAGACCACCGCCGCCGCCGCCGCTCCCACAAGCCACCGCGCGCGCTCGCGGCCCACCTACTTCCGTCCGGGGCGCGGGGACTCCTGGGAAGTGTAGTCCCGTTCCACGGCCGGGCCGGGCCGCTCCCCTCCCGTTCGAGCGGGCACAGCCGCTGTCCTGGGCCGGGCTGGGCCCTGAGGCCCCGCGGCAGCGCTCCATCCGGCGGGGAGCGAGCTGGGCGGTGTGGGCCGGGAGCTGCGGCCCCCTGCCAGGCCGGAATTCTTCACCTGGCCCTGGCGGTGGGCCGTGGTCTCATAGCCGGCGGCCTGCGGACGCCACCGGGAGCGCGTGCTGAGAGGGGCGGGCATCTCCAAGCGACGAGCCCGCTGCAGGGGCCTCTGTGGGGACTTCGAAGGCCTAGGCGGGGTGTTGCGAAAGGCACAGGCTGAGCCCGCTGGGTGCTCGGTTTGGGCCCCCCGTTACCGGGTGTTTGGCGCTGGCTGAGCCCCCAGCACCCCAACCTCGGCAGGTGTTGCCCGCATCTCGTGCCGAGAGTTTTTACTGTTTTCAAAGCTGGCGACATTAAGGTCTTTCGCAAAGGCCTCAGGACGGCAGACGCGCTCGTGAAATTTAAAGTCCGTGGTTAATGACGAGCATAAATCCTGTTTTAAAAGGCTGCGCTGCGTTTAGGTGACCCGCACGGCCTGCAGCGATGAAGGCCCGGCCGTGCTGAGCGTTCCGGCGCCTCAGAAACAAAACTATAAAAGTGTTTCGGTTTCCTGAGGGAGCTGAGCCCTGCCGGGCAGCGAGCCGGAGTCCTCCGAGCGCCAGAGCGGCGGCCGCGGGCCCTCTGGCAGCTGCGCTCTATGGTGCCGAGCGGCTTCCGGCGCGGGCGGGCCCGGCATGGCGGTGGCGGAGCGGCGGCGGTACGAGGCCTTCAGCCCCTCGGTGCTGGGCACCAGAGAGCAGTGAGTGTCGGTGCTGCGGGGGGTCGCGGCGTGGCGGGCCCGGGGCGGCGGTGGCCCAGGCGGGGTTCCAGCCCAGGTGGTGCCGCCGGGGGAGCGGGAGGCCCGTGTGGAGCCCCGAATGCTCCCCGCGCTCCCTCAGCCTTCCCTCTCCGGGCACCCCCAGCTCGGTGCCTGGCGGACAGCGTGTTCCCGAGCGGTTTGCCGGTCTCGGGGATGCCGTGGCCGTGAAGCGGCGGTGCCACAGCGGTACAGCCTCCTCGCTCGTTAATTTGAAGCTTTTCCAGTATTGATTGCGATGTCCTGTCCTTTGTGCCCACCCTGACTCTAGCTGGGATGCTGCCTACGAAAGAGAACTGCGAACCTTTCAAGACATTGGAGATGCTGGGGAAATTTGGTAAATATAATAATTCCACCAGAGACTTTCTGTTATTTCTCTATGAAAACAGGCATTGCAGAAACACAGCCAGCAATTCAGTGGGTTACCGAATAGCTCTGGGTGTTGGCAAAATGGTGGAGAATTTGAAGCTTGAAGCCACCAGTTCCTCTCTTGTCCTACTTTGCAATGCAGATTTCTAAGTTGCACCTGGACAACTGTCATGACACAGCAAGTGGTGGTGTGTGTTACAAACAAACCTGCTTCTTACCCCTGAGCTCAGGTTTAACCACGCAAGTTGCTGCTGCTGCTGCCTTATTTATATATCACAGAGTCATAGAATGGTTTGGGTTGGAAGGGACCACAAGGATTATCTAGTTCCACCTCCCACCAGCCCAGGGTGCCCAAAGCCCCATCCAGCCTGGCCTTCAACACTGCCAGGGATCCAGGGGCAGCCACAGCTTCTCTGGGCACCCTGTGCCAGGGCCTCACCACCAGGGAAAGATTTCTGCCTAACGTCCAGTCTAAATCCTCCCTCTTTTAGTTTATACCCATAAACTAAAAGCCCATATATGGAGGGCTTCACCTACCAGAGTCGGTGTTTTGGTGAATTTTAAGGCCATGTGATTAATTTTAATTTAAAACAAACGTGAAATATGAGCTATGTCAGTTGTTACCCAGGTACTTCAGTAAGAGGTGCTTTGCAAAAGCTGGAAAGAGGGAGTGATGAAATAAATTTGCTGTACCTTTTGTACGGTTTTGCTGTCTTAATTACCCCAGCCCTTGGTTTTCGTAGGTTTGGAGAAGAAAGCATGGTTCGCATAATCAGGTGGTTGGAAAAACAAAAGGTCCCGCTCGACAGCCCTGTGCTTGACATTGGAACTGGAAACGGTGTTTTACTGGTGGAATTGGTTGGTATACTGCAAAGTTTGTGCTTTTGAAACAGTGAGTGCTCCAAACAGGGTAGTTTAAATCCAGTTCTCACCAGTGACAATAGTCACTGTGGGAAGCTGTAACTTACACGAAAGACAAAACTCAGGCAACTTAATTTAAAACTCACATTTTGGGTTTTTTCCCCATCGGTCGAGCACTGGTTACTGTTCATCAGGTTTTATGCTTTCATTCGGTTTAAGAGTATAAGTGGAATGAATGCAGTGCTGTTTCTATGCCTTAAAGAACATCCTGTCGCGAGGACAAGGCGTCATTGCAAGTGGCTGCCAGACAACCTGTGGGACTTGGGGACGGACTCCTTGAGCTGGCAGTGCCAGTAGGTGCAGACCTAGGAACAGAATAGGCATGTTGTTCTACCAAATCAAAATACCGACTTTTTATTTGCTGGATGTGCTTGAACTTCTCGTTTCCTGGTGCTGCCCAGACTGCCAGTACTTCAGATTTCAAAATTTACAGCGTTTCTTTCAGTCAATCAGCCCGAGTACCCCTTTGTTTAACTTTCCCTTTTGTTTCCCTACATTTAAAAATGCATTTCTACCCATTGTTGTGTAAAACACCCTCAGATAAGGAAATCAACTGGGCTATACACAAAGTACAATGATGTGCAAAACCACACCCTTTCTCCCCGCTCAGTTCTGATAACCGTTTTGTGTAAATGACTTAAAAAGTTGTTAACACTTTTTTTCAAGAAACATCTGCCTCTGTCAGAGTGGAAGCCCCTTACCAGATACGTTCTGAAGTGTTACAATGTTGTTGTGATACAGTGATACAAGATTTTAGGAGTTTAGGTATTTTTTTCCTCTTTTTGACTGAATACTTTGGAGAGTTGGTAAAGAAAGGAGCTGTCATACTGTTGCAGTTTCTATTGTTCTACGTTCTCCATTGGCTTCAGTAGTTACTGTAGAAATTGAAAGGGCTGGAAGTCAAAATCAGGTTTGTAATCGCATTTTTTTTTAACTTTGATTTTTAGAAGAGTTTCATGCCTTTATGGAGATTGGCTGCTACACTGCAGCACAGGAGAAGTTATATCACCAAAAGTAGAAATTGCTCATCTCATTAAGTTAGTCTAAGAATAATGACTGTTAAATGCAGTGCTAACTAGCTCTATCGGTGTTGAAACATCCAACAGAAAAATCTTACTTATAAGACTTCAATTTTATACTGGCCCCACTTACAGATCTGAAATGGATTTTCATGCTGTAATGGGAAAATGACAGCCTGTTAGCTTTTAAAAACTATTAAACTGCCTTAAGAGCACCCTGCCCCCTTACATTAAGCACCTCAAAGTACTGTGGTTGCTTTAATAGGAAATTTTCAGTCCAGTTCCCACTTGAAAAGTGACTTCGAGAATTACATCGTTTATTGTTGCTAAATAATTCAGGATCTCCCTGGCTTAGTTGATGTAAAAGATTTTTGTGTGTGTGTTAGCTGTTAGGCTTTGAAAATCAAGTTAGGATTCTTTTGGCAAGCACATCAGCCACTGTAGGGCAGTTCTGTCGTTGGAGTCGGACTCGATAATGTGCTAGAAATGGCAGTACTGGAAAAGGCAGTCGGCCTTCAGTCGTACAGGACATCGGGAGCACCTCTGTAAAAGGGAGCTACTTGAGGGCACGTCCTGGAACAGGAAGAGGGGAATATTCAGAAGAGTTCGTTGGGGAATGCGGGGCCCTGGCATGCCGTTAGCAGTGAAGAATAGTAAGTGGGAATATAGTAGGAAAATTACTCTTAAATGCAGCTAGGTCTAGGTGAGACATTGTCAGATCCAGCAGGGAATATTGCACAAAAAGGAGGCTAAAGAGCCAGCTGAAAAGCAGGTAATAAAGTGAACGCAGGACAGGCTGCTGTATCCTGTGCCCCAGCACCCGGCTAGAAGGCAGCACATGCAGCGTGCTGCTCAACGTCTTCGACACACACACTGCTCAGCTCTGAGCTCCGGGAGAAACGTGGCTGGAGGCTCCTTGGCTCTTTCTGCTTGCTTTGGGGATCTTGGATCCATGAGTGAGACCCCTGGCTCATTTTGTACATTCAGTAGACCACGGTCCTACCCTGCTAACTTCAGGAATCTGGGAGGCTGCAGTGACGACCTAATTCTTCTGCCTTCCAAAAATTCCTGCTGTTCTAAGGAAATGTTGCTGCAACACAGAGCTCTGACATTCTCCTTGTTTTCTGAGTATTGTAGGAGCCAACAGTATTGAAAAACTTTGCTGAAGTGAAGGGTATTCACCACGCAGGCGTGGGTATCCACCTGGCAGCACCAGAAGCCCGAACACGGGGCAGTGCTGACATCGTTGCAAACTCCTTTCTGCTCTTAACCTGCTTTTTCCAAGACGTGTCAGGAGAACCCTTATAAATACCACCTTCAGCACAGGAGTCCCGTTGCAGGATGCAGCACGGTTGTGTTTGGCACTTGAGTGAATGCTCCCTTCCTGTCCAAACGCAGTCAGGCCATACAGGTTTAGCAGCATTTAATGTTGTTTATCCTTAAACTTTTTCTTCTCTGCCCCGGAGACTCTAGGAGTGAATGGGAACTCCCTGAAGTGACTCAGGCTCTTCCTTTCCAAACAGAGGAGCTGTTGTGGGAACTACTCTTCCACCCCCAAGTCTTCAGCACAGGCATCTCAGGAAGCTTGGTTTGCACTGGGGAGGAACGTGGGCAGAAGCCTGAGCAATGCACTGTTCTTCATCAAACACAGACAACATGCTCTTTGTCTTTAGCTGAAATTCGTCCTCAGTTAAGAACAGCTGGCTGGTGCTGAGCTCACACGGGCTGCTGGAAGGAGGAAGGATTGTTTTTAAAAAAGGCTCATCGTTTTCCTCGCTGTCGAGGTATCGGCCCTTGGAACAAGCAGATGTGCAGCTGATTGCTTAATGCTAGTTAAAGTCCATATATTGTTCAAAACGAACCCAAGCCGCCTCCCTCTCTCTGCTGTTGCTGCCTGCAGCTGGCCGTAAGATCCCAGCTCTTCCTGTTAGGTTTGGATCTAGCCAGACCAGCTCACACAACACGATACCTCAGCTTCTACCTCAGACTGAAAATGTGTCACTGCCCCCCTGCCGCGTGCCCGACTCCAGGCGGTGTGAGGTGCCTGCCCGCTTTGGGGAAGGGTTGCTGGGATCTCCTCCCCTGAATTCACCGAACTGGGTTGTCGGTACCTGCTCCAACGTTAGATTGACAGAAAGTCTCTGTGTGTTCTTTTATGTGCTGCGTAACCTGCCTGAACACGGCTGGTGCAAGGACCTTGTAGCATGCAAATAGCCTTCAGATAGACATTAGCAGGAATAATTAGGAAAATGTAAGGCTTTGCGGTGGATTTCTGTACTAATAAAATGTATTACATATTTTGGCTCTTACAATTTGGGTTATAAAGCAAACAATTGCTCAATCTCGGATGTTATGTAAGTGTCAGAGAGGTTTTCTTTTTCTTTTGGAGCATCCAGCATTCACACATGTTCTCATTACTGAAAACTGCTGGTTTCTAGGTTACTTTTGGGGCAGATAAGGGAGTTTATTCCCCTCCAGGGTATTACTTTCCACAGTTCTGGGGTTTTTTTCCACTTCTTGACATAAACCGGCTTTCAGTCAGCTGTTCATTTGATGAAGTATTAGGCAGAACTGAGTTATTTCAGCTCCTTCCCCCAGCTATTTAGTTGTAATGTTAATAGGAATAAAAATGAGTAAAAGTTTTTTTGGTGGGTTTTTTTTTCTGTCATTAGGAGGAGATTATAAGAGGAGATTAAGAGATGGATTATAGGTAGGGAATATACTTGTTGAATAAAAAAATTGCTAGCACGCTGATTGAAATTCTCTGCTTCTGTCTAGGCGAAGTCTGGCTATACTAATCTCACTGGGATTGATTACTCTCCTTCTGCAATACAACTTTCAGAAAAAATAAAAGAGAAAGAAGGGATGTCTAAGATTAAATTAAAGGTAAGTTTTGAGAGAAAGTTTACTGAGGAAATAGAAAGCCGTTGAACCCAAGATTAAATGATCTGATATTCAGATGTGCTCAGTGTACTATATTGATGATGTCTTTTGACATTCATTTGTGAGAGAACTTTAACCAAATAAATCTGTATTTACAAGAAGATTTTGGGTCTATTTTTTTTTTCCTGTTTGTAACAGTCATGAGGGCTAAAAGGATTTCCCCACTGTTAGCAGGGAGCAGAACAGTGGTTTGGCAAGGTCTATATTTTAGCCACTACGTTCTGAATTCCATATTGAGAGAGAGGATGAAATCAGGTAGAATCCCTACCAGTAGCTGTGCAGCAGGAGGTTTGAGGCGCCCTGCTGGAGCCAGGGGGTAGGACCAGATAGCTCCAGAGGTCCCTTCCAACCTCAGCCATCCTGTGATTCTGCGGCTGCCTTTCATTCTGAGCTTGCGCTCTGCTGTGCTCTCATCCTCCAGCTCCGTACCTGTGTGGCGTCTCCGTTCTTGTGTGTCGGTTGCAATCTCTTTGTGGCAGGCACTGTGTATTCTGTATTTGTTAAAGTATTGGTTTGCATTAAAGATTCAGGAGTTCCTGAGTAAAAGATTGTTTTCACAGTTGTAGGCTTCTGGTTTAGGTCGAAGACTTTCTGGCTCCATCAGCTGAGCTGTCAGGATTTGAGATTTGTATTGACAAGGGGACTTTTGATGCCATAAGCCTTAATCCTGATAACGCGGTGGGGAAGAGGAAGCAGTACGTGAGATCTCTCTGCAGTGTACTGAAACCAGAGGGCTTTTTCCTCATAACGTCTTGCAACTGGACCAAGGAGGAGCTGTCGAACGAGTTCAGAGAAGGTAAGTTGTTGAACGGAACTATCTGCCAGTTTACGCTTCAAGGATGCGATGGGTAAATGTTCATGTCTGTGTTGGCATATTGACTCTCTCAGATCAGTCTTAGACAAGGGAAAGCGACTGGTAAATGCTGCAGCCCGTCTTCCCTCTGTTTTCCTCAGGAATCATGGCTTCTGTATTTCCCAGTGCCAACGTGCCGAGGGAGGACAGGTTTTGTACTTTGCAGGATGAGGATTTCAGTCTAGTTACACCGGGGAAGAGGGGGGATCTGTACCTGGACAATTTTCTGGTTTGGCCCCTATTACCAGATCCATTTCACCCATCTGATTGCTTTGAAGTTGGGGTAACACCGCGGGGAGCTGGCAAGTCTGTGACTGCGACCTTTTATGTCACCTCCTCAGCGACCTTTACATGCTGGTTTCCTTCTGAATCTCATGCCTGAGGCTTGAAACTCAGTGTGGATCTAAACCAACCGTCCTTTCTGGGGAACTAAAATTACTGGCAGGTTATCATCTTTTCTGCCATTAATTTGTGTGAGTCAGCCAGCTAAGATTTTTATTATCCATGGAAGGGTTTCAGCTGTAAAAGCCGCAGTGCAGTGTAACAATACAGTCCTATAAACTTACAGAGTAACTGACTTGCAAGTTTTCCAGACGAATGAAGAATGGTTTGCAAAGAGTTATCCAAGAGGAGAATAAAATTACTTCCTTCTAATAAAACCATTTTAATTTCTGTCTGGCAGGATTTGAAATTCTGGAGGAGCTGCCAACACCCAAGTTTTGCTTTGGAGGAAGAATTGGAAACAGCGTAACAGCATTGGTTTTCCAAAGGAAAAAAGTGAGGCCATCCATCTTGGACAAATTAGATTAGTTGAGAAAAGTCTGAACTTTAAACCTGACAGAAAACCTCAGACACGTGTGTAAATAAATGCTCTTTGAGTACACAGTAAAATACTCTGTATGGAACCCTGAGGGACTATAAAACATCGCCCTAGAAACATTTCAGCTTTGCATAACTTGCCCATAAATTTTGTCCTTGCTACAACCTCGCTTGTTTTAGGGAGGCTGCAAGTTGGTAAGTGGGAGAGAAGTAAGGCGTTCTACATACAGAGACTAACAGAACCAAATGATATTTGCTTCTGGAACATAAAGATTATCTGCCATTTAATTTCTGTATTGGTAATCGGTGACCAGTAGAGGTAAAGCAAAGATCTCATGTCTCTGTTGTGCGGTGTAATAGGGAACATGCTTTTGCAGTGTAAGCGTAGATCTTTTCTTTTTTTCTTAAGTGAACATGAGTGTAGCTGTTAAGGAGGGAAATGAATACAAAAGCCCTAGTGTTTGCAAAAAAAGGACCAGGTAGTGCTTTAAATTCAGATTTTCAGAGGTTCGCAGACTCGGCACAGTTCCGTCTCCTCTGAAGTAGCTCTTTCCCCACAGAGGGAGTGTTTTAAAAAGAATCTCACTTGTCTGAATGTGTGCATGCCTTGTCAGTTATTTTCACTGATCTCGTTAATATATAAAGGTGAGATGTTACAGTCTCACTAGCATGTGATGTATGCCTCCTTCGTTACATTAATTTGCTATATTGTACTGTCTGAAGAGCCAGCAATGACTGTATGTTTTCCAGTGAATTTCTCAGGACAGATTTTTAGCTGCATAAATCCAAACAAATTCAAAGCATAACTATCTGTTAATTTTTCCTTTTTGAAAAAAAAAAATTAACTTCTGTGTGTGATCTTTTTGCTTGATTTCTTTGCCTTTATCTCTTCTGCTGGTTTGTGTTTTCAGATTACTACCGTTGCTTGAAAGGTAGGAAAACGAGATTTCTTTATGCCTTGCAAAGGCATTTGCAGGTGACAATAAACTTTTTATTTCAAACATCAAGGAGGCAGTCAGGTTTTGTTTCACAGGCAAGGTCATGTTTGCTAATTAGTGAATTACTTCTCCTAGTTTCCAGACTTCTCCTACCTCCCAGGGTTCAGGAGATCTTTATGGGTCAAGAAATACTTCTAGTCCTTCCCCGGGGTGGGAAATAAGGCATTATTTGCATAGTGATCCTGCCTCTGTGATCCATCTGGTGACATCTTCCAGGTAGGAATCCTAAATTCTACACCTTTTTGCAAAATGGGATATACCGGTTCCATTGGAAGAAAGGTCCCTCGGCAGTGGTGAGGAGTTTAGTCCCAGTGAACAGCTTTTTGCGTGTATATGGTCAGGCTTGGGTTCCTACTCGAGTGCCAAAACCCAGGTCTCGTTATTATTTGGGTAACCGTTGTAGTATGACGCACTGCATCTGCCCAGCAGGCTTCCAGCAGCCGAGAGGAGCGCTATGAAATGCGAGCAGCCCTTCAGACCGAGGATTTTTTTTGGTGGAGTAGTACAAAAGATTCAAAGTATGCTACTGATAACAGCCACAATAAAGAGACTGTGGTACTTCTGTAGCCAGTCTGGCATCAGGTAGAGTTAATACAGGCAAATTTTAATTGGCAAGTACTCTGGCAGGATGTGTTTAGGGCATCTGTTTTATTCCCATCTGTAATTTTTGCTAATGAGGGCATGATACGGAATATAATCATGGAATGACAATAAGTCATGGCTGTAATGGATTTTCTTTTAATCAATTAGGAGGAATATAACTATAGATTCATACTCCATAAGATATGTAAGGTGCAGGGCAAGTATTGTTTTCTCCTCTTCACAGAATTATTATTAGATTTTGTTCTCTAGGTAATGATTTTATATCTTTTGTAAAGCTAAAAATAAGCTTCCTAAAATGGTTAGGCAGAAATTTTAGCATCAGAAATCGCGTAAGTGTGTCACACAAGTTGTATGATCAACCACTTTCAATTAGTATTTTTAGCAAGGCATTTGGAAGCAATGACAGTAATTCACCGTTTTCTCTTGCTATCATGTTGCTGGGTTTCAGATGTTCAGGACAACTGTTTTATTTCTTTTTGTAATTATTTCCTCCTATATGAATACATTTTCTATCAGGAAGGCTTCTTAGTGGTGGGGAAATGCTGAGAACCAACCTCCTTTTCCAGCATACCTTGTTACTTGCCCAAGGTCACCGATAATTGAGGGCTTCCACTTCAAGCACTTCCCTGCCCCTCCTGGGCTATCTGTAGCTCCACAGGCAGCCAGCCCTCAGAGATGCGGTTCCTCTGCTTTACCCGTGGCATTACGGGGTCCAGTCAGAAGGTGGAGATAGAAATACTGATGTCACCACTAAAATGTCACCTTGCTGCCCAAAGGTGTCACGGGCCTATTGTTAGGAGCCGTAGATGCTGGTTGTCTGAAGGAGTTTGGGACAGGAATGTGCTTTTCCCATGGACAAGGGCCTGGGCTTTGTCCACAGGCAGTCATCTTCACGGCTTTGTGCTGTTCTGGGACAGAATTCACGTGTCTGCCTGCTTCTCACGTGCAGATAAAAGTCTTCTAGTAACAAGCTCAACAAAGCAGAAAAGAGCAAGCCTGCAGATAGATGCTTTTGCAGGGGGGGTGGACAGGGAGTAGAAAAATGGAGTGGCCCTCACACATGGAAAGATTTTGATTCCTAAATTTGTCATGGCCCGTCTTTAGCCTCAAATGAGCAGACAAGCTGTTGCTTGAAACTAAGGGTTACTGCACCGGGTCTGTAGTTTGCATTTTCTTTCACAGGCCCAAGCACTTCCAAGTATCACTGGAGAGTAGAAAAATGCTTGTAAAACATGTTTTAGGAGATTTGTTCTAAGGCAATAATGACCAAAGGCTTACTAGTTAAAATCTGCTCTGTTGGAAACCTGGTTTATGTACGATGGAGTCTAGGTAGCAGCTCTAATACTGACTTAAGCAATGGCTTTTTTCTGACAAGTAGGATTTGGAAATGATGTGTCAAAGAATGTCCTTGACTTGGGGCAGTTAATCTTGCGCGACAGTTCTTCGTGAAGGTATGATCTCTAAATGTTGATGCTTTTTGGCGAAAAACCTCTTAGAAAAAGAAGAGGCAGAGGAATAAGCAGTGAGTTCGGAGGAGTGAGTCTGCTTGTAGTTTGGGGAGTGTTTTGTGGTAGTTGGTGAAGGCTGGTGTCTTGATGACCACACATCTGTGTGACTCTTGGTTTCAGCTGCAAGGCCAGACTGCAGGAGAATAGATGCAGCATTTGACTCACATTTTACTCCTATTGGTTTGCTATCTGAAGAAGGTATATGTGATGCCACTGTCAAATGTGAGGTTTGTGGGTAACAAAACTAACATCTCCCGTGGATCTCGGCAGTGGATGAGCCCACAGGCTTTTCCTGCAGTACCGAGTTCAGGTAGGGTGATGGTGCAGAGCTGGCGTACCTTTCTGGGCGTAAAATGTGGGCAGAACAGGAAGGTTGATGTTCCCTTGCTGATCAACAGTATGCTGAAGGGTGAAATTCTCTCAGTTCTTAGGAACTGGTGGTTGGGCTGCGCAGATCGTGGTAGGCTCTTTCTATACTGACCTTTCCTTCCAGGAGGATGGAGGATGGCTTTTAGTAGAGGACCCTACCGAGCAGCACCTGCGTTTGGCACAGCTCAGGCACCCAATACCTGACTCCTGATACCTGCTATTGCCAAGCAAACCGCGCTGAGGGGTTCTCCTTTGAGGTATTGACAGGGAGAGGCCGTTGTGTTTGTTGTGGGGCTTGTACTGCTGAAAGAGCTTGGAGCGTTTTACCCTGGATTTTTATGGGGTGTATCAGGGAAGGGAACTGTCAGGATGAAATATCTGAAAGAGGAGACCAAGTGAAATAAATAAATAGTGATTCGAGATGTCAGATCTAGGGAGTTTCTACACGTGGGACTCTGCTGGAGTGTAGGGTAAATAGGTTCTAAAGACAAAAAGCCTTTGCCCTTTCAGCATCACAGTACTTTCTTGAGGTAAATACTTTTATAATTATGTTTAATGAATGAACACAGAAAATTCAGAGGGAAGGATAATGTTCCTTTACTCCTTGACTTCTCTTTTGGTGACCGACTTGTTATTTATAAGAAAGTACGTTCATTTAACGGTCCTTAAGGAGTAGGAATAGTCAACTGCAGTGCTGTCTGTAGGCTGTTTTTTAAATGTTAATTTGTTTTGAAGGCTCAGAAGATATGGAATTAATATTCTGTTCTTGAACTTCAGTATAATAGTCTAAAATGAAGAATTTCTGGGAGCTACTTTTTTTTTTTTGAGGAGCTGTTGGGTTACATCAGAAACACTAACAAAGTTATGGCTGCTGTTCTTCCAGACAGGGCCAGCAGTGATGAAGCACGTAATTACAGGCTTTCTGTCCCATCAGGAGAATATTTCTTCAAATCATTATTGAGAGCATCAGGTTGAAATAACTGTGTGCGTTACGGGCTCACCCTCTCGATTTCAAAGCCAGTGTTGCAGCACCATTTCTGTAAACCAGGAACGGCCAGCAGCCTTGGTTGTATCGTAGGACTTGGGGTGTTTGACACCTGTGGTGAACAGAGCCTCTGAGCTTTTTTTTTCCCCTTTGTATTTTTCAAAACAGTTTTAAAAGGACCTTTCAGATGTTTGGGTTTTTAGTTCTGCCATGGCTATCCAGAGGACAGCTGGTTGGACTAGATGTTCTTGGAGGTCTCTTCCAACCTTGATGATTGTATGATTCTATGATTATACCTGAGTTAAGAAGTGTGTGTCCCAGCACAGAGATCTCAGGTGTGAGTCTCAGGAGAGCAAACAGTGTGCAATAAACAGCGCGGCGAGCAGACTTCCCCACACCTTCAGGGTAATAACGAGGTGTTCCAAAGGCTGACCACAGGATACCGATGTGGGAGCTGCGCCTGCAGTACAGGATTCACCATGCCGAACCAGAGTGCTCTCGAGCTTGGGCTGACGTCTTCAGAGGGTTTGTGTTACCCTCTTCTTTAAGCAGCGAAAAAGATACTTGTCTGAGGGAACATGCCCGTGGCTAGAAATGGAGATGTTCTCTCATATAATTTGCATCCAAATTATTTCTGCTCTGCACAGGTATTCCTGGTGCAGGTCATGACATCTGTGGGGCCAAACGGTCAAAGGCCTGAACGCGCAAGATGGGCTGAAACCGCTCACTTGGAGCAACTGGGCTTTGTGTTCGGGTGAAGCCACGGGTGCAAAGTAGGTAGATCCCCGTGAAGCTACGAAGCTGAGCTGACCCTGATCATGGCAGCTTCCTATTTTTACATAAGGACGAGTTCTTGAATAGCTTTTCTGGTCCATTAGGCACAGCGTGCTTTTCTTCGTTGCTGACGCTGGCTTCCATGTATTTCCACGTTCCAGGAATGCCCTGGCAGCGCTGCAGCCATTGTAAGGAAAATCTGCCTATATATATTCTGCTATGTCCGTTCTACTGTGTTCCAGGGTGCCTGGGAAAAGGCTGCCAAAATTTATGTTATTTCATACCAGACAAAATCTTTAAGTATGGTATTTAGCAATATACAGCAAAATTTTCAGTGTTTTGGCACTCAGATTGCTTTCCTAATCTTGGCATGCCGAAAACTAAAGAGCACAAACTGCTACAACAATAACTGCTTTATTTTATAGGTCCTCCAAGCATTTGAACGTATCAGATCATCTCCTGTAAAATACGTGGAGAGCGCATAGGAAATAAACGGGCCAGGGCTTTGCGTTGCCGTAAGGAGATCTGCCTCTGCGTTTCCATTGCTCGCTGCCTTTTCTGGGGTCAGCACAGAGGAAGGCTGCGCCGCGCAGCGTTCCCTACCCGGGGCCGAATGGGTGGGACGGATACTCGCCCACCCGCCGAGGGGACGGCTCCATCGTCTGCCCTGGCTGGAGGAACGCTGAGCATGCCCTAGCCCTTTTGGGTAGCATTGAATTGAGGAACAGTGAGTAGACAACCAGGGCTTTCAGTGAAGGGGGATGAGGTGTTACAGCCTCAAAACAAAGGAGGAAAAGGAATGCTGGCATGTTTTGACACAAATAAGGGAAAAGCCAACCTGTGGCTTAATTTTCATTTGTTAGGCAACAACATAGCTTGAAATGAGCCCATTTCTAGTTACTGGAATTTAATCTGAGTGCTGTCAGGCAGACAAATGATGTAGCTGCAAGGCAGCGTATAAATTCTGGATCATCGCCTGTGCTGCAGACCCAGAGCTAATAAACACTAGTGAGGGGAACAGAAACGAACCTGAGCACGGTCACTCCAGCGGCCAAGTATTCACGGACAGTGTCACAAGTCAAGCAGGGATGGGAAGAATGTGCGTTTATTGAGCAATTTGAAAGGTTGATAGGGTTGTGAACTGAAACCTCTCGTTAGCAGCAGAGATGTGCACGCGGGGCGCGATAAACCTGCACCCAGCCTTAAACGCCGACCAAGAAAAGGCAGGCTGAAGGTTTGTCGGTTAGATTTTCTTTAATGCTTCCCCTAAAAACCGAGTTGGCGTTTCAGGCAGAAGGATCTAGGCTCCTTCCCCCCAGTCTGCAGTAGTCATCAGCGGCGCTGACTGCTGCCCTACCCGAGGGCACCCGAGCTCCGTGGGTACTGCGTTTCTGCTTATCCAACCCAGCGTGCTGCTGCGAAGTGGGGAGCCGCAAACGCAAAGCTGTTGTATATGTGCAGCAAATAAGCTGTGAAATAGAAGAAATTTTTAAGTTTGGTGCAAATCCCATCGTATGCCAAATGTAGAACCCTCTCTGCCCAGTGACGCCTCACGTATTGTAGCAGGTCTCCTTGACTCAGCTACTCTGACCTAGAACACATTGATCGTATTACAGAGATGTGCTTCTTCCCTGGCTGTGACATATTTGTTAAAAATCCGGCTGCTCACCGTTCCTTAGATTCTGTGAACGTCAGGATTTCCCCTGAAACTGGTGTGTGGCCTGTGAAACCGGTCTCCCGTTTGTGCTGTTGGAGACCCTCAGCAGAGCCACGATGTCCCTGTGAGTATGCGGTACTCAGCACAGCCGGCATGCTGGGACACCAGCCTGCAACTGGGATGCTCCGACTCTCTTACCTGTTCGTTGCCTAGCAGGGGAAGGATAAAACCATAAATAACTGCTCAGGTGCTCAGAACAGCGCAGAGTTGTAGGTCACGGTGAAAAGGACGCTTCTGAAATCGTTAGTAACCATCGTGTGTGTGACTCGAATAACGAACTGGAGCAGATAATGAAGCTACGGAGAAAGCAGACGGTAACTGCAGCCAAATCCTGTGCACTGGAAGCGACGGAAATGGTGTCCATCCGCAGTGCTTAGCACTGTTACATCTACAGGCTTTAATGACTTGGGCCCCGGTACGATTTCAGAAGGATCGTGGGGATCGTTAGCTTTTTTCCGACCCACAGAGTTTCCGTCTCTGTAAGGGCAGCTCCTAGTCAGTGGGTGGCAAAGGCACTGACATCCGAGACAGAAGCACAAATAAATCAGCTGAGACTTTAACTGAATGAATGTTCTGGCCACGATGACTAAACTCTCCTGCCCAGCTCTTTAAACCTCGAAAGTGATTTCCCACGTTTTCCCTTCTGACGGAGACCTTCCGCGCCGTCACCAGAGCAGGGACCCACGGCAAACCTTTACATTCCAGCAACGCTACCGAATAACCCTGTCTGCGGAAAACGGGTTTATGCTTCGGCAACAGCCTTTCATGCACGCTGGTAACGCTCCCCATCTGCTGGAGAGCATGGAGGGCAGGAGGTACAAAATGCTGGGCTTGGACCGAGCCGCAGGAGCGGACAGAAAGCAACTTTCTGCTTGGTTCTGGGAGACCAAGCCTTGCGCCGTGGGAACGGATTGAGTTACACCGCACGCTCCGTTCCTGAAACATTCAGCTGGGAAACCATAACAAAACATTTTCAAACTTGATTCCCCAAGTTCTGGAAAAGGAGTTTTCAGGTGTTTTATTGTTACCTGTCTCAATACATGGTAAGAAAAGCAAATACTGAGCGGGGTGGAAGCTTGATACAACCCCCCCTCACATCATCAAAACCCTTTTTCCTGTTTGGAGCCCACTCATCCCGGCCGCCCGTACCCGGTGTTACATGTACCGAGCACGGAGCCGCTTTGCGGAGATCAGCGCTCGCCGCGTTGGCAGGAGCTGCTCCCTTGTTAAATTTTCTCCTGCTGCTTCCGTTTCCTGACCTCCTTTCTCCTCTATGCCATTAAATACCAACCGATAAGTCTTCCCAGACATTTATTTGGTATCTTGGGCCGTGCACGAGCGGGGCAGGCCCACCGCAGCACTGGTGTACGACCCGCAGTGCTGCTGCGCTCCGCAGCCGAACCTCCCTGGCCGCGCACGCTTGCCATCCCCAGCAGCGTGCCCGGCCACCCAGCCGGGTGGGTGACACGTAGATGTGGAAGCCCCACGTTCGCTTCCCGATGACACCTGCGCTGTCCGCTTGCACAACAGCGTGAACACCGCGGGGGACCCGGCAGCGTTGCGCTGAGCTTGTGTCCGGTCAAACGCCGCTTCCTAAAGGAAACGCTGGAAGAACGGAGAACGCAGGAGTGGGTTTCCTTACCGGATCCCGTCGGTGGGCACGGCGGGGGACGGTGCGTACCTGGGAGCTGCCCCCCCCGGCCCCGCTGCCCGCCCGCCGGCCGTGCCACCAGGAGTCACTCTCGGCTTCC
>VWZZ01006810.1:52851-79879 GCA_013399095.1 Psophia crepitans
GGTGCCCGGGAGCGGGGCGGGCCGTGCCCCGGGGTGCCGAGCGCTCCCCGCGGGCAGATCCCTCTGCCGCCGGGCTCCGGCGTGCGGGGGCAGCGCCGCCTGCCCGGGGTTTCGCCTTTGGGGAGGGAGCGTCCCTCTCCTCCTCAGGTTACTCCGCCTTTGCCTCTGTGATTCCTTCCTCCGAATGCATCGACACGTGCTTGCCTTTCCCCGGCCCGAGAGGGGCATTTAATGGGGCTGGAACTGGGATGCCGGTGGGCGCAGTGCGGACCTCCCCCCCCAGGCTCGAGGTCTGCAGCCCCGGGCAGCAGTGGATGTGGCCGAGCATCTGCTCTGCAGCCCGACCAGGGCCGTCGCACGTGCATCCCGCCGTGCCCTGCCATGGTTTTCACGCCTGACACGTGTGAGCTCACGAGAGAGCTCGTGGCGGCGAGGTGTGGGTGCAGGTGACGTGTGGGTGCAGGCCCGTGCTGCGGGGCTTTGCCAGCCACCCCTCGGGGGGGTCCGCAGTGCCGGACACCCCCGCGGCGATAGACAGCAGCTCCTTGCTGTGCACAGCGCCCTGGCAGCGGAGTTGTCCTATAAAGTCTGTAAGTCTTGTTTGTCCCTTCAGTGAGGTCAGGTTGTTCGATTCACACAGCACGTGAAGACTTCCACAAACAAGGGTTTTCTCCTCAATACTATTAGGGTTTAATTTACTTGACGAGCGGGAGCGAGCGTGCAGCGGCACGGTGCCTGTCGCCGGTTGGTGCCGCGGTCGGTGCCGTGCGGCCGCTGCGGAGGCTGGTGTACCTTGGCAGCGCACCTCCTCCTTAGGAAATCCTCTGGAGTACAAAGTAAGCGTAATTTGTTATGAAATAGGCTGATAGACCAAACTTCGGCTTGCGATTGAAACCAGATGTGCATATTTTCCTTTCGAATCCTCAAACGGTAATAAAAGACTGTTTTGACAGATTAAAAACTACTTGCGAATTGCAGAGGTAGCAGCGTCTCGCCATAATACCGTAAAAACACGGAGGGCTCTGAGCATCTCCGCCCGTCTCTTGCCTTATCTCCGAGCGTGGGGGGCTGCTGCCGCCTTCCCCCCGATCCTAAAGCGCAGGTTCCCTCGGCTCGCCTCCGGCGCGGGCAAAAAGATTTACCAGGGCTCGGCTGAGGGCTGGAAAAAGAAATAACCCCCAAAACAATGTAGGTAATGTTTCTAGGGAAAATATTTGGGGTGGGTCACGAAGCAGATTAATTAGTTTGATAGTAAAAAACCTGAATTTCAGAGCGGTTTGCTCTGTCCTTACCTGTCGTGGCTCATTGTAGGTTTGAGGAGAGCTGCTGATTTATTTCTTCGTTTAAAAGTCCTCCGGAGCCTGAGGAGGCGGCTTCCAAAGGTGTGGGGGGGGGGGGAACCCAACTAAAACAACCTGCTGTGGAATTCGGAGGAGGAGGATGCCTCGCTGAGCACGGCCCCGCGGAGCGCAGCACGCGTGCCGGTGGTTTTGCTCCTGGATCCCTGGATCCAGACTTTCTCGCTTCCAGGTTAAACCCTGAGGAAAGAGGGAAACTTGCGACTTTCAGCTCTGCGCAGGGCCAAGGTCTCCAAGAACCGCTTCAGTTATAGAAAGCAGATGGCCTTTGGGACGGAGATCAGTAAGAGCTCCGGCTGTTGAATCCAAAAGTCTGCATGGAAAATCAGGGCAAATCCATTAATTGATACTTGATTTCTGTGGGTGAGGTTCGGATTTTTGTATAGGGAGATGAGGCAGGCTGTGGGACAGAGCCAGCACCGATGTGGGCTGGTTTGCAAGCACTGATACACGCTCAAATAAATAAATACACACATAGGCAAATAGGTAAACACGGACCAATATAAATCCCCGAATCTGCTTTGTTAATTATATGTAATTAACTTTATTTTTGTACTATCAGAGGCTTGCTTCAGTTTCAGCAAAGGCATAGGTAGAACGAGACATCCAGCTTTTTGCCGAAACACCTGTATTTCTGCACAGAACGGGCACGATGGACTGTGTCCTGGAGGGGGGTGGGCGGGGGGCGAGGTTTTACCACTTTGTCCGTTTTGTTATTAATGGTTGACTTCTGATTTCTCCAACAATAACTGTTTGGTTTGAGGTTGTTCTTCCTTTTATCTTTCTTTTGTTGTATAGGGTTTCTTTTCTTAATCTTCGTCAGGATGGAGGTAGTTTGTGCTTCCCGTGTAAAATCTGGGATGGAAAAGAGGAGACAGCCCAGGTCGAAAGGGTTGGTTTTGGTTTGGTTTCCTTCCCCCTCCCCTATCACATGGTCTGTAGAATGATTTTGCTGGCAAATAGTCCTAATGAACGTTAATCTGTGGTAGAGCAGACTTTGGACCGATGGGTTGGGGTAGGACGAGGTGCCAGAGATGCTCGTAGCTCTTTGGAGAGCTCAGCCCGGAGAGGTCAGGTCTCCTTCCCACGTGCCAGGGGACGGAGAGGGGAAGCAGAGCCTTTGCATTGGCTCTGCACTCACCAAAACTACGGTTGAAATAGTTGAAAAAACCTCTAGAGAGACCAGACCAAACTTTATCCCTGCAGCTGGGGGGGGACCAGGCCAGCAGAGGAGCTGGGGAGATTGCTCCTCTGTAGCTCCTCAAGCAAACTCTCTTTGTAGCTGAGGTTCTTTTGCTCCTTTCTCTTCCAAAACGGGGAGGAGGGGGGAAGAGGAAGCAAGCCTGCTGACTCGGGCAAACGGAACAAAAAAAAAAAAAAGGAGGTCTGATGAGCAGCGGAGGGCCGTGACTGTCGGAGGTCTCGCGTGCCTGATCTGATGTGGTGGTGGAGTGAGGTGGTGAGAGCCATTTCTTGGCAGCCTCCCCCGACATGCCGCAGTTCGTGTTGCAGGGGTCCCCACAGGGCCGTGCAAAAATATCACCAAAACAACAGCTCCTCCAGTGCGTCTGCTCCTCGGAGAGCTAAATATAAACTGATCGGGCGAAGAGAAGGGAATTTTCCACCATGCTGCTCATCTGTGCCTGTGAGCCTGGCGGGTCATTAAGCCTGATGGGCTGGTGGCCCCCCAGGAGCCCTCCTTGCCCGAGCCCACTCCCCACCAGCGCGGTGCGGTGCGAGTGCCACCACTCTTTAGAGATGACACCTTCCATAAATTCCTCGAAAGCGGCCAGGGCAGGGGCAGACCTGAGCCCCGGAGCTCTGGTTTTGCACCTGAGTTTCCCTACGAACAGTGGCCGCGTTATAATTGCGAAAAAGGACTTTTCCAAGGTCACACCACACATCCGCAGTCGTAGCCCGGCTGCCTGCGACCCGGCGATTTGCTTAGAGCAGCAATGCAGAACGTGGCTCTGGTACAGGGAACTGCAGAGCAGATCCTTGGGCTGTTTTGTTTTTCCAAACTTTTACAAGTTGGCTGCCTTTAGAGAGACAAAAATTCCCAAGCCGGAGCTTATTTCTGAAGCCTCGCCGAGCTGGTGCGAGCTCTGATAGCGCGGGCTGTGGGTGCGGGAGTCCTCAGCAGGTGAGGTGGGTATTGGAAATTAAAAAGTGTCACCACATGATTAATTTCCAGCCAGAATTTCTCCTGGCTTCAGGTGGCTGATCCGTGAGTTATGAAGCCTATGACGTTTGGCGTGTTAGATATGTAAGATACCGCATCTTATGCATCTGGCATGTGCTCTGTAAGATAAGTGAGGTTTGGTACGTTAGAAGTCTCTGAAATGCACGGAAGGAGGAAGCTGCCTTAGACCGACCCGGAGGAGCACCCAAGCCAGCGCAAAGCACGGATGTGTTTGAGTAATATTTCAAGAACTGGTTGAGTGAGTGCAAAAAAATCTGTTGTAGTGCATTGAGTCTACCTCCCCCTAAAAAAAAAATGCCCAGAGGAGACGTGGGCATGGTTTTTTAAGAGGACTAAATGCACCGGCATCGCTGGTGTCACTGCTCTGTAGTCCACTTGCGGCATCCCTTGGGCTGTATCATTCCCTGTACTTGTGGATCCTGGCCACAGCGTTCGCTTTCAGCAGCCAAAGCTCGGGGCTTGCGCTGCGCGGTAGGTACGGGACCGGGGTGAAAGAAGAGTTTTACTTTGTGGCTGTTTTGTGCTTATATATCGTTACGTCTCCTAGGGTTTGTAAAAAAGGAAATCTGGCAATCCTCGATCCGGCAGCTGGAAAACCTGCTCTGCCTCTCTCTGCTCAAATCCAGCCCAGGAGAGGACGGGTCAAACATCCTTTGGGTGGCAGAGGAGGAGCAGGGCTTGGGGGTGCTGGAGCAGAATGATGCTGTTGTTGAGGTACAGCAGCAGCTTGCTTTGGTCTCAGCGGCCAGGCTGGGCTAGGGGGTTAAGGGCACGCACCCCCCACCCTGCTCCTAAATCCGGGGGCTCCTCAGGGACGAGATAGAGCACTTACTGCCTTTAAGAAATTCCTTTGTTTGTCCTTGTCCCCATGACAACTCTCACAGGGATCTGAGACAAGCCTTCGTGCTCCTCTGCCTCACTTGCCCCAGATGTGCAACCGCTGTCATCGCTATTCCTCTGCACTGCTGCGGGGTGGTAGGGAAGGAAACCGGCATTAATTAACTGGTCCTGTCTCTGGCTGGGGCAGCCTGGCAGCGCAGTCAGGCCGGGTGTTGGTAGCACTTTCTTCTGTCCAGTGATGCGGGAAGGTCACAGTAAGTCCTGAGTTGTGTGTTTGTGTGCTTACCTTGATGTTACGGAAAACAGCCCCCGGAGTGCTGGGTGATAGTTTTTGGTGCTCCAAAATTACTCCAAGTATATATATTAGTAAGTCTGTTATCGCATGCTTTCTTTTTTTTTTGTCCCAGCCATTGCAGATGAATAGTGTATGATATTTTTGAAAGGACAAGTTTTAGTACTGTTAAGTAGCTGCCAAAAGCTACAATTGTGTGCAAAAGCTGAAGATCAGTTACAATTATAAAGATACAGCAAGGATTAAAAATATCCACGTTTGGTTCTGTAGCCTCTTAATTCAGAAGAAGATTATCTCTTTATTGGACTATCAGTTGCGTTATAATTGAAATACGATGTGATGGATGGTGCTTCTCGGAGGGAAAGCATCACGGTTAATGAAGATACGCAGTTACCGATAGCTTCCTTTAGAAACTATCATCACCCACGTTTTTGGTTGCACGTGGTTTATGTTGTTGGTAGAAGATTACTTTTCCCGTCGAGGTTTCGAGGGAATTGTTAAGCGTTTTTAAACTTAATCTAAAAAAATAAATAAATTCCAGCTCCCCAGTGTGATGGCTTGTGCTGCTGATGGCCTCCCTGCACATAACCCCCCGACACGCCGGGAGGGTGGCAGGTTAAAAAGGAGCCGCGTTAGAGCTGAAGCTGGTGGCTCAGCCCTCCCTCCTGCCTGGCCCCTGCACAAGCCCCATCCAGGGCAGAGATAAAAACACAGCACTGACTGAGAATCCACCGCAGTCATTTATTATGCTGGTAATTTATTGCGATGATCGTTGTCCGTGCTGTTCAGGAAAAATATTGTACTTTGCCCTGACTCTGAATCTGCGTAGTTCCGACTCCCCGCAGTGCCCGGTGGTGGTACACTGCCGGTCTGCTCCGCCTGCAGGACCTGCTCAGCATCTCCTTCCCTCTCTGAAGGCGGCCAGGTTGTTCCTCAGCAGTTGCTGCTCCACGTTCCCCCAGTTCTGCACTGTACCTGTGTCACCAGGTCCCTCGGTTACTCCTGGCGTCTTCTCCAGACTTCAGTCGGACGTAGCAGAAGGCTCCAGGTGCCCGTAGTGGTTGTGGAGTGCAGAGCACAGAGGCAATAATGTCTTTTCTCCTGGACATCCCCGATTTATCCAGCCTGTGGTCGTATCTCCACATGCCTTGGTAATCCGCTGCACGGTGCAGGAGCCTGGGGATGTGCCCCTGCCTTTGAGGTGAGTGTTTTCTAAGCGATTTATTTTTTTAAGGTGTATCTTAAGGTGCCAAGAAAGGTTGGACCAGATGAGCCTTGAGGTCCCTTCCGACCTGGTATTCTGTGATTCTGGGATCTTAGCATCTCGGTTAAAAACTGTGCTGGTTGCTTCTCTCTGTTCCGCACCGTCAAGTTGTTGTTCTCCGTGTTTAGTGCTCTGCCAGTCCTGAGTCACTGACACAGCGCTGGTTGTCCCGTTGCCTTCCCAGCTGCTGCCAGAAACACTGCATGGCATAAGGTGAAAGTCTGGGTTCTGTGAAACCAGTGTTGCAGGTTTATTTGCAGGTCTGTGTCAGATGTGTCACTTAAATAGTTATCGAGAACTGTCATCCATTTCTGTGCGCTCTAATGAAGCCTGTTTCACCCGCGTTTACCGGCAGAAGGACGCGAAGCGAGATGCGAGCTCTGTGCCGGGTGGTTCTAGTTGTGCGTCCCGACTCTCCGTCCTTGCGCCGAAACCGGAGCCTTGCGGGGCTCGTTTTCTTGAGGCCATCAGATTTACCACGCTGGCTCGTGCCTGTCCTCTGGGAGCGCTGGCGGTGATGGCTCGCAAGGCTCCTGGCACGGTCTCGTAAAAGCGGAAGGTGTAAATTATTTGGAGCTGTTGTTTAAGAAAGTTCTATATTTAGTGCCTGCTGCTCAACGTCGTCCCAGGTTACTCCTGATGCGTGACCGTATCGTTTTACTTCCTCCTGACACTGAACTATATATTGGCCGTTTCTCCCTTTTCTGCACCGTGACCGGTGTTCCTGCCGTTCTTTCTGACTGCGGAGCGATGCTGTTGGTGGCACTTCTTCTTGTACCTAATGTCTATAATGTCTATAATGTCTATAATGTCTATAATGTACCTATTCTAATGTCTATCAAAAGACCTGTATCCTGTTTTCTAACAGAGCCTGAGGTTTAACTTGCAGTCTGATGCATCTTAAGGTGGTGTCATTATTTTAGGGACCGGATAATGATTTGCAAATTCTAGGATTCATTAATTCCTTCACTTTTTAGCATAGCAAATTGATAGGCAGTTTTCCATGTGATGAAGGTGGACTTTTTCGCTGCCCTGTTTGCACTGGGCAATCATTCATGTCTGTGCGCTGACAAAATACCTGGCGCGATTCCCTTCCCGATAGCCCGCTGGCAGCTTGGAGCTGGGATGGGATGCAGCATTTAGGTCAGTTCTCCTCTGGATGCCGTTTCAGGAGGGGGTTTTGTGGTCCACGCAGTGCCGGGGCTGGCCCCTGTGTCCTTCGGGCTTCCCATTTCCACGGCATAGAGGAATCTGTTTCTCCTCCTGATTTGAAAATGTATGGGATGTATGGAGGGTATCCAGAGATGGAGACTCTTGGGGTGGAAAATGCGGATTTTGTTGTTTGGTTTTTCTTTCCCCTCCCCTTTACTGCATGTTCACACTGTCATAAATGAGCTCGAGGAAGGGCTGGCAGGATGGTGTTTCTGCCAGCCCAAATAAGACCAGGGACTGTTTTCATTTCCACTTTTTTTTTTTTTTCTTTTTCCCTCATCTCCAACTCCATCTGGAGAATCTGGGCTTTTCTGAGTGCCACGCCATGGTAGGACTCATCCTGCCCCTTCCAGCAGCATGGGATCTGGGCATCTCCAGCGGCTGAAACATCCCAACGCCGGGAAAATCGTCTTCTGCGGGTATTACTTCTCCGACGGGGCGGTCGCTTGGTGGGGTACCTTGAGTTGGGGCAGCAAGAGCCAGCTCGCTGGAGCTGTACCCCGGGCTCGGAGGGGCACGGAGGGAAACACCGCCTGGCCCTCGGGAAGCCCCCGAAGGAGCCAAACCTGCAGGAGGTTTGGGCTCTACGTGCTGCTGACACCTCGCAGGAGCTGAGAGTGTGTTACAGCAACAGATTCTGTATTATTCCAGCCTCGCAAGCGTCTCCCTGCCATACTAAAACCACCGGCTGGAACCGAGTCCAAGCTCTCAATGAATGACTCCGTGGAAATGCTGTCGGGCGCGTTTCGTTGCTGCTTTGGCTTTGATTTAAACGGGTAAACACGGTGAGTGGGTGTTTGCTTTGACTTCTTCCTCATAGCAAAAGACTTCCTTTGAGGGAAGGTGAAGCCTCCAGTACTGTTCCCCGTCCCAGCGTTTCACCAGTCTGCCCACGACTTGGTGCTGGTGATGCCGTTGCTGCCTGCCCGGGCCCCGTGCTGCCAGGCTTGCCCAGCAGCAGCGGGAAACCCCGATTTCCCCAAGTATTGGGGATGCCTTGTGCCCAGGGCTCTGCTCGCAGGTATGGACAACCCTCACAGCCTGGTTTCTCCATCTGGATGGTCATCCCAGTTGGGATGATGCTGCAGGACGTCATTGGCTTTTGAAGGCATCTCCCCCTGCTTGTCCCACACTCCTAAGTTCTGTTTCCCTTGAAGCTTCTCAAAATCACCTCCAGCTTTGGCTGCACCAGGCTTATGTGTCAGAGACAGTGTCTTCTGCGTGGCAGGTGGTCGCTGGAGGAGACAGGGTGGGTGCAGCCCATCCTTCTCCTTGTCCTGCTGCTATAGGAAGAGCCCCCGTCTCCTCCTCGCACATTCCCCCATCTCCACCAGAGCTATCAAAACCAGCTCTTTGGCAGCCCGTGCATGTAGGAACCATCTTCTGGTAACAGATTGTAATGTATTTAATGAACCCGAGGAAAACAAGAAATTTGGAGGCTGCCGGGCGATACAAGTTTGCTGTTCAGTCTGCCAAATTCACGCTAATTCAGACAACTCACAGATGTTTGGCTCCCCGTTCGCTAAAGAGATTTATGTGAGATGTAGGGCTCGGAAATTTATTCCTGGCGTGCTGGAGAGACTGAGGTGGCAGCATGGGCAAAGGTTTCCTGGCCCCAGAAGGCTCCTTCCCATCTCCGTGGACGCACTGCTGCTGTACGTTCCTCCAGTGCGATGTTGATGGCAACGGATGGGCAAACAGGAGGGAAATGTGCCTTTTGGTCACTGGGAGCATTAATAAAGGCTCTAGGTTTGTCTTTCAGGAGCCGGGGAGCTCTCTGAAAGCTTTTTCTCAGCTGAGGAATGAAACCCCGGAGATGGGCCAAGAGCAGAAGTACTTTGGTCTCATGCAAACAGTGGTCTCGTAGGTTTTGCAGGCGGCGTTGGGCACGTGTGGTGCCCCGTGTGGGCACAGAGACCGTCCACTGGAAGCATTTGAAACTCTTAAAATGTTGCCTGCCGATTTCAGGCAGATCATTTCAATTTTTGGAAGGTCCTAAATGATCATTTTGCTGGGCTTCATGTGAGGTTCTGCAGTCGGAGGGTATTTATCCATAAAGGGGACGTGGCAGGCGATGATGTGACGTCTGGCAATCGATGCACACGTCCAGGATTTCCCTGCTTTCAATTCAGATATTTCTGGGGGGGCCTCTACCAGCTCAGCCTTGACAAAGGGAGAAATCTGACTTGCAAGCAGTATCCAAATCTGTTCTGAGAGCGATGATGGCCTTCTGGCGCTTGGCAAGCTTTCCTCCGTTACACAATGAGATGTCCCAGATCTCGCTCGTGCTTGGTCTGTGTGGTGGTTTTTTGGTGGCCACCGATGAGCAGAAAGCATCGCAGTTGGCACTGCAGGACGGAGCTCGCTTTGCAGCTCCAGGACCTGCTTCTCGCAAAGACCCTGAGGGCTCTGGAGCAAGCAAGGAAGCTCAGGCTGGCCAAGAAGGTCCCGTAACCCTCAGAGCATTATTATCTGGCTGAAAGTGGGTGGACGCAGCGTTAGAGCTAGGTGTTAAGATGGATTTGTATGCTATCTGAAATTGTTTATGCTTGAGAAGTGAGTCTGTAAAACTGGCGTGGTCGGGCTGTGTTTACTGTCTCCGTCTCCAACATTTCAGGTTGTATATGGGAAAAGAATATAAGGAAGAAACGAGAATTATTTTTTTGTGTCTGTTTACTAGAGCAGCACGCTCCGAGCGGTAATTAAAAGTAAACCTGGACTCTGCCGGCTTGTTCAGCATCTCCAGTTGTTGAGATTAAGCAGCCAAAGCAATCCTCAATTCAGCAATTCCTCAGCTTTTGGGAGCATGGCCAACACTCACAGTGTCTCACAGACCGTTGCAAATTCTTGTAATAAATCTCACAATTGGGGGAAAAAAGAGAAAAAGCAGGAAGGTGAGATGGTTTGTTGGACCAGCAGGCTGGACTGCTGCTGCCGCTTCAGCTGCTTTTCTCCAGAAACATCCCTTGGTCCGTTATTTCCAATGTTCCTTGGAAATATTAACTCCTAACCAGCAGCAGCCCCCTGATCGCAGATTAGACAATGATTACAGGTTTTCTCAAAGCAAATGTGCTGGTTTACGCCCGTTGGGAATAAGGGCATCCTGTAGGATATGCCTATACGGCCCACACGGTGCTGTGCAGAAGTGTTGGCAGGGTCCATCCCCAAGGCAGCGGGGTTCCTGGGAGGGCTGCATTCCTGCGGGGCTCCCCTGGGGCCGATCCTGCTGGGGCAGGGTGATGCTGGGCGCGTGGGGCTGAGCTCTGCCGTGTGCGGCTCCCAGCACTGCAGCGGGTCTGGGCTGAGCTGTCCACAGCGTCGCTCCGTGGCAGAGCGATGTGCTGGGGGTGCACCCTCAGCCTAGGCACGTGGCCAGCTAGGGGGTGATCCCTGGGAAGGTCTGATGGTGGTCCTCCACAAAAACTGGTGTGCAACCGAGAGGGACTGAAGCTCCCGTGTTAGTGCTCCGCGTGCCTGCGCTCTCTCCTCTCGAACCACCGCGCGTGAGTTCCTGTGCAGCGAGGTGGGTCCGGTGTGGTCCCTTTGCACGTCTGGTGGGCACCTCCCCGCTGGAGACCGGCAGTCTCCTTCTTCGCACCTCTCGCTTGCTGGTTGCTGTTTTGCCATGACTAATTTTGCTCTCTTCTTTTCCTTTTCAGTTGCCAGGGAGGAAAAGGCAAAGTCACTGCCAGCACCATTTTCTTCGAGCTAAGATGTTGAGACAAAGCGCCTCTGCCCCTGCCCTGCCCTTTCAGTCCCTCTCTGCCGCTGGTGTGTAAGGGAGTCTTTCCCCTGCCACTCCTATTCCCTAAGAGCACGGGGGCAATAAACCTGATGTGTTTTACTCAACTAGACGGTGTGTAATTTTCCTTAATTGCTCTTGTGTCTCTTCGGTGAGAGCTTGCCTGCAGATGAGGTCCAACCCAAACACGTAGATCTGGGTGTGAGCTTGGACTTCAGGTTCTCCCTAGAGGCTGGGGGTGTTTGGACGCGTGGTTTGGGGCTCAGGGTGCTGGGGACCCGCTGCCTTGCGTGACTTCAGCATCGGGTTGAGGCAGTACCCGGGCACTTGGAGCAAAGGATTGGATTGAAATATTAGATTTTTATTTACTTAGTAATTAACCTGTGGTTGTGGGCAGGACCCCGGTACGTCTGTTGTTCCTGGTAGCGAGGGTTAATCGTGGACCTCTGTAGGCCATCTGCGGTGTCTCATGTCGTATTTTCTGTTCCTGACGCAGCCCCTCGAGGTGGGTGCTGCTGTGGCAAACCTCGGGCTCCTTCTGGCTGTGGATTTTATTAGTGTGGCTGTAGAGGTCGGCTCCATCCGTGCTGTCCTGCGCTGGCAGCTCTGCGGCACGTTTGAGTGCCGGGCTGCCTTGGTGAGAACCTCTGTTCCTGTGTGAAGCTGTTGGTTGTAAGCAGCGAGGTGATGCGTTCTCGAGGCTGTGCAGACCTGTGGAGTGATGCTCATCTCAAACACATCCTGTTACTGCTCTTCCCTTTGCTGTGCTGGCTGTTAAAAATGTTAAGTGTAGGCAAGCCTTTTACTTATTAATTAGCGGCGAAAGTCTGTCTTTATTGTGTTAGCCCTGGAAAAGTCTAGTCTAGCTGCAAGCAGGAGGCAGAGGAGGACATTTCTTTATTCCTCCTCTTTGGCTGGTAATTTCTGAATACCTGGAGCATGTGGCGAGGCCAAGTCCTTGCCTGGCAGGAGTGGGGCAGGAGGGGAGTGCCGTGCAGGACGCGTGGTCTGCACCAGAGCCCTTCTCCTGCCTCTCAGCAGGACTGTGCTTGTCCTTCTGGGAGCTGGGAAAGACCCTGTGGAGGAGGAGGTGGTGACTGCAGGCTCATGGTGAGATGGGGCAGTGCTGCAGCCTTTCTGGTCAGCCTGGGGCAGCTCTTTCCTCCTGATGGAGTCCCAGGGGATGATCCTGACGCAGCTACATCCATGGAGATTTTGTCCTTTGAAGTCATGTGTGCTGACTCATGATCCTCTTTACTCAGGACTCATCCACGGGGCGTTTTCAGAGCGTAAAGACTTCTTCTCAGGCCCTGAATGGCATCTTTCATATTTGTTGGAGGTTTTTACCCCATGAATAAAACCAATATTCGCTAATGGTGTGGATGGATGCTCAAGCAAGGGGAGCAACCAGCCCAAAGCTGAGCACCTCTCAGCCCTGCAAATTATTGCCCAAGCGAGGCAATGAGCCTGCACTTAGCTACGTGCCAATGATAGGCTTCAAAGATTTTTCCAGATTCCTGACGCAATAAATCAACAAATTGAAAAGGTGCCTCTTGGTATTGTCCAAAGCGCTGATGGTGAGACAGGCTGTGCAACGAGATTCAACGTAACCCGAAATCCCTCCTAAGAAGCAGAAGGATGGGGAGGGGGACATGATTTTTCGTTGGATGAAAATTGCAAGATGGTGCTCTGTAGGAAGCCTTAAACCCCACTATTTTCACTTGTGGTAACCAGTTTTGGCTGTTTCCCTACGTTCCTTGTAAGTCACCTGTAGCGTTTGGAGGGGGTTGGCCGGCTGCGGTGTGCCCGAGCTCTTCAGCAGTCTGTGCGGAGAACTAGAGATCTGCGTGGCAGGAGGGGCATTTCTGCTTCACTGCTGAGAGGGGGAGGGCGGTTAAGCCTTAGAAACATGCTCAGAGTTTGGCCTGGAGGCATTAGGTTTGGTTCTTCAGATGTGTGGGTCTAAATTGGGTTAAATGAACTGTGTCATCACGGCGGCTCTTCACTCAGCCCATCGTTTTCTGCTCGGAGGAGGCAAGGTTGGTGTTTTCCACTGCCAAGCTGCATTGACTGCTCTTCCTCTTGAAGAGCCGTTTGTATCAAACCGCTGTGTCTGTCCTCGCTGCTTTTCATTGCTCCTTTGGTGGCATTTGCAACCTCTGAGCCGGCGTTACTGAACCCTCCTGCCCTGGGATAAACCTCCAAGGGAGCAGCTGCCAGAAGATGCGCTGAGCCGGGAGACTTGGCTTGCTCCAGCCTTGCCACCCGCAGCGACTTGCGCCTTCGTGTAGCATCAGCGTTGGCTCTCCGGACCCGTGCAACCATAGCTCGCAGCCTGGCCATGGGAATATTTTTTGCTGAGCCGAAGTGTGCTCGGTTGCACCGTAGCATTTTGGGATGATGCTGCTGGTGGTGGTGGAGCCAAGGCTGCAGCTATGCCGAGGACAGAGTTTGGGCTTGGGTGTTTGTCCTTCTTCTGTTTTCACGGAGTTTGGGAGGGAGTTGGAAGTGGCTGGGCATCTTCTGCCTGGAGAGGGATGGGCAGCTCTCGGTTTCATTCGGAAAGTAAAGGTCAGGAATGCTTCCCGTTTCCTCTTGCAGGGATTTAAGAAAGCTTTCTGGACAGTCCAAGGGTGCCTGAATGCTTCTCCAGGCCCAGCACAGGGAACAGTGCTGGGGTAGGAAGCAGGGTCCTGTGTGGCTCGTTGCTTTTTCACTGAAGGCTTTGAGCAGCAGAGTTCAAACATTCTGCAGGGGCGGGTGATTTATCTGCCGAGAGCGGTCTCGCTGAGCTGCTTGCAAGGTGTGTCAGTGTGCAAACTACGGCTCCGGCTCCTCGTCCCTGCGTGCCTTGTCTGCCACTAATAGGTTTTGTGTCAGAGTATGTGTCTAGA
Organism: Psophia crepitans; assembly: GCA_013399095.1. NCBI lineage: Eukaryota > Metazoa > Chordata > Aves > Gruiformes > Psophiidae > Psophia > Psophia crepitans. Next base: position 66,657 of record VWZZ01006810.1, read on the forward strand.
TACGGATTATTTGAGCTGGACGGGGGTTGAATGTTCTCTGTGCAGAGGGTGGTGGTCCCACAGCAAGTTGAAATCCGTGTGATGCTGGTCTTCAGCTGCCTTCACTAAAAGTCCTGCTGGGGGTCAGATGGTGGGTGTGTGACGGTATTGTTCAGGCTCCCTCCAGCTGTGGCAGAGCTTCTGATGAACAGTTTGCTAAATCTTGAGGGCTTTTCCACGCTTTTCAGTGTAGCAGATGAAGAGGGTGCTCAGCAGCTGCAGGGTGTCTGCCGCGGTAGCACCAGTAGTGGTGTGGGGAGTGGGACATCCCTGGAGGGAAGGGCTGTTTTCCCAGGATGGGCAGCTTGAGGGCTGTACTCCCTGCTGGTACATTTTGAGGAGCATTTTTGTTCGCAAGCGTTACCTTTCAAGCCTTGTGGATGAATGCTGGATCATCCGACTTGCTCTTTTTGCAGTGTAATTATTTTCCAAGCCCAACACTCGCTGTGATGCCTCCAGAAAGCAGCTCTGAGAGAAGCCTATTTCCACCTCTGCAACTGCAAAGATCACAGAAGCTTCGGCTCGATCTGTATTTTAAAGCAGTATGCATGGAAAAAACCATGGTTTGCTAAAATTTGGGGGTTTCCATGCGCTGGTGCTGCTTGTGGGTGCTCCATGCAGCTCAGGAGATGGTGTCCATCCCAGTGGCCATGGCCCAAGTCTAAACTTAACCTTGACAGAGGGATGAAGATAGTTGCTTTATCTGTTTGCAGATGAGGAAATACATGTCTTAAAATAATTAATGGTCTCCGAAGAGTATCCTTTCATTAGTATGTGTGTGTGTGAAAGCCTCCAGTCTATAAATACAGGGTAGTTTCCTCCTCGGAGTCAATAGGGAGAACATTCCTGGTCTGCGGAAGCGTTTCTGTCCCACAGCGCTGGTTTGTGTTGAGAGGACATGACGGGGCAGGACCACGCTGGGTCATGCCGTGCGTCAGGAGCCTGGTGAAGCAGGATGGGGAGCCAAAGATCACATTTCCCTGGAAAGTTTTCCTTCTTACTGCAATTGCTTGGTGGGGATGATTTCAAAACCCAACCAGGCAGTAGCTAAACCAGAAGAGCCCAGTCCAGAAATCGCATCTCGCACCCGACGTCGGGCGATGTCGGCTTGCAGCGTGGCCAGCGGTTTGCTGCGATATCGTTAGGGTTGTGTTAATTGCAGGAGATGCAGTGGAGCAGGGAGAGGGGAGGTGTGAGGTGGTGTGCGCTGCCGCCTGTCCGGCTGGGGCAGGGAGCGTCTGCCTGTACTTGCCGCTGTTCCTGCCTGCTGGCTGCCGCACGCCTGGGTGTGTATAGGAGTCTGCTGCAGCAACATTAATCATTACCTTAGGGAAAGATAATTATTCCTGAAGAAATCGTACCCTGTTAACGAGGAACCGTGCTTAACTGCTTTCATGCTGCTCTGAATGCTTGTTTGATCTTTTTTTCCCGTGCTGCTGCCACGCCGGCCGTGGCCCCGGAGTCCAGCCCCGTGGCAAGCATCGCTGTCTCTGCGTCAGGGTCAGGGACAACCAAGGTTGTGGCAGATAAAAATATGAATCTTGAGTGTTTTTAGTCCCTGTCCTGTGCTTTAGCCATCTCTCGTATGGCACAGGGGAGCAGGACACTGCCAGCTCTGCTCCAGGGGCTTCTCCAGTGCTGGGGGAAGGCTGGAGTCCCCCAAAGAGCCTGCTGCTCCTCATCCTTGGTGGGGCTTTAAGCCTGGCTCAGCTCCCTGGGCTTGGAGGCACGCACCGGGGTCTAAGTGCCTCCTCTCCGCTGGGCTGCTGTGGGCATGCCTGTCTCTGGGAGGCTCCTGCGAGGCTGGCAGGAGGGGAGTATTCCCTGGGGAACGGGAGCTCTGTTCTGGCAGATCCGGGCTCAAACGTGGGCAAGGGCAGCCACTGCCATGCTCCCTGTCCTCGGTCTGCGGCTCAGCCACAGTAGCTGGTGAGGCTAAAACTTCAAGGAGAGCACTCATGAGAAGGAAAAGGAGGTGAGCCGGCAAGGATGGGGTGCTTGCTGCCTGTGTGCTGCTGGGGCCTCGTACCGGCGTGGGGGATCTTGCTGTGAAACACTGGGGGCTTGGCAGTGAGCATACTACCGGCATCACTTATTTTCCCCTATATCACTGTTTCCATGTTATTTGGTCCTCGCTTCCATGCATCTTTTCTCCATCCCCATCTGTCCCCTGTTATGTGCTGACACTGGCAGCCCTTTTTGGGGAGCATCCCCTTGCCTTCAGAGCCCAACGCAAGCAGCATCACTCCTGAACAGGACCCCTGGGTTTTGTTGTGTCCCGGTATATTTGATGGAAGGATGCTCAAGATGCAGAAAGTCACGGGGGCACGTTGCTGTGTTGGTCAGCTGGTCCTCCAGCCACCCCTTCCTCCCTTATGTTGTCCTCTCCTCACGCGAACCCAGGCTATCCACAGTACAAACCTGTGACCTGGGCTCAGCAAATTGTGTTTGATTTTGATGGTCTGAAGGGCTTTGCTTTTCTGTTGGATGGTCGTTGGGTTGCCCAGAGGTTTATGATGAAACTACCAGTAAATTGGATATTATAAGCCCACCGATGTCCCGTAAGAAGCTGGAGACTGTACCGTGTGCCCTTGGGAACAGTAAATCTTCGGAAAATGTATTAATTCCCAATCCTGGCTTTGCACTCTGGATGAGCTTTGTCCTCACCAAATAGAAGGTGATTTTTCTTTACCAGCCAGCTGGCCTTCAAATGAGCTACTCGTAACAACCTCTAATCCAAGTAAACACGGAAAAGATGATTTACGAGCCGGGAAGAGAAGCCGTATCAGTTCGTAATGAGGTTTAATACTTAGCAGCATATTCTCAAATATTGTCTTTAAATATCGTGGTTGGGTTTCGACTGCGTGTGATGGGATCAGTGGTTTATGCTCTTAGGATCATGCAAGTGGTGGCTTGGATTGTTTGCATTAACTGCGAGGCAACAAAATAGCAAAACAGGATTAGAGGAGCGATTTGGGGGAAACACTGATTTCTGTAATCAGATTTGAATTGCAATCTGTCTGCTTTTACATGGGAGTAAGTTTACAGGACAGGGTGGCGGACGGTGAGGCAGAGCTGGGCAACTGCTCGTGGTCAAGTCTGCGTGAGGCGTGAGCCTGGCTTGCAGCTTGTTTTTCAGTGTGTGCTCCCCAGTGTGCAGCCTTTAGCTTTTCCTGCCTAAAACTACCTAAGAAATAGGTCAGGATCAAGAGGCATGGTGTGGCCCTTGGGATTTCAGGGCAGGGAGCTCTTTTCTTCCTTGCAGACAACTCTCTGCCTCGTTTTTTTCCCCAAAGTGCTCTCTTCATGCGTTGGGAATCGAGGAGTCGCTGGGGTGGAATAGGGGTGTCCAGGGGATTTCACAGCCTTAGTGGTGCTGTAGAGGCTTTTTTCTGCTGGACCTCTGCTCCCAGTCGTTTTGGGGGAAAGGGCTTCTGTGAGATCAACCCTGGGGCTTTAAAGAGCCCTTCTGTCAAAGCTTCAGTATCTTCAATACAGGTGCTATGGGTTCCCTTTTTCAAAGGGAGAATTCAGAGCAAAATAAATGTATTTATTCATTTGTTTATTTGCCTGAAGTACTTTTGTCCCTCCGGATCGCCTCGTGTACCGTACGTGCTTCCAACAGCTCACGCGAGCGCCCGTCCCGTGAACACCTCCGCGCTGACGGGGTGCAGAGGAGCACCGACAATATTTACAAGTCTAAAATAAATACTCCCCTGGAGAAACCGCTGTCAGGGTGTTTCTCAGGCGGCACTCACCCCTTGCCCACCACACCTACCCTCATCCCGCCGTCTCCCTGGTCAAGTCCCTTAAAGCTGTTCCCCTCTCTGTGTGCAGGGAGTTTTCTGCGCTCGGAGGCTGTTCCCGTGCGTCCCCCGAGGAGCCGGCGGGGCCGAGCCTTTCCCGGGGGAACATGCACTGAAAGAGGAGCTTTGCCAGACCACGGCTGCCGGCGCCCTTCGTCTGGACCCTGATGGACTCGGAGGCAGGACTGCATTACCATGGTGATGATCTTAACCAAAACTCGGGAAAACAAAGGTGCTGACTCCGTAACATGCAGGACTGAGCTGGTAAGCTTTGTGAAATCTTCATTCAAAACTCTTTTGCTGCCAGGAGCTTTGCTGTAGTTTTATAAAATGTTTTTTTTCCATGCTGCACGGCCAGATCTTTAGATGGTTTATGTCACTGATTTCTACTGAGCTGCATTAATATCCAAGGAGCAGGCCATTAGTAAATGACTGGAGTGCTGTAGCTTTTGCCTATATGAATTTCAGTAAGCCTGCGATGGAGAAAAGAGTAGAAAAAAATAAAATCAGCGGCCATAAATAACACATGCGAGACGTTGCATCACCAGCAGCGAACAGATGCTCAGCATTAATAGGAGGGTGAGCAAGTGGGCAGCGGGATTAAGTGGGAGATGGCGAAGGGCAGTGCTGCGGTACTTAACCATCTCACGGGCAGCCTGCAGAGGTGCAAATCCAACCGCGCCGAATGAGCAGGCAGCAACAACAACAAACAATTCAGGGCAGTAACCAGCCTAAACGATGCTGCAAGGGGCGAGTGAGGTCGTGGGGCTGAGCATACTGACAGTGGTGGGAAACGAGGGGCGACCAGTTTTCTGGGGGCAGAGTCAGAACAAGTGAGGGTGGGGAGGGGGTGCAGCTGATGGAGAGCTGTCTGAGGAAGCCCAGAGCAACGCTGGGGTCATGGATGTTTGTTCCTCCGTCCCCCAGGAGAGATGGTTGTAGTCTGAGAAGAAATTAGACCGAAAGGCTGTTCCTCGCAGGGTGTGCTGAGAGCCTCAGATAAGGGTGTACAGGAACACGGCAGGAAGGATCTGGCAGGATTAGCCATAAATGGGCATTTTGAGCATAAAAGAAATATAAACGCCTGAGTTTGCTGAGGATGATGAACTGTCCAGCTGGACTTGCCAGGCAGATAGCACAGCGTGCTGGGGTGAAGGCAGGCTGCCCTGGCAGCGCGTGGCAGGGGAGAAGGCGAGCAAGTCAGAGGCAGCATGAAAGCTTGACTTAAAAGGGTGGAATTTGGTGAGGAAGAGTATCGACACGTTAGAAAAACATCTCTGCTTTGGCGTTGGCTCCTGCTGGGAAGGCAGCAACTCCCGTGGCTGCTGCTTGGGGTGGCGAGGGGGGAGCCTGAGCATCCGACGCTGGCCGTGCCCCAGGAGGTACGCGGGGCAGGTGGAGGGGAACTTGCTGCAGAGAGGTGGATGAGAAATAGTTTCTTCTGCTCCTCTGGGAAGGGGTGGACACCCGGGCTGTCCGATGGCAGGCAGCAGAGGTGCGGAGCTGTAACGTGAAACTTTGCCCTTGCGTGTTTGTCGAGTGCCTCCCACGTTCTGGGGCTGGGTCAGTAGTGTGATGATAGTCCTGCTTGCACAAGTGGAATTGCTGGGTTGTCCGGGCTGTTAAATTGGGGCAGATGTTCGCAAGATGTCTGATCCACCAAAGCGAGCAAGAGTTTTTCCACTGATTTCATGGGAAAGGCCAAAAAGCAAAACCTAAAGGACATAAATGTCTGAGCGGTGGGACCATATCACCTACCAGCACCTGATGGGCTCGTTTGGTTCAGTTCCCAGTTTGGTGTTCAGACAAAACTCTCCCAAAATGGTAATTATACTCAGTAGGAGACGTGTGGCATCTAGAGGTGTTCCTCCCGCGTTTGCAGGCAGTAGCTGGTCTCTGGGGCTGGCACAACTGCTGCCTGTCCTCGCTGTCTCCTGATTACTTCTACTGCCACTTCGTAAGGTGGGGCTTCACAGAGAGAAATAGCCTGACTTCACCTGGAAGACTGGCACATGGTCTAAGGAAGGTGAACAACCTTTATTTACCTTCTCCCCATCTGCACCCCGTCGCTGTTTTCTGCCTCCGCACCCCTTTATATTAAATTTGTACGATATTCTGCGTATAAAGTAAGATCCTTTTATTGGATTGCTCTGTACAGGCAGGTGCCAGCAGTTGGTACATCATTATTACTGTCATTGTTAGGTGAGCAGGCAACGTGTAAAACATGGATCGGGAGAGACGGTGCGAATGCGGTGGCCTGACGCCAGATAAAACACAGCTATAGCAGCGCAGAGGAACGGGGAGGTCATGCTAGTGCTTCCCTCAGATGATGTAAAGCCTCGGTCAGATGGGATGGTGTTGCCAGGAAAGACACTCCAGAAGCAGAATATGGATATTTTGGGGGATAATAAAAGAACAATTAGTATGAAAGGGTGTTTCTGCAGACATAGCTGAAATGGCATGTAGCTGGCAGATGACATGTTGATTTATTGTTTATAAAACTGTCCATGCCCATTTTTAGAAGTCTGATGGTGTCTCTTATGCTGTCAAGAACAAAATTCTTGGAAAAAAAGAAAGAGTGTAAAAAGCATCCAGGATTATTTTGTACCTATATAGCGGCATTTTTCGTTGTTTTTAGTGCAAATCAGCACAATCTGAACGCGGACTCCCCAGAAGTGCTGGGGTGAGGGCGCCTTGCGTTAGAAACACACTGTATGTTTAAAACAACAACAACAAAAAGATGCTTTGTACCTCAGCGGGAGCCTTTAATGGGCTTGGATGGGTTTCTCATACCTCTGCTGCTGCTTTCTTGCCCAGTCCAGAATTTCCGCTGAATTGCACCTCCTGGTTTAGTTTCTCCAGTGTTTTGGGTCCTGGAGCTGGGGACCTCGCTGCAGCTATTCCCATGGGTAAGGACTAGGTGCAGGACCCATGATCTGCAAGCTCAGTCCTTGAGACAGACTCTCTGCAATGTTTAATTAAATTTTATTTCATTGAGGGAAGATGACTGGGTCTGTCCCCCGGTCCCGAAACGGGACAGTCACGGGCACCCGAGGCTCTCCGCCCCGCCGGGTGCTGGGCGGTTTTGCCGAGGCTGGAGGCAGGGTGGTTTCTGGTGCCCTGGTCCAGTCTGCGAGAAGTGAATAGTTTTTCTGGTTGTTTGCAGCACACTCCAAAGATGAGTCAAGGACCTACCCTCTTCTCTTGTGGCGTGATGGGTAAGTAACAGAAACTTCTGTCCGTATTTACTCCACCTCTGCTCCCGCTTCCTTATAGCGATGGGCAGGAAGATGTCTTGACTTGCAGGATCTCTTCAAAAGAACCCCTGCAGACCCTGGTGTGGACATCCACCCACCTGCCCCATGCAGCTGGGATGGAGCAGCACCCACCCCACCACCCACTAGTGGTGGCCATCACGCCCGTGCCACCCTCTTTCCCAGTGGCAGTTGTCCTGCCTGTGTTGCCATTGCTGAACTAATTGCTTATCTCTTTTGCCCTGCCCTTTGATATGTATGCTCAATTTTGGAGTAACTCGTACGGTTGAGATTATAAGCATTTTGGGTCTGAGATTGTGTTTGAGTATCTAACCCATGATCTTGACTGGTTGCACAATGCTAATAAATTTCACTGTCACCATGAAAATGTTCTACCACTTGACGCAAAGTATTTGGACAGGCCTCAAACAATAAAGAAAATGTCTTTTTTTGCCTTTGACAATAACTATGGTATAGGATGTTTAATACCTTTCATGTCAGAGCTTGCTATTAATTTTTATGCTCAACAGCCACCAAAACTGATGGAGGATTGGTGCCTCGGCCAGTGATCGTGCAAAACTGATAGTGCTGGAGGATGTGCTGTTCTGTTGTGCTCTTTGGGTTTTGTGTGGGGGAGCCAGTCGCTAGGCAAAGTCTCAAAACCTAATTAAAATTGTAGGTCAAGTTGGAGCCAGGCTAGTTGGTATGAAAGCCAATACTTTACAGACAAAGAGGCTGCCCCTTTTCTTCATGGACACAACTCTCATTAGCGTTAATGGAAGCTGAGCACATGCATTGAGGAGAGAGATTTCCCAAGCTCTCCAATAACTGCAGTTATTTGGAGAGGTGCGCGAAGAAGGAAAGAATTTGGATTTTTTCAGATGAAAGTCACAAGCTGCAAAGTCAAGAAGGGGCTGAGACAGCCCGTTCCCTTTCTTCTGCCCATCAAACATGGGTGAGGAACAAAGAAACCCAGTCAGGTGGTTTTGTCCTGCGCTGTGGCACTGGCAGACTCTTCAGCAGATATGAAGAGTCTATGCCTAATTGAAAAGCAGCTTGTTGTTAAGAGCTTTAACAAAGCCTTCTTCGTCTTCATAGTGCTGCGCTCGTCTTCCTTGGCTGCCAAATGATCCTCTTTCCGAGGGAACCAAATCTCTCCTCCTTGACCACAGCTTTCCATGTGAAAATTTCCATGTAATGATCTTTGTCATGCCCAGTCAAGAGGAGCCAGGCTCTTCAGCATGCAAGGGCATTGGTTGACTTGGGTTTAAATTTAGGTATCTTTTCTGAACGCTTGTCTCAATGTCTCCAACGTGTGCTGTGATCACAGGCCATTCCTGTGTCAAAACTTGCTTGACATTGAAAAGAAGTCCCATGGTTATAATGGCACTGAGTGTGAAACTGGGGGAATATTTCAGGTCAAAGAGCCAAGTCCTTGTTGGTGGAGAACACTGAGATAAATGAACCCGGTGAAGTTTGGATTGGCATCACAGCCAACAGGAGGCAAAGAGTGGTAGTCCCATGTATGACGTTGGGGAGGATGGAGGAAAGTTAGCTGAATTAGCTGGGTGTTTTAGCCAGAAGAGGCTGAGGGTCTTAGCACAGGGTCCTCCCAGTTGCCTTTAGGGGGATGGCAGCTTTGGGCAGGAAGGCAGCCTGCGACCGGTCCTGTTGGCCATGGGACAGCAGGGCAGAGGGAAGCCCAGCTTCTGCAAGGCTGCTGGGGAGAGCATCATGCAAACCCTGGACATTCCCACAGGCATCAGGTTGGGAATGTTTATCTCCAGGAAGGAGAAGAAAGAAGTTGGGTCAAAGCTCCATGGGATGCCTAATGCACCGTGACCAAGAAACCCAGCCAGCCCAGGACAGCAAGCCTGGCGTCCTGCTTACCTGTGGCATAATGTGGGCAAAAAGAGTAAACTAAAATCCGTGTGTTTTACATGTGGATACCTCATAGAGTCCTAAACACTCTGAGGATCTGAAAATCAATTATAGATTGTAATATAACTCAATATATGAGTAAACATTATTGAAGACTTGATATGTTGGATGATGCAATGTTAGAGCCACTTCTCATGGTGACCTAAGTAATCTTTTCATTTTTAGATTTATAACAAGTACTCCTGCCAGTGTGATGACGTTAGTATTCCTAAAAAGATTGTTTTTATCTTTATATAGCCCTTTGCTGGGAAGAAGATTAAAGGTGAAATGCCTAAAACTATAAATTCAACAACTCCTTTTTTCCCTTCTCCTTGATGGGCCCTTGATGCCTGGGAGTATCAGAATTGTCTAATTGTTGGATCATCATCTGCTTTTTCCCTTAGAAAGCACCCCCAGGATTTGTCCTCGTAGAGTGCTGTGGCAGAGCGGGGTGATCATAGAATCATAAAGGTTGGAAGAGACCTCAAGGATCATCTAGTCCAACCGCCCCACCACCACCTATTACCCACTAAACCATGTCCCTAAGTACCACATCCAACCTTCCCTTAAACACCCGCAGGGACGGTGACTCCACCACCTCCCTGGGCAACCCGTTCCAATGCCCGACCACCCTTTCTGAGAAGAAATTTCTCCTCATCTCCAACCTGAACCTCCCCTGGCCCAACTTGCAGCCGTTCCCCCTTGTCCTGTCGCTGGTTATCTGCGAGAAGAGGCCAACCGATGGACAAAGCGCGCAGCTCTGCTTGTCTGTCCTTCAGCATGCTCCTCCACTGGTACCATTTGGCAACGCCTGGCAGAGCCACTGGTCTGAGGGGTGAGCACGCTGGGGAGCTTGCAGCCTTGGGTCTTGCCGTTGCACACCTCTTCCCTGGAGGTGGCTTTTCACCCTGCATGGGTGGTGGAGGACAGCCAAGAAACCCAGCTAAGAAAGGCCAGTCTGCAGGGGGTGATGCCTCTCGGTTGTATTCTGAAAGTGGGATTTCAGGATGCTTTTGGAAAGCCATCAGTGTAGAACAGCATCTTGGTGCCTGTTCAAGCACAAAGAGAAAAAGCCGCGCAGGGAAAGCCAACAAGGCGTAGCTGGAGCAGGGACACCTCGCCAGAGGATCGCGTTGAAGAGCGGGCACGTTTCACCGTTGAGGTGGGGAACCTCCCTCCCCCGTGCAGGCTGTTGGCGCGGGGAGCCCGCTGCCCGCTGGTGTGTTTATTCTCCGGTGGTAGGTTTGGGGGCTGTCGTTTTCGTTTGCCGTTGAAGCACAGCTCTGTGCATTGTAGTTTAATCTTGCTTGTGTGATGGGAAGGCTCTATGGCACTGCCGTCAGCTAATTACAGCCATTAAATTTGTTCCACATTTAGCAATCATCTCTCGAATACAGACAGGGGACAGTGGAAAATGCAGGCTGCCTTTTCCCCCGTGCGCGGGGACCGCGAGACCAAAATTCGACTTGAACAACGTAGGGGAAAGAAGAGAATTGGATGTGCACCCGTGTGAAGAGAAATGTTTGGGTTAGGATCCAAACAGAATTTATCTGCCAAAAAGGAGAAGACAAATTGATTGAAACCCGTAATTGCTTTACAAGTTGCTGTAATAAATTATGTATTAATGTAAATTATTTCACGGGAAAAGCACGTAGAGGAAACTTGAGCAGAAGGATCATGCATTATGTATAAAAAGGAACTGTAAAAATATTATAGCAGCACATTTGTGTCGCTGTAGTTAAAGTTGTGTCAGCATTTTGATTTTACACCCATCTCTGTGGTTATGAACACGGTCATTAAAATTTACTCCGTGTCACCAGAGGAGCACGGCAGTCATTTAAAAAGCCTGTGATCATCCTGGAGCTCCAAGGTGCCTGGTGTGTCCGTGCACTGCTCCTGCAGAACCTGGCTGTGATGCTCTGAGGATGGATCCCGTTCTCCGTGGGGCTGTGCCAAACCTTCAGGGCCGTTTGGAGGACAACACCCATCTCCTTGACTTCGGGATGTGACTTCAGCCCACGGGTGCCCCGTGCCCTGGACCCCTGGGATTGGTTGATGTGGTGAAGGTTGCACAGGGAGGACAGATGGCTGCTGTAAGGGTTCATGTTCACTCTTAAAAGCGAAGGCGTTGGTTTTGCCCAAAAGGAAATGTAGGAACAGGTAGCGGTTCTGATGACGTTTGAGCGTGTTGTTGATGGTTCCAGGGCAGGCTGAGCCCTGCACGCACGCAGGCAGCTTCTGATTTGTCTCGGAAAATAGGAGAGGAGGGAAAATAAACCAGGTGAAGACTGCCCGGCAGCCAGAGCCCGGGACGTGCGGGGTCTTGCCGGAGCTTGTTGCCGCTTGCCCAGCCCGGCGAGTCCTGCTGGTGCGTGCTGGCGAGACACTAGCCTTGTGTGGAGAGCAGACCCTGCGGCAACGGTCGCTCTTCACCCCCACCCCGAATGCTGCGGCAGTTTGGCACCCAACATCTCCCTCCCAGGGCACCCCTGGCAGGGCTGCTCCCCCCACCCTGGGTCGGTGGCTCTGACACCGAACCAGGCAGGACGGTGGGAAGGTGTGCAGGCTGGGGGCTCAGATCGCTCTCGCGGAGCGTGGATCAGAGCTATCGCGCTCAACCTCGCTGTGGAAAGCAGCAGGAGTTTGGGTTCGGGTCCCGCTGGGGCTGGGCAGCCTGGAGCCTGCAGCTGTAACTTGAATTTAACGTGCTCCGTGCCGCTCCGAAGCTCTTACTGCTTCGTGCATGGTTTGCAGGAGGGCTCAGGCTGCTGCTGCCGTGGCCAGAGAGGGCAGGATGAGAAATTCCGTCCTCCCCCGGCTGTCGATAACACCCCTCTGTGTCTTGGGAACCGGAGAGCTATTTCACAACCAAAGAGATGCCAGAAAATTCACTTTGTGTTGCCTCACCCTGGAAATGTAGATTTGCAGATCAAAACTGCAAGGGGACTGACAGGGACTGACCTGCTGGAGAGCAGTGTAGGGGAAAGGGACCTGGGGGTCCTGGTGGACGGGGGGATGACCATGAGCCAGCAATGTGCCCTGGTGGCCAGGAAGGCCAATGGCATCCTGGGGTGCATTAGAAGGGCTGTGGTCAGTAGGTCGAGGCAGGTCCTCCTCCCCCTCTATTCTGCATTGGTGAGGCTGCATCTGGAATATTGCGTCCAGTTCTGGGTCCCTCAGCTTAAGAAGGACAGGGAACTGCTAGAGAGAGTCCAGCGCAGAGCCACTAAGATGATCAAGGGAGTGGGACATCTCCCTTCTGAGGAAAGGCTGAGGGAGCTGGGTCTCTTTAGCTTGGAGAAGAGGAGGCTGAGGGGTGACCTCATCAATGTTTATAAATATGTTAAGGGTGAGTGTCGGGAAGATGGAGCCAGGCTCTTCTCGGCCTCACTAAGCGATAGGACAAGGGACAACGGGTGCAAATTGGAGCATAGGAGGTTCCGGGTTAACGTAAGGAAAAACTTTTTCACCGTGAGGGTGACAGAGCACTGGCACAGGCTGCCCAGAGAGGTTGTGGAGTCTCCTTCTCTGGAGACATTCAAAACCCGACTGGACGTGTTCCTGAGTGATGTGCTCTAGGTGGCCCTGCCTTGGCAGGGGGGGTTGGACTAGATGATCTTTCGAGGTCCCTTCCAACCCTTGTGATTCTGTGATTCTGTAAAACGCCTCGAAAGAAATTTGCTGGACGTGCTCAAGTGACTCGAGGTGTTTAGTTTTGCAGTTTTAAGTTAAGATCCAAAAGTGAGAGGCTATTTCATCCAAGGACACTGGCAGCCAAGAAGGACCTGTTTAACCAGGGGCAGAGCTCCTCGTGCCACACTTAGGTCACGCTCTGGTTGTACATTTTCTCCTATCGTTTTTCCGATAGCCAAAGGAGAGTTTTCCAGCAAAGCAGCTCGCTCCCGAACCGAGGGGTTCTCATGCTGGGTTTTATCCTGGAACAAATTACTGCCTCGGGGTAAAGCGAGTTGAGGTTTGTCATTTAAGAAAATTAATCCATGCTGACCGGCAGCGGTATTAATGGCTCCGCTGCAATTATCGTTATCAGCATGCTCAGGATGTGAATCTTAGTCCTAAAAACTGGAACAGAAACCCAGCCGGTTTTTGTCAATACGGCTTTAAGTCCTTTAATTACACCCTCAGCCCTTAGCGTGCCCCATTTTCAATTTGTTTTGGGGTGGACAGCTTTATTTTTGCACTGAAC
>VWZZ01006810.1:79984-96108 GCA_013399095.1 Psophia crepitans
TTGTTTTCCCCCCACCCCCCCCCCCCCCCCCCATTTTCTGGGTTATCCAGCAGTTTGGGACCGGTCGGTGGTACCTGGGGGCGTGGGGAGGGGGCCAGGCTGTGCCAGGGGCTGCTCCCCACCCTGCCAAAAAACCAGCTCCCATGGTGCCAGGGGAAAAGCAAATAACCCTGAGCTGGTGCTGGGGATAACGGTGCAATTACCGGTCTCGTTGCATGGTTCGGAAGATTTATAGCTGTTTATGCCGAAGCAGGGGTGAAAGAGGAAGGTGTCCCGTATCCTCCTCACCAAGGCCTTTTGTACAACGTGACGTCTCCGGCCAGAGGATCGTGGCAGCTTGCCATGAAAAATCAGCTCCTATTTCTGTTTCTTTTGTCTGCTGACCTGACCCAAGAAATCTCGCTGCTGGCAGCGTAATACGGGGTGGAGGGGGGAAATAATAAAGATCTAAACATAGATGTAGTTGTTTAGCGCAGGTTTCTCGCTTTTCATTGTGTTTATTAGAACGAGGACAGCGACAGTTAAAATGCCTTCTGGTTAGCGAGTGCAGAGCCAAGCTGCTTGGGGCTGGAGCTGTGACGGCGGCAGCTGGGTGCAGGGAGAAATGGGAAAACTGGCCAAGAGTGGTGTAGGGAGCCCCAAATCTCACCTCTTGAGTTGAAACCAAGCCTTGGTTAGAAGCGTTCTGCACCGTTTCATCTTCCCTGTCAGGCTGGTACCTACAGCTGTGGGCTGGGTCTGGCTTTTAATGCATCCTTCAGTTGCCTGAGTGGAAAAACCCTAAAACCCCTAAAAATTATTGCACGATTTAGATATGATCATATGAAACTTTCGCCGCGACGGTTAGCTAGCACGGTTTGCTTCTTTTTGCAGCAGCCGGCGACAAAAACAGTCACCAGAGGAGGTCCGTTGGGTGATTACTTTTTTCCATTGCGGCAGCCGATGGGGCTGTCCTACCATGGTTTTCCTGTTGAGCGTCAACGGTGTAGCTGCAGAAAGCCCCGTTCACCTGCGCTGGGGAACCAGACCTCGATGATACTCTGCTTTCTTCTTCTGTAGCGGGACCGCGTGTGGGGATGAGATCATCACCCTTCATCCTCTCTTGACACAGTCATGGGTGGGATTTTTGACTATGGCTGTAGCTGGGTTTGCAGTCTTCCACAGCAATATACATTTCAGCCTGCGGACTTTGGAGGCACAGGGTTCTTGGAGCTTTACCCAGGCACCGCAAAACCCATCTGGTAAAAGGAATATCTTCATTCTGACCCCGAAACCATGCAACAGGTCACCAACGTCTTGTGCTGTGCTGCATTGGAGGACTCCTAATGCAAGCCGAGTTTGCAGGGGAAACAAATTCCAGTGTAAAAAGCTGAATGAAAGAGAGGGGCAGAAAATGTTAAAAAAGTCTATTTAAAAAAAAAAAAAGCCAAACCTATTAAGCAATTTGTTCCTTTAAATAAGTCCTCCGACATTATGTTTATGCAACAATTGGATGTGCTAGGTGCAGCTGGGATTTTCAAGGCAACCCTGAAGAGATGCCAAGCCTGGGTTGCTGCAGAAGAGCAGGAGGGTGTGGGTACCCGCTTCCCATCGCACCTTCCAGCTCAGTCCGGGTGACTGGGCAGGGGGCACCGGGGCCACAGCACCCCGCAGGCTTCAGGTTCAGGGAATGGGGAGGAGACGGGCGACGAGCCTCACAGCAGGGACCTAAGAACAGCGTCTTTCAAAGAACTGCTGGAGGTTTGTGGCGCATCTATGATGGCGTCAGCCACCTAGGAGCTCGTTATGTGCACCATCATAAGTTTTCGTTAGGCACAGTGTCTTTGGGTTGGTTTGGGAGAGATGCTGAGAGCCTCAGGGGGGATAAGGTGGTTTCATTGGAGCAATGCTGGTTTAGCAGTGGCTGAGAGCAGGATGGTGCTGTGGCTGTTGGGATGGGGTTTGGTTGTCCCTAAGCTCTCATGACCTTGTTGGGATTTCCGTGCTATGACAGGCGGCTCGATGCCTGGGGGGCGCGCCACTTTCTGTTAGGGCATCCCAACTGCTATCTCATCTCCTTTCTGGTATTTTGTCCCCCGAGGTCCATCTTGGTCCCTCTCACCCCACCTTGCTACAGCTTTGTGCTCTTGAACCTCTTGGGCCGTTGTTGATTGTGGAGCCCAGGACAAACTGCCTGCATCTGAGGCATGATCGATCATGGAGAGAAGGCAATGGCCATGTCATTTTATAATGCTGAATTTCCCTTAGCTGCTGCAATCTGGATATTCAGAGGCATGTTTTTATCTTCTTCTAGCAATTTTCCTCCTGCTGTGATTATCGTTTTGTCTCTCTCCATCTACGCCACAGCAACCGTTCTGCTGGCAGTTTGGAAAGCCATATTCCAAGAGTTAATTAATTTGTACTGGAAAACGTCCCATATGCTACTCTTTTTGTTTATGGACGTAGAAAGTGAATCGCAGAATTAATTAATGCTAATGCCTGTGCATGTGTGGTTTTTTTTCTTTTCTCCTTTCTGAACCAGAAAATGACAGATGGAGAGATCTCAGCAGGAAATGTCCACTTCAGCTGGAGCAGCCGGGCGCCAGCATCTGGGACTGCTTGTCGGACAAGGGCGAGGAGGGTCCGCGCTGGCCGAGGGAGCCGGCCAGCACCTGCTCCGTCACCAACCTGATCAAAGACCTCAGCCTCAGCGACCCCCACGGCAACCCCTCAGCGCCCCCCAGCAAGCGCCAGTGCCGCTCGCTCTCATTTTCGGATGAAATGTCAAGCTGCGGGACCTCGTGGAGACCCTTAGGCTCCAAGGTTTGGACCCCGGTCGAGAAACGGCGGTGTTACAGCGGGGGGAGCGTGCAACGCTACTCCAACGGCTTTGCCACCATGCAGAGGAGCTCGAGCTTCAGCCTGCCCTCGCGGTCCAACCCGCTCTCCGGTGAGCATCCTGCCCTCAGCAGCCGGCTGGGATGCCAGCCAAGGAAATTGGCCACCGGTGGGCACGGAGGAGAGCGGGTGGACATGCAGAGGTCCCTCTCCTGCTCGCATGACCGCTTCTCCTCCTCGGAGTACTGCCCGCCCTCGGCAAGCAGCACGCCTGCCTCCACACCGGAGCTGGGGCGACGGGCCGGCGGGCTCTCGCGGAGCCGCTCACAGCCCTGCGTCCTGAACGACAAAAAGCTTGGGGTCAAGCGACGGAGACCAGAGGAAGTTCAGGAGCAACGGCCCTCGCTGGACCTCGCCAAGATGACCCAGGTAAGAGACAGCGGTGCCGGCGCCGTGGGGGCTTGGCAGCAAGGTGATGCTCTTCTCTGCTTTGCTAAAAATCCTTTAGCATCCTGCCGAGGCGCCTCTGCGGCATGCAGGGTGACACGGGTGTGATGGGGAAGCGGATCCTTCTGTCCGAACAGAAAACCCCTTCCCCCCCAAACGGATTTCTTTAATAAATCCCCGCATTTCTATTCTGCGCTGATTTGTGCGCGCCGAGTCCACCGCGGTGGTGTTTCCTCTTGGTACGTGTTTCAAGCAGAAATACATTACATCCCACGTTTTTGAGTTGAGGAGAGAGGAGCCCTGAGCCTGCTGTGGGGGGGTGAAGGCAGCACCCCGAGGCACCTAGCCCTGGCTCCGTCAGGAGCCGAGATCGTACCGCCATGGGCTTCACTTGCTCTTAGGCTCTGTAATTTTCCACTCTGGAGATATTATCATGTTTCATTTTCAGTTGCAAACACAGAGCACAACCTCCCTCGTCAGTCACAGAATCACAGAATCACAAGGGTTGGAAGGGACCTCGAAAGATCATCTAGTCCAACCCCCCTGCCAAGGCAGGGCCACCTAGAGCACATCACTCAGGAACGTGTCCAGTCGGGTTTTGAATGTCTCCAGAGAAGGAAACTCCACAACCTCTCTGGGCAGCCTGTTCCAGTGCTCTGTCACCCTCACGGTGAAAAAGTTTTTCCTTATATTAACCCGGAACCTCCTATGCTCCAATTTGCACCCGTTGCCCCTTGTCCTATCGCTTAGTCTGCCGTGCAAAGCCAGATAACAGATCCGAAGTGTGAATCTGGGAGGATTTTGCTCCCCGGTGGTCTCCCTGCAAGACCAAGTGAGTGGACTTTAGCGAGCGGCTGCATCAAAGGACAGTGCGAGGAGTGTTTCCATTTTGCACTCATAAAATTCCTTTTTCTGTAGTTTTATGATTCAGCATTTCCCACATCAATAATTTACAATTATAAAGTCAACACCGTGACCAGCTGGGCGTGTGATGGAGATAACGGGGTGGTCTGAAGACCCCGGGGCTGCCGCTGCGGGAGCAGAGGGCTCAGTCGCAGGGAGGGCTGTCACCTTCTGCCAGCCAAAAATCTCCCCCCCGTGGTTTTGGTTCAACGCGGTCATCTGCTGTGCGGTGCTGCTGTGCCTCGTCCTGGAGGTGACCACATCGGGAGTGTCTGCCCTGGATTTCTTTGTACGGCGTGGCGACAGAGCCCGCCCAGTGCAAGGTGTCCCTGCGTGCTCCATTTTGTTGTTTGCAGGGAAGCTGCTGGCAGCAGTTCGTGGGGTGGGATGGAGAAACAGCCTGTGAACTCCAAACAGGAGTTTCTCCCCTTGGTGTTCCTCAGCGGGGTGACGTCTGACGCTGTACGTGTGTTTTCTCCCATACTGTACTCTAAGCATGTAGTGTTTGTGGCATTTCATGCTTGGCAGCACAGCGGGTGTTTGCAAGTTGGAATAGCACAGTTTTCGCCTCCTTATTCTCTCACTGGTTACTTCCCTGGGAGGGTGCTGAGGCCCTGGCACAGGGTGCCCCGAGAAGCTGTGGCTGCCCCTGGATCCCTGGCAGTGCCCAAGGCCAGGTTGGATGGGGCTTTGGGTACCCTGGGCTGGTGGGGTTGTCCCTGCCCATGGCAGGGGGTTGGAACCAAATGGTCTTTGAGGTCCCTTCCAACCCAAACCATTCTATGAGTCTATGATCCATCTCTATGTGCAGTGCTGGATGTGCTGCAAGCCTGTGTGGGAGCTTCCCAGAAAACCAAACCCTGCAAAAGACCCAAACTGCCTCAAAACTGCCTGGTCAGGCATTGGAACGGGTTGCCCAGGGAGGTGGGGGAGTCACCGTCCCTGGGGGTGTTTAAGGAAAGGTTGGATGTGGTACTTAGGGACATGGTTTAGTGGGTAATAGGTGGTAGGGGGATGGTTGGACTGGATGATCCTTGAGGTCTCTTCCAACCTTAAGGATTCTGTGATTCTATGAAAACTAACGGTGGGGAGAGTGAGGCTACCCCTTCACTGCCTACCTTCCCAGGCACTGAGCCCTTGAGCTGCCACTGTGGGAAGGGAATGAAGGTGGCTGTCCCCAGATCCACGTCAGACCAGAGGAGCAATGTGATGGCCATGTCCCCCCAGCTTGCTCAGAAAGTGGCTTCACTGCTTGTTCCCAGATGGTTCCTCACTTTAAAACCAGCACGTTAAAACTGCCTTTGCCACTGCAGTTTTCCTTGAGTCTCTGTTAATAACCCACCGGTGAGAGAGGAGGTCCACAGCCGTGGAAATGGGCTGACAAGGCAGAAAGCCCATGGTGCAGAGCGGCCAGGAAAAGAGGGGGAAGGATGTGGCCCTGGGGACAGGCGCCGGGGCTGGGGAACGGGCTGCTCCTCTTTCTGCATGCCCAGTGGCGACCGAGGAAATCTTCCTCATCCACATTTCTTCCAAACGGCGTTTTCTGGGGCCGTATTTAGCAAGGCAAAGCGTACTGTGCATTGGTACTTGGCACGTGCGGGTTTGCAGACGCGCACGGGCGAGGGGTCACATCTGCGTACCACGGAGTTCTGTTGTGTCTGGGCAGTGTGGTGTGGAAGCATGGCATCGGCACGTGAGGTTGCGTGGGTGCACAGGTAACAAAATCCCACGCAATGCCCGTGCACACAGAGCCAGTTGTGCACGGGCAAGTGAGCACCTTGGTTCGGTTGCCCACGGGGGTGTCTGCTTGCTGTGACCCGTGGTTTAGTCTGGCAAGGCTGAATGTTCCTATTGTATGCCCCGGACATGCTGCTCAGCACCTTGGGAGGAGGTGGAGGTGATCATCAAGACCTTTCGGGATGAGACCAGAATGTTGAACGAATTGGAAGGCCTCGGTGTGATGGATCGGTGCACGTATACCCCAGCTGCATCTGCTGCAGTGCTCCCTGCTGAGCAAAGCAGAAGATCAAGGGAGATCAAAGGAATGGGGCTATTTTTATTCTCCTGGCTATTCTGAGAGCCTGTGCGATGGTTACCCTCTCCGAGTGGCGCTCGTGCCATGGTAAGGTGAGCATTTCGGAAGAACTGGGAGGGCAGAGCAGAAGTCATCTGCTCTTCTTAGCTCCTCACTTTCTGCTCGGCCAGCTCGCAGGGACACCAAAGGAGAGCACAGAGGAGCGGGGAGCGATCTCCCAAGGTAACAGCCATGGCAGGCTCCAAGGCTTTGATCCCTCACTAAAAGAATTAATGAGTTTATCTTTGCAAATGCCAACGAAGCTTTTTTTTTCCTTTTTTTTCCAAAGGCTCCTTGTGATTTTCTGCTCTTTAATTGCCAGCATCTGCAGACAAAGAGCAGAGAGGCTGTGCAGCAGGGAGGGCAGGCCCCCAAACGGACCCCACCAGCGGGGATGCCACCATGGCACAGCACCAAGTGGATGGAGCATCATCACCTCCAGCTGATTTTGCTGCCAGTACAGGGGAATAAGGCTTGCACTGGGGCCAGGAAAGCCTCTTTTTGTGGCTGTTCTTCCAGCCTTGCGAGCCCACAGATGCTCCTTCCCGTCTCCCTTGGTGCCCATCAAGGGTTTAGCACCAGCTGTAGCTCATCTCAAGCCCTTCCAGGTCCCTGCTGCGGTCTGCGCAAGGCTTTGCCGGCACAGCGTGGCCATGCACTTGGCTCAGTCCATTCCCGGAGGAACTGAGCTGCAGAACTGGAATCACATCCTGCAATCCTCAGCCCACCTCTTTGGGTCGGCCTTGGGCCCAGCAGAACATAGAGTCTAAATGAGAGCAACCCCGACGGCCAAGTCCCCACGTTGGCTCCTGGGCTGGATGGCTGCGACCCCACGTCCCCCCGTGGGGGACGGGGCAGCCCCCAGAACGGGCGGAGGATTTGGCTGAAGGATCTAACAAATCTCAGCAGCTGGCTGTTGGACCTGTGTGTCAGACTTGTATGCTGGGGCCCCAGGAAGGATGCAGGTGCCTTCTGTACTGACGTGGAAGGTTCATGCCATGGATAGGGAAGGAGGAGGGTGTCTGGGCTCTGGTTTCCACCTTTCAGGAAGAAAAGGTCTGATGGGTGGCACAGAGCCACAGCACATGGTGCAGTCCTCGACTCCCTCTTCGGTCCCTCCGCAGCCTTGTGTCCCGGCCACCTGTGGGACAGGGGACACAACGAGGAGGCAGTGTGGCCTTGAGGCTTGAAGCAGAGCACATGGCTGGGCTGTGTCAGTGTGTCCTGGCATCTCCTGCCTTCAGCTGCTCCCTCAAGGCTCCGTTGAGGACACAGACAGACACCTTCACCCAGCGGCATGAGACACACACATGCATTTCCCTTGCAGTGGATGTGCCTGAAATTGCTGGATTGCAACCAGAGTGAGCATTTAATTACTCCAGCAGGACAAACTGAGCACGTCAGCAGTTAGACTGAGCCTGTCAAATAAGTTTCACAAAAACCAACTGGGTCAGCTGGCAAATCTGACCAAAGTACTTTGCTAGGTGGGATCCTGGGGGCAGCCGTGAGCTGCTGGCCCTGCCCGCAGGGTGCCAAAGCCTGGCAGCGGCACCGGCACTCCCGGCACAGCACCGGCCTTCCTTGCCCTCCAAGGATGCTGAGGGGCAAAGCCAGCTTCTCCATCCCGTCAGACCAGGGGGGAACGTTTGTTGGCTGGGAAATGGAGGGTATGGCCGGAGACGTGCCGGGGCGTCAGCGGGAGCTTCCCTTTCCCTGCAGTGGACACCCAGCCCTGACGCACATTTATAATTTGGATAGCCATGGCTTTGACATGGGCACGTAACCCAAGGATGACAAAACCCATAATCACTTGTACGTCTGAAAGCACCTCAGTCCATATCCCTGGCAAACGTTCAGCTTGAGGAACAGTTGTATTTTCTGTGGCTGCTGTCCTCCACATCAAAAAATCCCCCAAAGCGAGAAAGTGATGTCTGAGCACCCTGCGTTACTCAGCTGCCCTCAGGCATGGGTTCAGACAAAAACAACTGTCGTGGTGGTTCATCCTCTGCGAGAACTGATAGGATAAAAGAAGGGTCTGAAGCCCCGTGCTGCGAGGCACGAGCACCATAAGATTGGGGAAGGGACTGTCTGGGTGCAGCACCCCCTCCAGTGCTGGTGGGTGTGAGAGTGGTGGGCACCCCCTCGCCCATCCCCTCGCCCGATGGTCCAGGCTGGGTGGCCTGGGATGCTGCCGAATGCTCTGCGGTTGCTAGCACAACCAACCAACGCCACCCTCACTGAGGAACTCCACAGCTGGGATCCAGGCCAAGACGCATCCCGCGGAGCATCCCTGGTTTCCAGGGAGGAGGCTCAGGGCAGTGGGTGGATCCCCGAGGCAGGGATGCGCTGCTGGGTGTGGGGCAGCGGGGCTGTAGCGGAGTGGGAAGAAAGCAAAGCCCGGAGCGGTGTGAGGGCCAGGGCTTTCACAGCTATTGGGTTATGAAAAGCAGCCCTGGCAGGCTGCTCTCCGCGTGGGAGGACTGGCACAGAGGGACGAGCAGGATTAGGCAAGTTATGGTGAGCATTCTTGCCTTTGGTGGGGCGGGCTTTCGGGGCGTGGGGCACGGTCAGAGCCTTCCCCGGGATGGGAACACCATGAAAACCAGCTAATTCCTTGTGGGCAGTAGGAGACGGGGGGATAAACACGCTGGAGAAAACCCCGCGGGTTTGGGTGTTCCCCCAGGCTGCTTTTAATGCCTCTCTAGGTGTCCATGTGGCTGCACGTGTCCTCTGCTCTGGTGTTATGTGGGATAGAAATGGCTTGTGTGCAGTGGTCCTCGTGATTCAAAGCAAAGGAAAGCCAAAGTGTCCAGACTGGGCTTTCCAGTAAGACCACAAAACATTCCCTTTACAGATGGGGAAACTGAGGCACGGAGCGTGCCATGAGTCCCTGGGTGCCAACAGCAGAGCTGGGGACCAAGGCCCAGGGTGCCAGATCAGCATCCAGCTCTGGCAGCAGATCGATTAATTTTTTGTTGGTAACCACACGTGTTTATAGGCCTCCAGTACCATAATCAAAATAAAAATAATTTGACCTGAAAGAAATGTTTTCTTCCTACCAGGAGGGATATTTAGGCCAGGCAGGAGGGGAGGGAGCCGCTCCTGGAAGCAATTACATGGCCACATAACTGGGCTAATTAAGAAAGAGACCTAAATGTTAAAGTTCTGCTGGGAGGGAAAATACTTGCAAAACCGTTGCCTTTAATTCCTCAAAATCCTGGGTTTGTTTCTTCTCTCTACAATTCCCATAGCTCAGAGAGGGGAGGTGAGCCCACACCGCTCCTCTTTTTATATGGCACCGAACCAGAGAGGCTTCAACTTCAGGCAGAAACCAAACCATGAACACGGTTGTCGTTGAAAGAGCAACAATTTTTAAAAGCCACAGCACCATGAGAACCCTTCAGGTCTCTCTCAGTGCACGCCAACGCTCCGCCGTGTGCTTCTCCAACCTTTGAGCTGGGTATAAACCCTTCGGGTCGTACTCAAGTGAGTGGGTGACGATGATGTCATGTAACTATCCCCAGTGTCTGAAGGCAGGTGAGATGTGAAGAGGCCGGTTTCTTATTCTTTGCCCCAAGCAAGGAGAGTTTGGGTACCGGGGGAGCTGCCTGACATCTCTGACCACCCTTGCACCTCTTAAAACAAGGACATCAAACATCTCCTTTTGGTGCAGGGCTTGGGCTTGCTTTCCAACTTTTTTTTCCTCTTTCCACATGAAGCGCAGGCCGAAGGTGGGCAGCATCCAACCTCTGAAATGGCAGCAGTTGTTCTGACAGTGCCTTAATTTATCTCGTGGTGATGTGGTCTCCTTCCTAGGTGCGGTGCGCTCGGTCTCGCAGAGCTGAGGACCATGTGCATACCCGCGGGACGTGATCAGGAAGGGTTGGGATCAGATTTTTCCGTGAATTAAGAGGTTTCTCAAAGAGCTGGTTTTCTTTTTCTGATGTGGGTGGACCTAAAAACTATGGGAGATGAGCAATGTAGCAAGGGTGACAAGAGGTGGCTTGGACCCCAGCTGTCTCGGCTGGGCTGATTTTGGCAGGAATTGGTGGTTTCACCTTTGCACTAGGAGAAGGTGGCTGGGCGTATTAGGTGAGAAAAAATGGATTTTCTAAAAAAACCCCAGGGTCTGCCAGAGATACTGTGTGGTGGAGAGACAGCTGCTTGGTCTTCCTCTGCCATGATCTGGTGCGATTTTTCTCCAAGGGGTACCTTGCTGCGTGGTGACCCAGGAACTTGCCACCTCCCACATCCACCACTTTCCAACATCTCCGTGCCGATGTTTCCTGCAGGATTTGGGGTGTTGTGTGCCGAAACGCCTCGCGGCTGTATGAACACTGGGCTCGGTGGCTTGTCTGAGTCATCTGCGGGAAGCCAAGCCATGGGCCAGCCCTGGCGCTGGCGCGCGCGTGGTGGCCGAGCAGATTGCTTTCCTTCGCGCAGGCGCTGGGGACCTGCAGGGGACACATGTCATGTCTGTCACACCGACGACGGCCGCCCCGCATGAGAATTGGAAATCATCCCCAGCAGTGGCCAAACGAGCCCTCGCTATCTCTCGCCCGTTCTGTTTCCTGCCTTGGAAAATTTTGATGTGGTTGTTACTGAGAGATTTTACTTGGTGTTAACACACTTCCAGCACAGCTCTCCTTTTCACGGATTTTTTGTAAAGTGAGTAATTTTTCTGTATATATAGATAAAATTATACGTATAGATGTAAATATTTATCTATATATCTCTCTCTAGATATATGTTTGTTCAACCCCAGCCGTGTTCCCTGCAGCACTGTCCCCAAGCCCTGGGGTAGCCCTGGCTGGACATGGAGGATGATCTTGTAGTGTTTGGAAGTACAACGTGCCATGGAAGGACAGGCACAAACGTCGTCGTGGCCTGTCAGGCACAGCACCGCTGGCCATAGTTGTCAGCCGCGATGAGGGATATTGGTTCCTGCCGGTTGGAAGTGCCCTGCTGGGATCTGTGCGCTGGGGTGAAGGCTTGGGGGTGACGCCTGTGCCCCATTTCTGATGGCTGCACGGGGTTTGGGCTTCTCTGCGAGCTTTCAAAGCATTTGCAGTCTGAAGAGCTACGTTTCTTATAACAAACACTGTACTACCGATGTCTTCTCCTGAGTTTTCTCTAACATCGTTTACTTTCCTGCAAGAATTGTAGGTATGAACCCTGAGGAGTCCCAGCCAGCTGGCAAACTACTCCTCCTCCGTGAAGCTCCTTACTGTGTAGTACGGCACACAGTACACGGGACAGAGAGTAGTTGCTGTAGAACAAATATGACAGTTAAAACACAATGTGCCCTTGCGTCTCCCCAGGGTTATGGAGAGCTCCCCGTGGTTGTGAATTCACCGTAAATAGCTATCCGCGCTGCGGGTGGGCTCTGCGGGATGGGTGAGAGGGTACTGGCACCAGTGGGCACCAGAGGATGAAGGACTGGGTGTGCTTGGTAAGGTAGAGTTATAGAGAGGACTTTGTGCCTGAAAAATGCCTGTTAACGGGGAGAGCGCTGAGATGTTGGAGCTGGGTACAACGGGACTATTCACGTTGTGCGCTGGCTGTCGTAGACAGACAGCGCCATTCATGGGGGTGACCTCGTGTCCTCCGAGGAGCACGTGCCTTCGCAGGATGGAGTCATCTGCACCAGGAATCACAAGAGTGTCCTCGTGAAATGTGGATGGGTGGCTCTTGAGTTTTTCAGGGTTAATCAGCTTCAGCCTGGGCTGGAGGTCCAGAGGAGTGGTGTGTGTAATGCTTTTGATGTTTGGGAGCCAGGCTGTCCCCTGCCTTGTTTTCCCCTCCAAACTAGGGAATAACGGCATGTCCAAGAGGATCCATGCATGAAGGAGCTCATGTGCTCCAAAAACTGAAGTACACAACCCACCAGCTTGGAAATCTTTCAGACTGGTCTTGACGGTGAGTGGGGAGAAGTTTTAAACTGCAGGACAGGAGAAGTGACTTCTCTCCGATCACCCAGCTCTTTCCTCAAAGGAGAAAAATTCTCTAAATTTCCATGTGAGCAGATTTTCTCACAGCAGATTTTCTCTCTTAAATTTTGTCAGCTTTCAGGCTTGCTGGTGGGGGCAGGAAGGGTGGCACTGGTCTCGGTCAACGTCAGCACCCACTCGAGCCAGCGGCAAATATTGCCAAAAGGTAGTGACAGGCGGAAAACTGGAGGTTTTAAATTCCAGACGTATCCCAGGAAATAGTTTGCTATTGATGTAACTTCTGAGACAGATTCCAGCTTCCAAGCCCCAGTGTTTTTTAAATAAACACGAATGAGAGCCTGCAAAGGTCAGCGTGTGGCTTGGTGGGAAAAAGCCTTCGGTTCAGGATCAAAAGAAAGTGACTCTGTTCGGAAGGTGCCGAGCACCTCGGAGGCTGGCTGGATTTAACTTTGGTCAGAATATTACACATGCCACCATCGTTATTCATTGCCCTGGTATTTTTTTTTTATTTAAAAACACAAGTAGTTGAATAAAATTCAAGTCAAAGTTGGAAATTAAGTTCATAATGATGTTTACTCTTGGCATGAACTGTTAATGGGTTTTTTTCCCTCCTTATTCCTTTGACAAACAAGTCTCCCTGTGCGTTGAAGTATAGCAAACCTCATCTGGTTTGGTGTCCCCAAGGCAGGGTAGAGAACATGGCACTCGTTGAGGTTGCCCACTGGTGCAAGCCCACGTTGCTGACATCCTCCTTGCCGTGGTGCCAGGGAGGATGCTCGTACACTGTGAGAAGCTTCACCCCTGAAATATTTCTGTTGCTTTCAGAGATGTTTTGCATCAGTTTTTCCCTCTGCTGCACTAAAAATGAGGTTTTGTTGGGCATCATAGATTGACCTGGTCTAAGAGTTTTATCCATTTGCATATACTTTTAATGTGTAGAGGGCAATCTGTTAAGAGGAATGGATTCTTCTGAAGTTATGGCACCGGACTGGACCTCATATGCATCAGCTCTGTTCCTGCCTCTTCTGCAAACGTCCTTCAAGCAGTTTCCCTGCCTCAGTTTCCCAAATGGAAAAATGAAGGCAATGCATTTTTTTTCACCTATCCCTGCCCATAAGCTCCCGAGGCCGTGCCTGCTACGGCGGGATGTAATTTGGGTTCTTCCCACAGCAGTAAAACCTTGCTGTTAAGTACCGAGTCATATCGCTGCCAGAAGTAGCATGCAAAGAGATCCATCGCCCTATAAAAGGCTGATTTGTTGGTGCAGCTCTGGAGTGACCATTTCAGGCAAGGTACTTTGGGATAGTCAGCGGATGCTTGTAGGAGGTGATTTATCGTAGCGGGCTCTATTTTAGTTGCCTGACAGAGCTTTTAATAGCAATAACATGTAATGCAGTGACATCCATTGTTTTGATTTTACAGTCGAAACGGTCCCATCTGCCCCAGTTACAAATTTGTGACTCACCAAACACAATGGGCTGAAAATAAATTCAGCCGTGGAAGCAGAAACGGGCCGTGCCCAGGGATGTGGGCGTTTCTGCCATGAAATCACTTTTCCAGTGTGGACAGGGACTTGTGTGCCTGGATGGGCTCCTCCAGCAGCATCCCTTGCCTGGGTGAGGGGGGTCCGAGTGCCGAAGGGCTCTGTGGTACCCAGGGACCACGCCCTGCCACCCCCTGCTCCCAGCTCCATCCCGCCGCGCAGTCCAGGGATGCGGGATGGGGTGTTGCGTCCTTGTTCACGCTCACATGATGGGACAGGGCTGGAAACACAAACAAAGCTTGGCAGTGTCTGTCCCAAACACAGACAAAATCCAATTGTGTCCTAAAGATGCACATCGGATTCACCGCCTGCTGTTTAACCCTTCGGTCCCCGTGCTCATACGCTACATGGACCCAAAGAGTGGCTTTTATAAAGCACAGAGATTCGTCCTTGAATCATAGAATCACAGAATCATTAAGGTTGGAAGAGACCTCAAGGATCATCTAGTCCAACCGTCAATGAATTAATAAGCTCAAAAGCGGTGGCCAAAAGTGGTTGTTCATGCTTTTTTTTAAAAAAAAACACCCCAACCCCAGTGCTCCAGGAGATTTCCAGGCTCGCTGCTTCCTCCCAGGGTTCGGGTGGGTGCAGCAGCAGCAGGTTTTGCAGATGGTGGTCAGGTTGTTCTCCCCTTGGAGGTGCTTTGTCAATCACGTCTTCTGCCAGAGGATTTTGGAGACGTTCGAAGGATGGAGCAGGGTGCAGATTCTGGATCCGTGGCTTAGCCCAGCGCAGCGATGGGAACGGCTCTTCTGGGCACGATTTTTATTAAAAAATAAAATTTTAGTAGTGATGGTGAGAAGTGACTCGGGAGTCTCTTGCCTTGCAAAACTCTCCCAAAGCATTTCAGAAAGCAGCACTAAAGAAGCCAGGAGGGCAGCTTGGTTTTCTTTTCAAGAGAAAGATGCTCAGGGTTAGCCTGAAATGGAGACTGCACCAGAAAAGCGATGTGTGCTTCAAGGCTGCTTTTAATTTGCAGGAGGGCCACGGTGCTGGGTGCGGCGCTGGGTGCAGTTTAACATTTTTATCAAAGTACCGGCACAAATAAAAGCTTCGTGTCACTGCCGGGGAGGTGATGTCAATGAGGTGTCACTGTCCCCGTGCTGGTGACCAGGTTGGTGTGGGATGTGATGCTGGGCACCCGCTGGTGCCGCTGCATGAACTATACCTGGAGAAATCAGGTGGAAGGGTTCAGCTGGAGCAGTTTCCACTGGCACGGGCTGATTCAGGGAGATGAGGGAGTTTCACAGAGCATTTTGTTAAAGATACTGAATAGAGACTTTTTTTTAAATTTTGGTTTTAATTTCCATAAGGTCTTGCCTTATAATTTAGGGCATGAAGTGACAACAGCATAGTAGAAATATTACATCTATGCTAAAAAATTATGCAAATAGTACAAAAATGGAATAGGGCTGTGATTCTCAAAAAATCTGGTTTAAAAAAAATACAAAATTCCATATTAGTGATGCATCATCCTAACTAGCCAACATACCAGCACCTCTGAATTTTCCCAGCGATGAGCCTCTCCAAACCCCGAAGTTTTTCCAGGCCTGGGGACAAGCCGGGTTGAGTCTCACCGTTGCTCACGCTGGATCCAATTAAATCCGTGGTGTTGGAACAGCAGTGCCGGGAGAGCAGCCCGGCCCCGGTGCCACCATCCCCGCTCAGCTCTGGGCAGCACCGAGTGTCTCGGCATGAGCAGCCTGCGGTGCTCCAGGGGTGCTCTGCCGCAGCCTCTCGGGATGCAGCGAAGGCGGGGAGGCTGTGAGAGGCCAGGGACAGGAGGGATGGGCAACCTGGAAATGAATAAACACCCAGTAATGGCTTGTGAAATTGCCTAACGGCCTGTCCGAGCAAATGGGTTTCTCCAGCTCATAGCCAAGGGTTCAGTGGCTGTTAGGGAAAATATTTGTTCTTGGCAGGAAATGAGGATTTCCTCCAATTCTCGTTATGAATGGGGCTGGGCCCGGAGGCTGCGCTGGGACCGAGTCCCCACGTGCGGGATGCTGCACACGGGCGGGACAGCTGAGCGCGGGAGAGCATCGCTGCTCTCCGATTCCGTGCGCAGCCGTGCCTGCTGCGGTTGTGATTTCTGGGATTCAGCCCTCCAGCATCTCCCCAGGGCTCTGTAGCACTGGGCGGGCTTCCTGTCGGTGGGTCGTGTAATGGCTTTTTATTTTGGTTTTGGGGAACCATCGAACAGCCTCACTGTCATTGGGGCAGCTAGAGACTTCCAAAGGCGAGAGAAAAACTGAGTAAAACCAAATTAACTGCCCTGGGCAGCCCTGGCTGTACAGACAGCCTGGGGGTGAGACGCTGGAGAGCAGCCATGCTGGGAGGGACTGGGGGGTCCCAGTTGACCATGAGCCAGCAGTGTGCCCAGGCTGCC
>VWZZ01006810.1:96622-107401 GCA_013399095.1 Psophia crepitans
GGATCCAAACGCAGCACTAATATCGATGACTTAAAGCCTCCTCCTTGCCTTTTTTTTTTTGTTTTGTTTGTTTAACACTGTGGTGTGAAGTGACTTGGTAGGATAATAGATATTTCTGGGCCTGCTCATGAAAGCTGTTTTTCACACCAAACAGAATAAAAGCAAAATTATCTGCTAAAGCTGTAGGCTTTCAAAGCACCCTGTAAGCGCTGGTGCCTGTTATTGCAAAATTAGGATTGGGGGTGTGTACATATTCCCCTTCATGAGTGGGTGAGAAGGGAGGAGCTGGGAAGGCAGACCTTGGCAACGTGGTACCCACCAGGAGCAGCGTGGAGAGCCACCCCCTCCGTACAGGGGATGCTGGTGCTGACCCGCTCTGCGGCACTGCGACCTGACAAGGGTGCGGGGGTGCCTGCGCATTACTCAATGCCTCCATAGATAAAAAAAAATAAATAAAGTAGCGGATGAGGCCCAGCTCCCTGACATGGCACCACTGTCTGTAACCCAGCTCCGGCACCGCACCCGGCACACAAGCTCTGTTTGCGTTTCACACACCCCATAACTGCCTCCTGTGTTTTGCTTCCTTGGGTATTTCAGCCATTTCTTTCCCGACACTTCATTCGCTGCTCAGAGGCTCTTTCTGCGGGAGGACAGGGTCGGTGTAAGACCCACGGCCTCCCCTCAAGGCCAGTGTTGATCTTGGAAGCCGGTGCTGCCGAGAGCTACACGCGGCGCAGTCCCCGGCGCTGCTCAGGGCGAGACGGCTGCGTCTCCCACTCTTTGGGGAGGTCAGAGTGCTGCAAGCGAGGTGCTGGTGAGACCTGTGGGGGGGCATCCACTGAGCCAGTGATGTATACCTGTGCTGCAGCCCGGGGTCATGGGCAAAGCTCCTGAGATGCTCCTTGGGGTGATAAAGAGGAGATTTGGTTATTCCAGCCCCAGGACTGAGCAGTCCCTGAGGCAGGTCGCCCTCCCCTGCCCAGTACAGCTCCCTCCCCGTCTCCCTTCCTCCCCTCCCCGCTCACTGGGAAAACAACCTTGGGAGCACCAGCCTGGGGATGGAGTTGGCGAATATTGCGGGTGCCTTAAAAGTGGGGGAGAGCCGTGGGTGGGGGTGTGTGTGCACGCCTGCCTGGGTAACAGCCGCTGTTGTAATGAACTTCTGCAGAGCTTTAAACCCAAAGGAAACCCATTTTCCAGTCTCAAGCACCCGTCCATCCTCCCTGGCAGCGCAGGTGAGCGCTTGGCGTGACACAAATGCCAGATAGGACCTTGCCATGGTGCCAATGACCGAAGCGTCAGGTAACAACCCAGGCTGAAGGTATTTTACAGGAGAGGTTTGCCTCAGAGAGTGATTTAAACCCACTCTGGGCAGAGAAGCCCCCAGCAGAGGTGACTTCGCTGCACGAGCAGCGCTGCTCGCCGCCCGCTTCCCCCTTCCCTTCTGGCACCGGGTTGTTTTCAGCTTTGTGAAGCAACTGTAGCCCAGTGTGCTAACGGGAGGTGCTGACAGCTTGGTAGGTAGGGCCGGCGGTGCCGACAGCTTGTAGCGTTACACCTTCCCCGGGAAAACTGCAGCAATCACCTGGCAGGGTGGGGGGAAAAGGGGTGTTGGCGCAAAAGCCGTGATCGCCGCGGGGATCGCGGTCCTGCTCATATTTATTCTAGCAGATCCACCGTGTGTGCGGAGATGGGTTTCAGGGGAAAACTCACAGCTGGGTATTTTGTGAGGGGAAGAGTTATACGAAGAAATGTTGCTGAGGGATTTCTCTGGCTTGCTTGCTGTCAGGGCTGCCAGCCTCCAGCCCCCGTCCCTGGCGAGGACACATGCTCAAAGGGAGGAAAAACCTGCAGAAAAGGATGGATTTGGGGTGTGAGTCAGCTCCCACAGGCTTCCCGGCTCTTAGCCGTGGTCCCCGCGTGGTGCGGAGCATCCCGAGAGCCCTGGGCGAAGGAGACGGAGCCTGAGCTTGGTCACCACCGTGCAAGGGCTTTGCTCTGGAGGTCGGCTGACAGCATCATGGCTCATTAGGAGTGGTCAAGGGTCTCTTATTTGTGTTTTTAAATGTTTTTTTCAGGTGCTTTTTTTAGTAATGTCTCATTTTCTTCCTCTCCCTGAGGGAGTGCCTGGCAGATGGATTGCTGCGTCTTTGAGGAGAGGTTGGGGAAGATAAATGGGCACCTAATGGTCAGAAACAGGTTATGGTGGTTGTGAGCAAAAGGTGTTTTGGGTGGAAGGTACATTGCAGATGCTCGCTGGGTGAAGTCAGGGTGGCCACAAGCATCTCCCAAAAGCCATCTGTGTCAGATCCGGGGGGATGTCCACATTCCTAGGGTTTCCTTAAGACCAAGAGCATTTGAGATGCCTGATACCCCTTTCAGTCTGGCGCTGAAGGACGAGGTTGTGGAGGGGCTCGGAGGGGGCCCAGGGCCGCCTGGCCATGGGGAACAAGCACCGCATTGTGCCACCAAAACTGCTCTTTGGCCGACATCAATAGAGGACTTGACTGCCCAGTTTTGCCAGCTCAGCACTTCAGCACACGCTAAATTCACCCAATAAATAAAAAATGAGTAAAAAGCTCCCAATGGGTAGAGAACAGACGCTGCATTGACAGTGGTGGCTGGTCCACCACTGCTGCGTGGCCAGCGCAGGCGATGCTGGCTCGGTTATCACCATCTTGGGGGCACCCTTCCCCAAAACACTCATCCCTGCACCCTTGCAGTGGCTGCTCCCTGCTCCAGGAAGGTGAGGCATGGGATTACACGGCAGCCCGTGCCTGTGAAAACTTGCTTTGCCGAGCTGAGCACAGGTAAAGCTGTATCAGAGGGAGTGCCTCTGCCCAGCACCCGCACGTGGCCTCCCTCCTGAGCGGCCGCCGCAACGCTGGAAGCAACGGGACCTTTGGAAGGGGTTTTCTGTCCTCTTACAGGGGAGGTAAAAATATTACCTGGAAGGACTGTTCGTGGAAAACTGTTGGGTTGTGGCATGTGTGGATCTGAGCAGGCAAAGTGAGGCTGTTGGCTTGATGAGCTTGCCAAAGTCCAATAAAATTTCCCTGAAAGTCAAGTACCTTCATGGCCGTTCTCCGAGACGTGTCCAAGCTTGGAAGCACTTTTTGTTTGGATGGGAAGAGTGTTCCGTGGATCTGTTCAGTTGCTCTCCAGGTTGCATCCTCCTTCATCCATCATGACAGGCATCCCCCATCTCTGCGCAGCGCTGTATGGCATCCTCCATCCCCGCAGGGTGCTCCAGCCCACCCGCAGCAGCCCAGCGTGGCTGCGCCTGGGTACCAAGCCCAGGGAAGTGCCAGAGCCAGGAGATGAGCCCGAGCCAGGAGATGAGCCTGATCAGCAGAAGGAGAAAAATTAACGTTCTCAGAAGTGCCAGAGAAGTTTGTTTGTCGAAAGGGATTTGCGTTTCTGAGAGGGCTGTTGACTTTCAGGTGACTTGGGCTTTCAGGTGCCTAAATCACTGTTGCAAATTGGCTTGCAGTTTGTTTTTTTTTTTAAATGCTTAGAAAATATTTCTCCTACGTCCTCAGGCTTCCTCCAAGTGGAGTGGTAATTACAAGTTGTCCATTAACCGCAATGCGCAGGTCTCTCCTCGACGCTGTTACTCATTCAGCACTTAGAAGACGAAGCGCACGGAGAGGCACGGCTTGTATTGACAAAACACGAGAAGGATGATGTGGGGACTGGGTGCAGTGGCATTTTTAAAGGACAAATACCTGCTCTTTCACCTGCTTGCGGGTTTCTGGAAGGTTTCAGAGGCTGAAGGCCATGTAAAATGTAGGGCCCGCCTCCCCCCCAGCTTGGGCAGGGGCCAACTTCCTCCTTGGGCAGCACGAACTTCTCCTTTCGGATAGAGCAGCCTCTGCGTCATCTCCTGCAACGACTCGTTTTACCGCGGTGTGTCATTTAGCACAACGCCCAAAGCCTGTCGGCAACGGCGGTGGGTACCTTGGATTTCTTCAGAAGTTATTGGAGTGTGGAATAGGTGGGACTTTGCATCCCTCAGCGGGTGTGTAAAGGGGTTTGCTCCATTTCAGGTTGGAGATGAGGAGAAATTTCTTCTCGGAAAGGGTGGTCGGGCACTGGAACAGGTTGCCCAGGGAGGTGGGGGAGTCACCATCCCTGAGGGTGTTTAAGGACAGGTTGGATGTGGTACTTGGGGACGTGGTTTAGTGGGGAATAGGTGGTGGGGGGACGGTTGGACTGGATGATCCTTGAGGTCACTTCCAACCTTAATGATTCTATTCTATTCTATTCTATTCTATTCTATTCTATTCTATTCTATTTACAGTCTGGGCTGAGGTGTTTTGGCAGAGTTACTCCCAGCTTACCTGGATTTGAAAGGAAAAAAACCAAAACCTGAAGCAAATGTGGTTAAAATCCCTGGGAATGTCGGTGGGGATGTTTGGAGCAAGGCTGTGCCTGCAGGCTGGGTGTTTGGTCCCGACTCGTGCCGCAGCAGACACCGGCAGCAGCCCTGTCGCTGCGTGCGACCGACGCTCTGTTGGGTACCAGCGCTCTCCTGGTAACTCCTGCCTCAGGCTGGCCCTGGCGCTTGGAGAGGGTGTGATGGGAACAGCACCGGGGTTTGCCTTCGCCCGGAGAAACGAGTGCCAGGGACCCGAAGAGCTCTCCTACACCCTCCCCAGGCAGCCCGACATCTGTGTTAGTTTAACGACATTTATCTAACCTTTATTAACGGGTCCTGGCGATGAGGTTTGAGAGATTTCAGAAATATTTAGCAGCACTCCAGGATCTTTACTGCTGGAAACACAGTAGACCCTCCTACACACCCCCGCTTACTGTCTCCAGCCTAAACCCCACTTTTCCCTAAACGGTTCCTCGGAGGTCACCTCGTCTGGGCTTACCAACCTCTTGCTGCTCCAGACTCTCAAAAGAGCTGCAGGTTTAACCCCACCAGGTAGCTTGGTCAAGAGAATAATGACACGCTGGGTGCCGGTGAAGCCTCTGGGGAGTCCCACCTGATCCGTATTTCCACTGGGACATGAGCTACCTAGAGCATCTCATGGGTCTGGTTTTTCTCCTCTGGAGCAGTTTTTATGTGCACAGCATCTCTTAACAGCCTAGAGACAAAATAGAAGCCGTGCCCCACGTGGCGGTCTTCTCGTGACAGAGCTGGCACTAAAAAAAAAGCCTCCCCTGAGATAGGGATCTGTAAAAGCGAGGAATCTCCTAACCCGGAGCCCTGCTTCACTGCAAATACGCCTCAGGATTCATCCTGCACGTCAGTGCCACCTCGGGAAGGCAGGCGTGAGCTGGAGGGGAGCGCCCGCGCTCGTGTGCTCATCCCTGCCTGTTTCTTGGTGTGGTTCTGAGGATCTGGGGGCACAGGTCCATTGAGCACCTTCAGCCAGTGAGGGGGCTGCCTTGCCCTGGTATTTATTGGATGCACAGCCAGGGCCGTTGGGTGGGACGTGTGCGAGCGCACCGTCGCACGCTCGCTTCGCACGCCGCCTCTTGCGAGAGGCTTGCAAAAGCTGCCGAGTTGCTCCACGGTCTTCTCCTGCTCAGAGCTCACCTTCTGCCCCACAGCCAGCAGGGTGGCCGCGTTCTTTCCATTGGCATTCACTGATTAGGATTTAGTTTGCTCTTTTAAAAACCAGCGCGGGTTTGAGGCGTGCCCTGCCAGGTAAGCACATCTGTGGGCAGCTGGCAGCTCTGAGAGGCTGCGTCCGCTCTGCTCTGGAGGATTTCGAATGCCGCTGAGCTTCTCGTCGTTGCTGGAGTTTGAAACCGTTTTGAAGACGTGACCGTACATAAACTAAATCAAGTTTCTGGCCAAGGCAACCAGCCGTGGAGCCCCTTCGCTGGAGGAACAAGGGGCAGAGAACTGACCTCGCATCGTCTTTAATAAGGGAGGACAGCCATGAGGCACCACAGCAGAGGGTTTAGCAGCACGTGAGCTCCAGTTGCTTGTAGAAGGGGCTGAAGTTTCTCTTAGCTAGCTTAGTAAATGGAGTTCTTGGAAACACTTATTTATGGGACATTCATTTATGTAAACAGGGACTGTTTACAGGGGCATGTGGTGACAGGACAAGGGGGATGGGTTTAAACTGAAAGGGGGGAGACTTAGATTAAATATTCAGAAGAAATCCTTCCCTGGGAGGGTGCTGAGGCCCTGGCACAGGGTGCCCCGAGAAGCTGTGGCTGCCCCTGGATCCCTGGCAGTGCCCAAGGCCAGGCTGGATGGGGCTTTGGGCCCCCTGGGCTGGTGGGGGGTGTCCCTGCCCACGGCAGGGGGTGGGAACTGGATGGGCTGTGAGGTCCCTTCCAACCCAAACCAGCCTGTGATTCCATGATTCTGTTTTTGGCAGACCAGCTCTGACATGTGCGACTGGGAGGTGCCTGGGGTGGAGGTGGTGATGGGGATGATCCGACCGGGGTGGGGGTGTTTCTGGTGCCATCGCCTGCTGCAGGGGCGGGAGAGGCGCAGGTGCTGCCGTGCCAAGGTTGGGGGTTGCAGCGGCTGCCCAGCTCCCAGGGACCATGAACTGGGTGCTTCAGCTGCTCCACGTGCTTTCTGTGGGTGTGGGGGTGGCTCGCAGGTTTGGGGGTCAGGGGAACTCCCTGGTGTAGCTTCTAGCTCATCACAGCTTGAGGATTCCCTCCGGTCCCTGTGCCCACGCCTGTCTCAGCTGCCTCTTTCCCCTTGCCTTCACAGAACCGCCAGACCTTCAACAGCCTTACCTGCCTTAGTGCCGCGGCCGAGGACGGCTCCCCGCGGCTCCCCGGCTCCCAGCCATGGACCACGGCCCCCCACTCCCCGGAGGTGATGCCAGGCAGGACCCCCGCCTGCACCCCGGTACCGGAGCCGCCGCACTCACGGGCTGATGAGCACCAGGCCAGCAAGGACGACCTCTCCTGCGAGGAGGAGGAGGAGAGCGGTGGGAAGGAGGAGGACAGGGTGGCGTGGCGGAGCGGCGGGATGGGTGCTGAGAGCCTCTTCCAGCTGGATGGCGAGATAGATATCGAGCAGATAGAAAACAACTGAGGAGGGAGTGGGTCCTCTCGCCCTGGGGTCGGGGGGCTGCCAGCAGAGCCGGGGAGGGCTCCCTGCTGCCAGCGCGGGGTTTGCGGGGTCCTGCCTCTGCTCCCCTCCTGCCAGCTGGAGGGGATGGAGCAGCTTTGCCAAAACTTCATCAGGTATTTAGAGTAATTTGTGTGCGTGCGTGTGTAAATCTTGAACTTCTTTGTAACTACTGTAGCCAGACATCAGCTAGTCGGAGGAAACCGCCTGTCCGAGGGGGAAACCGGGCCCAGGGATCCCCAAAAACTTGGCATTTAGCGAGTAAATGGCTTCTGTGGGCAGGGGGTTGGAGCTGATGGGGCCAGCCACGCGCCCCTGGGTCCCACCTGCGCTGGTTTATTTGGGGATGCAGAAGAAGAAACTGCCACCCATGGGACTGGAAAAAGGAGGGGGAACCCAGAATACTGAGATTTGCAAACTGAGTGCTGGCTGGTGGCTGCGGGGGCGGCTGCGGCTCTTCTGCCGCATCCTGCGTGGCCCCAGCGCAACCCCCCGCTCCCCGTCTCCCTGGCACGTGAGAAGGAAATCACAAGTGAAGTGTTTTGAGTTTAATAATGGTAAGAGCTGGATATTTTTTTTATTATTATTATTATTTTTTAATTTTTTCTCTTCCTGATGAGGAATTAAAGGGACCCCCAGCCCGCACAGCTCCAGCGCAGGGCAGCAGCCACAGCAGCGCTTGGCGGGCGCTGCCCGAGGATGCCCAAATGCCTTTCTTCCCTAATTTTTTTTTTGTTCCCAATCCCCTCTCTGAAACCATCGGGAAAAAGCCCCGAACAGTCTTGGCGCTGCCCTCGCTCGGGTTCCCAGCGCCCCAGTTTGAGCGGGGTTGGGCCATTTACCCACGGCTGTGCCCTCTCCGCCACCTGAGGCACGGCTGCCGCCCTCTTTTTTTCCCCTCTGTCTCACTGTGAAGGGGCTGCACGCCCGAGGCACGCCGCGGGCTGACCTGACACAAATCAGCTGGCGAAAGGCTGAAAATCCAGGTAGCAGCACTGAAAGCTTTTCCTCTACCTGTGCCTTTTTTTTTTTTAAGCACAAAGTTGTGACCATTACGTTTGTACAATACGAATTCTCTTTGGTAAAAATAAGCTGTCCACTCGCTAACAGGTTTAGAAGGACACATATGTTTGGGGTTTTCCTCCCTCTTTTTTTTTTGTTTGTTTGTTTAAATCTCTAGGAAAGGTTGTACAAGTGGCTTCCAGCATCTTCTGCAGGTTCCCTCGAGCTCAGGGTTTACTTCTGAGCTCTGCAAAAGCGAGAAAGGTAAAGAAAAAGTCGTTGATACCAACAGCAATTGAAAACGTAACGTTTTTAACGGGCTTTGGCACTCCGGTTGGCAGAGCTTTAGGAGTCCGTAACGCAGAACGGGCTGAGAGCCGCTGGTACAGGTTTTGTCATCATTTCTGGTTATGTTCGTGCACTTTTTTCTGCCGTGGTTCGGGATGCGTGTGGCATCTCCCATCACAGCGGAACCCATCAGCTGTTATATAGCTTTATCCCTGCCCTGGCACCGCAGGGGTTTTGCTCGCGGCAGCGGCCACGTCCGCTCCCTCCAGGCTGGGTGCTGGCAGGCAGGGCCAGCCCCAAATATTTGGGGAAGGGATGACAGGGATGGCTTTTCATTTCGGGGAACCCTCCAGCTCTTTTAAAGTGTCGCTTCACGGATCATTGAAAGGAAAACACATCCTGGCTTCATTTGTAGCCCTCCTGCAGTGGGAGGCGCTTCCCGTCTCCGCCGGTTCGGCAGGGTCCAGCCGTGCCGGCGTTTCCCCAGGCTGCGGCTGCCCCTCCGGTCCGTGCCCCCGCGGTGGCACGACTGCAGCACGGCTCTCGGCTTTGAGTCTTCCTCATGCTCCATACCCCCACCCCGGCGTGTCCCTGGTCTCGGGGCGCACAGCTCCCGCTGGCCACAGGCACCTCCTCAGCTCCTGGCTCCTGACTGACTGAAAAAGGGCAAATTCACCCCAATCCATGTCTGGCTGCTGCCGCAGAGCTCCGGGCAGGCTCTGGCGTGTGCGTCACCGGGGCTGTCGTTCCTAAGGGCTTCTGTTTTCTTTCCAAGGGCTGCTACCGGTGCCACGCTAACCCCCCCCCCCNGCGTCCACGCTACCCCCCCCCCCCGGTAGGAAGGTGACCAGCGGACCACTACCCAGCTGTACTCAACGTAACCGTAGCGTTCAGTTTACATACAGCACAACCCGTTTGCCTTACTAAAGACACTTCTCCGATGAGTCATGGCCTTACACTGGGCACGTTAGCGTAGGCGCAGACTACAGTTAGCGACGGTTTGGAGGCCACGGTGGTGTTCTGTTGGGTATTTGGTTGTTGGGTTTGTATGATTTCATGTACTTATTCTCAGTTTAAGAAAGCCTTACTTTTTAAATATTTTTTTTTTCTCTCTCTCTGTAGAGGTAAAACATTTGTGGATTTATATATATATAAATATATATATAAATAAAGTAATTAAAAATATTAAATATAATATAGTATGTGCCTCAGATTCAGGGGACATCCTGTTGATTGTAAAGTCAGAAGTGACGTTGCTCCCCGGCATCAGGAGATCCGTACCCTGCGCCCGCAGCGGGAGAGCAGGGCATCCCTTCGGGGGGGTCCTGCTCTGGGTTTGTAAAGGACTTCACCTATTATTACACAGACGCTTTGGCAACCCCTCCCCTTCCCCAGCAAATTCCTGCCGGCTGCCAGAATGTGATATTAAAGTAATTTGCAGACAAGGGATGTTACTCCTTGCTCGGTAGCTGAAACGGGCTCGTTATTGCGAAGAGACTCGGTGGCTGGTCCAGAGCGTGGCCCGGCCCGGCGAGCAGCCGTCCCAGGGTGACAGCGGGCTGCGCCAGCAGCGAGCAGGGTTCATCAGCGTGAGCGTCCTGAAACAAAAGGATTTTCATAGGAAAACTCTTAGCACGAGCACGGGGAGCTTGCTGCGCGCTTGCAGACGCAGCTCTTTGAGCCCGTTCTAGGAAAGATGACATTTTAAAACAAAAAAAAAGGCAAAAAGGAAGTAGTTGTAAGATAGACTGTAATTTCTCCACGTTAGAGCGCAGCTTATTTGGCCGATGAAGTTGTGCTTCAAGTGCGTTGTTTAAAAGCTCCCGGCTGAACGGGCTAACAGACCTGCGCAGGGCGTCAGAGGATTGTAGCAGTGCTTCACAGCGTTCGGGGGTCAAGAAATCAAAAGGATGGCCAAAAAAAAAGGAAAAAAAAAAGACAAGAGCCTTCTGAAGCTATGACCCGTAGTAGCCAAGTCTCGCTGGCAGTTGCACAGGCGCAGCGGGATGTGCGTGTCCCCGGGGAGGGGCTGCCCTCTCCCCCGGCGGGCGAGGAGGCTGCCCACCCGTCCCCCTCCATGACTTGATTGCACTAGAGCAGCTCAGTCTCAGGAAATTGCTTGTTACTTTTACTGTGTAAATAAAGCTTCCTGGTTCAATAACCCCCGGCCGGCGTCTCGCCTCTCTGTGCTGTCCCCGTGGCCGGGCGCTGCGGCGGGGTCGGGGTGGTGGCGGGGGACACAAAAATGGGTGCGGGTTGGGAAAGCCCCCGGTTGGGACCCTCCATCAGGGTGTCCGTGTTAGAAATAGTTAAGGTGACATAAAAAAACATAATAAAAAAATGGGCATTTTGTGACGGTCGCGTGCAGGCAGGCGTGACGCGCACCCCACGGTGGGGGGACATCCCCCACAGCCCCCCCCCCCTGACGC
>VWZZ01006810.1:107455-172712 GCA_013399095.1 Psophia crepitans
CAGCGAAACACAAACCAGCATTTCGGCGCCAAGTAGCACCTTGCGCTTTGTGTTTAAGGACAGAGGCAACGTCCCGCGCCTTAAAATGAAATCTAAAGCCCAGCAAGGCCAGAGACCGCGGCAGGGCGAGGGCACAGGGGTGTTAAATAAATTCGTGGGGAACCGGGGTAAGATCTCCCTCCAGCCTTTGTAACGCAGAGAGGAAAACGGCTGCGTTTCCTCAAGTGAGAAAACAGTTTAAAAAGTTTCATGACAGATGGCAGGATGTTTATCTGCCTAAACTTAATCAGATTGAAGTGACAGGCTTAGTACAATAGAACAAAAAGGAAGAATTGTAGGATAAAAAAAATTCTCAGTGATCCGTCGCAGCCCTAACGTTCGACCAGGGTCTGCAGCATCCTTGGCGGGTGCACACGCTGCTGTACACTTTGGCTGAACCGCTACCCAGAGGATAAAAAGATACAAAAACAGACCAAAAAATGGCACTAAGGTCATTTTCCCAGATGTGGTTTATTTTATTCTAATTTAATTCCTAGCCCGCTTTCCCCCGCTGTCCCCGAGGGGTGCCGTGCAGCTCAGCAGCCAGCTGGTAGCTCTGACAAACAAGGGCTTCCAACACTCACAGGCTGCTCCAGGAACACGGAGCATCACCTCGGTGTCCTTCAGGCACCGGGGTCATCTTCAGCTGCTGGGACTATCGGAAATGGAGCTGGAATTATTCCTTACCTCCCGCTTGCAAACGCGGAGAGCGGTAGCTGAATGCAGACAGCGGCCAGAGCACACTGCCTGGGTGCATGTGTGTATAAATATATAAATATACATAGAACATCCATAATTGCGTACCTTGCCATGGTCCCATGGGAGGTCTGAAGCAGGTTAAAGCCCAAATGGTCTCATTCCACTCCGGCCTGAAGCACAAAGTCCTGCCCAAGTCCCGGGGGGGTGTGGAACTGCTGCCACGCTGGTTACAAGGGACTTTGCCTATAAAACAGTGACCCTGACAAAGCCGGCAAGTGTCGGTGCGGGTGGGCACCCCCTGCTTCCGCGGGGCAGAGGATGTGCTGGAGGAACCCCCAGTCTGTGTTCTGCCACGCGCAGCGTAGGCAGCGGTGCCGTGCGCGCTGCAATAGCTGCGCTGTAAAACTGCTGGGTCAGGGAAACTAAAAACCCCGGGGTCTGCTGGAGTCCTGCCATGCCCAGCGGCGGGGAGCGGCTCGTTCCAGCAGCGCCTGTCCTGCCGTGTCTGCGTGCAGCTTTGGTGCCCAGCAGAGCTGGGGGACCGTTCAGCAATGAGTACGGGAAGGAAAGACAGCGGGTGAACAGGAGTTCATGGCAGGGCCACGCGTGCCTGCCGCGTCCCGTGGTGTGCCCACCGGAGCTGTGCGGGGCTCAACGCCGACAGCGCCCGGGCACGGGCGAGCCCCCGGCTGCACGGCCCGATTTAACGGGAAGGGGTAGGAAACCCAATGCCTGCAAGACCCGCCCCCACGGAGAGAAGGAAAAGCCCATCGGTCCCATGGCCTTCGCCAGCTTATTCACAGACTTGTAGAATCTTTAAGGTTGGAAAAGACCTCTAAGATCATCCAGTCCAACCATCAACCCAACACCACCATGGCTACTAAACCATGAAGCGCCGTGTCTACACGCTTTCTGAACACCTCCAAGGATGGTGACTCCCCCACCTCTCTGGGGAGCCTGTTCCAATGCCTGACCACCTCCTGTGGAGCAATTTGAGGACATTTCCTCTTACCACTTGTGAAGAGACCAACCCCTCCCTCCCCACACCCTACTTTCAGGGAGTTCAAGAGGGAGATCAGGTCTCCCCTCAGCCTCCTCCAGACTAAACAGTCCCAGTTCCCTCAGCCGCTCCTCATCAGACCTGTGCCCCAGACCCTTCACCAGCTTCGTTGCCCTTCTCTGGACACACTCCAGGGCCTCGATGTCCTTCTGGTACTGAGGGGAAAAGCATTTCAGATCCTCAAGGCATCCCTGCCAGCGCTGGTGTGACTGAACACAATGACAAACAGGCCAGATCCACAGGATGAGGTTTATTCCCCACAGGTCTGTGTTGTTATTCCATAATGTGTCGCAGCGTTACTGGAGTCTCCAGCCCTCAGACAGGCTAAACGTGGCAGAAATGCGGTCACTGGCTTGCCAGGGGCTCAGGGCCTGTGTGTCCCCCCCCCGCCAGGGTTTTCGTGCCACCCATAGCAAGAGGCACACACGGGACCCCGTAGAGCAGGGCTGGGCCAGCGCATCCCAGCCGAGGGCTTGGTGGCCTCCATCACCCATCAAGGACATCCCCCATCCCATCTCTGGCACCCCAAAAGGCAGAGAAAGGTGAGTCAGACAGCAAAGCCTGTCAGTGAAGGGGTGCTGGGGCCCCCGTTTCCCACCTGGGCACCTCCGGGCTGGGTCCCTGGTGCGAGTAAAGAGTTACAGCGGGTGAAAGCGGGAGAGGACGCCGCAGCCTTGCGGAGGGGCTGCACGCGAGTCCTCCTCCTCGGCCCTTCCAGTCCCCCACGGCGCCGTTGGCTCTACAGCTGCTGGAGGATAACGTCAACCGCTTCAGCGAGGTTGTTCACGTAGGCGTCAGGCTTCACGTGGGGGTGGTTTTCATCGCACGGCCTGTGAAGGAGACAGACAGGCACGGCTCAGTGAGGACGGGCTCCCAGCGAGGTCCCACGTCCCCGGCCATCTGGCTGCTGCAGCAGTCACAGAGCCCACGGCAGTGCCGAGGTGGCCCCAGATGGAGCACCCTCGGGTCAGCCTGGCTCTCCCATCCCACCCTTCTCTGGGTTGGTTTTTTTTCCCCCGTTCTCCCCTTCCTGTCCCTACCTCACCCATACCCAGGTCTTTCTTGGGTGCTACAGTAGGTCCCATGTCCTTGTGCAACTGTGCTGGGCAAAACTTTGCAAACCCTTGTACGGAAGACAATATCTACATCGTTGACTAACTAATCCAAATTAACGCACTGCACTTCACATGACACTTCTGCATTTGGGCAGCAGCACTACCAGGAGTAACTGCAAGCCTGGGATCCAACAGAAGGGTGCAAATAATTATTCTCCCATGGTTTTCCTCTAGAAATAGGTAAAGAAAGGAAGAACTCACTTCCAACCTAGAGACATGACAAGTCTGCACAAAGCTTCAGGGAACAGGCAGGATCTGCCAGCATTTAATTCTGCAGGACCACCATCATCTTGTACATCTAACTGGGGGTTTCAGACACTACCACAAAAAGGGTCAGACTCACCCTCCACTGGGAATCACCACCCCAAAGCATGGCAGCTCAAAGCCTTTTTTTTTTTGCCAACGATTTAATTAGAGGCACCGGCCTAACGAGGTGCAGATGCATGATCCCATTTAACTGATTGAGCAGCCCTGCTGGTGGGGAGGGGGCAGATGTGGGAGGCAGAAATTTTCCAAACCTTGTGGTCCTGTTACGGCTCTTGGGCTGAGAAACCCAACAGCTGGTGAAGAGAAAAACATGTATTCTATATGTCTAATGGCTTTCCTTTGGGAAGGAGATGAGAGCCCTCATGTCCACATCCCATCTCTCTCACTCCTGGTAAAGGCCAAACCTTCACTGAGCACAGGCCATGTTCTCAGCAGGGAAGATGCAATTCCCAACGGATGCATGGAAGACAGGTTATTATTATTAATAATGATGTGCAGAATCTGATGAGCACTTGTCTGTACAAGTACCAAATTACTTCTTCAGTTCCAGCACCGAAGCTCCCCAGGGCTGTTTCCTTTCTGCTCATTTTTTGAGCTCCGCTCTTCACGCCGGAGCCCACGGGCTCCTCGCAAAGGCACGGCCTCTTTCGGGAACCCACGCTGCCTGGGATTTCGCTTTCGGCAAAGTTACAGCGTGCGGCTAGGAAATATAAAAGGCACCGATACTCAGTTTTCCTTGTGTCACCTGCAGAGCAGGACGATGGCTCCATGAAACGGACGCTACATTGGTGCTGGCTGTCATAAACACGTCTTGGTTAAAAGGTGGAAGGTTATTCCCTGGGTCTTTAGTCAATTATCCAAGTTCTACCTTGTTACAGGGCCAGGGTGCAATAAGAATAGTAATTATGATGGTTTTTAGGTTTTCTTCAGGTGAAGAAGAATTCAGATTGCTGGAGGTAAAGCAAGTTATAAAATACAATGGAGAAAAACCTTAAAATATAAAGAAAGTAAAAATCCAGAATGTATTCATCCCTTAGGTGCTGATTCTTGCTCACCCCCTGATTTAACCAAGAGGCTTTCATAAATACAGAAATACGTTGTGGGGGGTGGCAGTAAAATACTCATTTCTTGGCAATAATCCTTAATTTGAGTGGAGATCTAAAAAAAGTAATGAACAAAACTTCTCTCCATTTTACACCCTGGAAAATGTTTCTTTCCTAGCTTACACGTTAGGATAAAATTTTAAGCACTGCTTGAAATGAACACTTCTACAAGAAATTTTCAATTGCCCAGCACTCTGTGATCTATTAAAAGGACTCTGTGATTGATATCTGTGCTGACTACACAGAAATCCACCTGTAACTCAGCTGCTAAATGCCAGTCATTAGGGAAACGTCCTGTACACACTAAATGTGTGCTGCAGAAGGGGTGCATGTATAGATATATATATATATACGTCAGCAAAGCACAGGAAATAAGGTGTTTTCACCCATTCATGG
Organism: Psophia crepitans; assembly: GCA_013399095.1. Taxonomy (NCBI): domain Eukaryota; kingdom Metazoa; phylum Chordata; class Aves; order Gruiformes; family Psophiidae; genus Psophia; species Psophia crepitans. The sequence goes on from VWZZ01006810.1 coordinate 112,135, forward strand.
CAATAATGTGTGATGACAACACCCAGAGCGGCCACCCACCCACGCCTGGCTCCAGCCAGGTCAGTGTCAAACCCACCTTCGCTCCAGGGGAGCCGTGAGTCCCCCCTCGCGTGCTGCCCAACTGCCCCACGGGACCGCTGGGGTGGGCCTGGGCTTCGTTTTTACCTGCTGCACCCCTACGACTCATCCGAGCCTGAGTTCTCCTCTGCTTTGCAGGCCGATACCCTGCGGGGTTACAGCTGGGAACCCCAAAATACCCTTCGGCTACCCAGGCTGCAGAGAGCCGGCCTCACCCCCTCACCAGGGTTTCAGTAGTTTTAGCACCACGCAGAAGAAAACGAGAGGGACCCGCAGCCCTTAGGCACAGATGTCCCCTGCTGCAGCAGCCGGGGTGCAGCAGAGCCCGGCCGCTCCGCAGGTGCCTCCCCCTCCTGGCCCCGCTCCAGGCAGGGCCCCACTTCTCTCCCACAGGGGGGACAGCCCCTGACACTGCGCTGTCCCCACACCGGCCACCCCTACCCCTGGGCTGGGAAGTCTGTTTCGTTTCAGCCCGTAGCTCATTTTGGAGTTACACTGTTGAGACATGTCCTATACCTTAGATTACCTATACGGTCACTGCTGCTAAGGGAGGGGAAATGCGGTAAGTCACAGAATGGCTTGGGTTGGAAGGGACCGCAAAGATCATCTGGTTCCCACCCCCTGCCATGGGCAGGGACACCCCCACCAGCCCAGGCTGCCCAAAGCCCCATCCAACCTGGCCTTGGGCACTGCCAGGGATCCAGGGGCAGCCACAGCTTCTCTGGGCACCCTGTGCCAGGGCCTCAGCACCCTCCCAGGGAAGGATTGCTGCCTAATATCTAATCTAAATCTCCCCCCTTTCAGTTTAAACCCATCCCCCTTGTCCTGTCCCTCCCTGCCCTGGAACCAGCCCCTCTCCAGCTTTCCTGCAGCCCCTGCAGGCACTGGAAGGCCGTAGTTAGGTCTCCCTGGAGCCTTCTCTTTTGCATGCTGAACAACCCCAACTCCCTCAGCCCATCCTCGTAGCAGAGGGGCTCCAGCCCTCGGATCAACTTTGTGGCCTCCTCTGGACTCGCTCCAGCAGCTCCATGTCCCTCCTGTCCTGGGGACCCTCGAGCTGGATGCAGTACAGTCTGAGAGAGAACTGGAATCACACACACTTCCCTGCTCCCTTGCCTTCTCCTAAGGCCATGCCAAGGAGCTTTTCTTCCTGTCAGTGCCGCCCCAAGAGCCGTTTCTTGTGGCCTCTTCCCTTGTCTCACAGCAGGCTTTGTAGCTCGCACAACCGCACACGCAGCCAAGCGATGCTCCCCCCAGCTCAGTACTGCTCTTTCAAGCATCTGTCGAAAGGAAACTGCAAGCAATAATCCCCAAACACTAATGCCAAGCAGCAATGCTCCAAACGTAGCAAAACAATTCAGGAGCCCAAGCCTGGGTGACAGAAGTGAGGCAGAAGAGAGAGCTGTGCCACAAACCTGCAGGCCAGCCCATGGTGCTGGAGGACGAGCCCTGCGGCCATCCGAAGGGAGCGCAGACCATGGCTCTCCCTGGGGGATTAAGGCTTTCTCCCAGGAGAAGCCCCCAGTTACTGAGAGTTTTAAGATACCCTGAATGGAACACTGTGCTCTGCAGCTTGGCCCTGGTGTCCTGGGTGTTGCTTCAGTGCGTCACAGCCTCCCAGGACAGGGCGGCTGGGTGCAGGTGGAAACCTCAGCCAAGAGCAGATCGTGGTCTCACGATTTCAGCTTGGCTTCTCCTCCAGTGCCAAGGACCCTTTCTGCATTGCACAGCAGCAAGTCACAAAACTGACAGTGGAGGTTACTTTTTAGTACTTTTCTCTTTCATATTCCAGAAATAAATAAAAAAACCCCTAAAAATACCTTTCATTTGCTAGTTGATGAATAAACTTGCATCGAGCTAACTTTAAGACAAACTCCTTCTGATTTCTTTTTTTTCACATGGGACTCTGGTTGCAGAGAAGACCATAAATCAAAATGACAGAAAATTATATTCTGTAGTTGAATACTGAGCTGTCAGCAGTCCTGGCCAGCGCACAAACTCACTTGTGAAAAACCAACTACAGCCTTGGGAAATGCTCTCCTCAGTAAAGCAGGGCTCCTTGGAGCCGCTCAGCACCACGGCCCGGATATGTGCAAAAGGAACACTTTCCAGCCCAAGCTGGCCATGACGGCTGTGAAATGTGGCGCTTCATTTCTGCATCACCTCCTGGTGGCCACCTTGCTGGTATACAAAGCAACTGGAGAAAGAAGTGGCCTAGCACAGGGACCTTCTGGGGTGGTCCTTCTTGGTCCCTGCTCTTAGCACAGGCCGATGTTAGGTACGTCCTTCAAAAGGAAAAGCCACCCAAAATGATCCATACATTACAGCACATGAAAGATAGGAAGTATCTTTAGCATGATGCAACACAGACAGAGGTCTTGAGACTCGGTAGTTACTCATGTCCATCAAACCATGCTCAGGAGATGACTAAACATCCTCCTCTCCCAGGGACCATTTATCACTGTCAGGGCTGCAGAAGCTGAGCAGCTATCTATAGCCCCATGTGCTCTGCACCACATCCTCCGCCCGTACTAAACGGGTTAGTTCAGATCAATGCTTCAGCCTGAGACATCAAGGAAGCAGCAGGGTGCTGCAGTAAACTGGCTCTGCAATTTTAACTCTTCACTCGGTCACTTGGTAAGAGAAGCTCCAGCATGGCACCAGGGCTACTGACCAGCAGGAAGCCATGGCTTCCTCCTGGTGAAGCACAAAACCAAATCCCAGATCCTGAGGGGCTGTGAAAAATCAGCTTCTGCAAGAATAAGAGGGTTCACTTACTGTCTGGGTCAGGTTTTCACTTGGGTAGGTCTGTTCTGACAAGCTAAATTCCCCACTAGAGTCAGCGACCAGGAATGGTCTTGAATTGCCCTGACCCATAATTTTCTGCAATGGTTCACCCAAACGCGGCTGAATGTCTGTGAGGGATGAAGGGATTTATGCTGGTTTGCACAGTCCTTTGCAGGAGCTACCAGAAGTCTTTAAAGTGAATGAAGCTAAATAAATGCAAGCAGAAGAGCGCGTTTCTAGGGACAGCGTAAAAGGATGCCCCTAAAAACACAGACTTTGAGTTAACCCTGTTCTTTCCCATACCATGCTGGGTTTAGTCTGCGGGTCAGGGTGGGCATCAGACACTGCTCGCAGCCGGCTCTCAGAAGGGACCTTTTCTGCAAAGAGAATTGGAGCTGCCGAAGGAAAACGGGCGGCTGGGTGCCAGAGGTCTCCTGCCGAGCCGGGAGCCAAATGCCCCAGCCGGAACAAGGAGGGGGTGTCTGAGCACCAAACCCTCACGTCACGCTGTCCCAGGAAACCTCACGTACTGGGTGGAATGACTTTCTCAGCGCCTCACTTGCACTCATTTTCAACAAAACATATGGAGAACAAAAAGGAAACAGCTGGATTACTGTGTGGACAAAGTATTTAGCGGATAAAAGTCTGAGGGGAGGTAGCCGACACGGATAGTCATGGCCACAGGGATGGAAACAGCCCCAGAATCCAGCTTAACTCCAGACCTGCCAAAACTTGACTTCAGAGAACAGGAGCAGATGGGGCTTGATCGGCACATGATTAGTATCCCAGGTTAAAATTAGCTTTTGCATAGTTCTTTAAAAATAGAGGTGGGCAGGAAAAACACCACGCGGGGCCAAAGCAAGGCGCAGAAGGTAATTTGAAAAAGACAAACGATCTCCCATTCCAGCGTACGGAGCTGCAAACCTGATCTGCGACGCGGCACGTCCCACGATCGCCGCCCTTTCCAGCAGCCCAGCTTTCTGCGAGACAGCAAACCCCGTCCCACGAACCCTCCCTCTGCTTGTACAAGGCATCTCTGTGTGTCACCACACACACGCTTCCCACTAGCTCCCCAATTAAACAGCATATACTCCTGCTGCATAAATTGAGATAAAAAAGCTTGAAACCATTTCTCCTGACAGTGTATTTTTCAGGGGTTCTTCCACAGCTGTAAAACACATGAGACAGAGTTTAACAAGATTTTCTTTAGGAGGAATGTAAACAGACACTGTAACCTTTGCTAGTTTCGCTGGACAGATGCAATGATTTTATTTTGGTGCCATGAGTGAAACTCTCATTTTTGTGAAATGTGTAGTTTAATCAGTTTGGCACCAAAAATCCAAATAAATCACAGTGACTGACAGCACACTGATGGGCACTTCACGCATGGCTGTAGAGGATGTTTCCTGATGTTATGATGAGACACAAACCTGCACCAAAGCCACTGAATGCACCCAGTGCTGGAGCAGGTCCCAGAATTTCAGGGAACCCCGTACCTGGACCCCATATCTCATTTGCAGACAGATCTTACTGGAATAGGAAGAGAGGCTTTTGTGGTTAAACCACTGTATTTTGGAGAGCTGCTGTCATGGCGTGTAGGAACCAAGGCAGAAGGTTTGTCCTCATGAAGCAGCTAGCACCTTCCTTGGCTTTGCTGCCATCATTTGGGAAGGTGCTTTTGCTCGGAGAGGTGGGCACCATCAACAGAAACTCCTAACCACAAGCCACGCAGCCAAGGATGATGCTTTCTACATCGCTCCAAAAGTCGGTGGCCTCTAGAGACAACCTTGCCATGCCATCTCCTCCTGGCCCGCAAGAGCTCCAGGAAATCAAACCCATGTTAGAGACTTCCAGCAACCTCCACTGCTCCCCTCTCACCTCCCAGAACTGCGCACACAGCTAATTGTGTTTAATTGCCACTCATTTAAATTGAAGCGTCCACAAACAGGTAGAAATTCACAGCCAAATTGTTTGCTAACACGTAAAGGAAGGCTGTGGGCTTGCCTCTTAATCGTTCCCATTCACGTTCATCTGCTACAGTTTTAACTGAGCAGAATAAACCGGCTTAGGCACGACACTTCTCCAGGCAATATACAGGAAAATACTAAGATTGAGGGGATAAGGAGTTATCTTTCTGCATAAATTACCTTAAAAAAAAAAAAAAAGCTTAGCAAGTGCTGGCAAACATTTCCCAGATCTTTGTTTTCCTGAATTTCAAGGCACTTCCTGGGGTGAACACTTGTACTTTCCAAATGTACGTGTGCTGAGAATTTAATTTGGAGTGTTGTGGTAATTTGTTTGTTTGTAATCAGTTGTTTGCACAGTGATGCTCTAGCTGATGAGCTCAGACACACAATTACAGAAATACCTGCTTAGAAGAGGATGCTGAGAGCACCGGTAGGGCTGAAATAGGTGCACGGGGGAGTGCTTGGTGTCCCTGGGCAGTTTGCTCTACCAGGTCTTCTACCAGGTCTTTTTAAACTGGCACTGGCCAAGATCTGGTGCAGGACATCCCATCGGGGAGCAAGGAGGAGGTTGGAAATGGTGACTGTAACTGCAGATATGAAGTGGTTCAGGCAGAGCAAGTGGGGCTTTGTGAAAATAAAGAAGTAAAAGGAGTGGAGGTGACCAGGACAGATCACAAGCTGAAGGCTGGCAGTGGCAAATTTCTGTGGATATTACATGTAAAGCTTGGGAAAGGATCAGCACAAGTATTCCGATCCTTCCCTTCACAGGCACAAGCTTTACTCACCGTGGCTGTAAGTTATCCCTTGAATAATCCCAATTCCTGCCGTTTCTGCAGGATACACCGCACCAACCAGCCGCTGAACATACAACACCGAGGAAGCAGATGACGCAGGCAGCTGTTTTCCTCCACCCATCCCTATTTATTTTCTCTCTCAGGAAACACAGCACATGTGAACATGCCAGATTAAGAGCTTTGGAGACTTAAAAGTCCTGAAAGTTTTCATACGGGCTGTGGATAGGACACCTACAGATTCATCTGAAGTAAGAGACAAGGCATGACGAAATGCAGGACAGCGATGGGGGGACACGATGCGAAGTGCTGCCGTTGGAACGGAGTGTTGGCTAAACACTCTCACGTGATTACACCAGAGCGTAAGATTTTATTAGAACTGACTTCTTTCCCCCACCTCCAAAACTCTTCATGTAAAAAGGCACTGGAAAGTCCAGCTGGTTTGAAGGATTATTTAAACAAGCAGAGCGCTGATGTTCAGGCATCTGGGCAGCGATTGTCCGTGTCAGAACTGCAGAGCTCTCTCATCTTGTATCCGCAGGGGCCCGATGTCAAAAGTGTGCGTACCAGCGTGACAGTGAGGAGAGGGAGCAGCACACATGCCTGTTCTGGTTTTGGAGTGGTTCTCAGACTGCTGGTGTCGCAGGTAGAGATGAAACCTGGTGGCCATCAGGATGGCGGGACACTCAGCCGGCCCCTTCTGCCGCATGGGGCTTTGGTCCCTTCTTCTCTGCCCATGCTGAAGGCATCGCATGGGCTCTGAGCTGGGACCCATCCAACGGTCCCATCCAATCCTGAACCCAATGGTTAAGCCATCACGGCTCACAAGCCAGTCTTCCTCCATGCTTGGGATGATGGATACTTGATCGGGACTCCTCAGAGAAGACTCAGGTGGAAGGGGCTTACTGCTGCCCTGACTGCCATCCTTAGCCTCATGGACACAGTTTTAATTCACCTCATGTAGTGAGGGTGCACTGTAAAGGAAGTACTGGTAATATCTGTGCAACAAATTCTGTTAGACCAACTGATACAGCTGGAAGAAACAAACTTCTGAGAACAGAAAATGTCTCACTATTGGGAACAGGAAGCTTTTGCAGCAGTGCACATCCACCCTGGGTCACCTGGGCTTCCCCCATCATGCTGGCCCAGACCCATTTCACCCAGCATTGTCAGTCCAAAAGCAAGATGTTGTGCACAGGCTGGTCACCTGAACCTCTCCAGGAGCCTCCTCCTCAGGACAGACAGGTCCCTCCAAGGGGAAAGGCAAGGGTATGCATCCCGTGTTCATCTCATCTTCTTAGATAACAAGTCCAGGTAGGAAACATCCTCTGGAAGCGCTAATTCTTTTCCCTACTGACTCCATTTAAAACTGATGACGAGCTCGTACCCCAGAACCAGGTCTTGGACAGCCAGGGTTAGGTGCAAAGCATCTGGTGTAACCTTTAGATGAAGGTTAGAATAAGTTAACGGAGATAAATGCTACCTCTTGCATTGCTGCAGTCTGCGAGCACGTGCTGGAAACGAACCGAACGTGCCGGGCATGTCTGCGTAAGCGCAACGGCCCCCGGGTTGGATAGGGGTGGACCAGGGGATCAGAAGCTCTGCACTGTACATACGGATGCACCTACTGCTGCAACGCAAGCACAGCGCAGCTGTTTTCAATAGAAGCAAGTCTCCTTCTCCCCCTCAAAAGTTAAAACACACATTTGCTGTTTGCTGAGAAAATCTGAGAACGGCCCCTGCTCTGCCAAACTCTCCAGTCCAACAGGGTGTTTGCAAGCACCGTGAGACTCCGCTCTGCCTGCTTGGATTAATTATTGATGACCCGCACGGCTTTGCCAAATGACCTCACTCAGTTCAGTAGAAAATAATTTTAAACACCCCTGAGAAAGAATTTGGACATAAATATCTTCTTTGTGCATATATACAAACAGATGTGCATCTTAAATGCCACTGATGCATTAGCATCCCCATTAATGGGACTTAATATTACATGAGAGTGGGAAAGATTAATTTCAAGGGTTGAATTTGAAGCTCAGTGGTGCTCGGGCATCTTGTGCTGGTAGGTGCTTTTAAAGACCTTAACCTAAGAGAATATTTCACTGCTTTCCTCTAATATGCTGCTTACAAAATCCACATGATGCAACATGTAAAACACAATGCTGGCTTCTGCATTTGCAAAGCATCACATGGAGACTTAAGCTGCAGAACTCCAGACACTAGTAAGAAAGAAGCTTTGCAGGTTACAAAAGAAAGAAGTCTTAATTTCAGATTTTGAAGACAGTTTGGAGAAGTTTAATTTAAAAAGTATTCGGCTACAGTTGCACCGATCATGTAACCCTCTAAACAAGACATTCAAAGGCACAGCATTTCTCACCAAACAAGAATTTCAGCTACCCTAACAACAATAATATTTGTTTTCAGATGGTGCTCACTAAATCGGTCTTGATTTTACATGAGAATGAAACTATGAGACTCTCCGTGCCACTCCCAGGAAACCCAAGCAGACAGACACGCATGCAGCCAGCTCTCCTTCCAAAGGGCAGGAACAGCCAATTTACGCACGTGGTGGGAACCACTGCCTCCCGGCTCCCAGGCCCTTCTCATGTGAGAAGCCTAAAAAGCACCTACAGTGGAAAATTAAGGCCTGCTCTACATCATTAGGTGCAAAGTTGCTCAGCCCAGACAAGGCAATCACATGGTGATGCAGCATCCCCGGCACAGCAGGACCTCTCCATGGGGTCTCTGACTTCTCCGCCCATATTACATCCAGCCTCACCATGCTCAAGGATGTCACGAACTCACCTCTTTCTAAACATGCTCCTGCTTTTCACTGGTAAAACAAAAGGGAACATGTTTTTGAATTAACTGGCGAGAGTTCAGCCTAAGTTTTGAGTCAGAGCATTACTTACACCTTCTGAAACGGCTCAGAGCCACCCGAGCACACAGATCCCACTCAAATGGGAGCTCTCCTCGGAAACTGCCGCCCCTTTTAAAGCAGAAACTTTGCTACAGTTAGTCCAAATTATGGCTCATTTGCTTAAGCCACTCTGCAAATTAGATCTTCCTCATCTGGAAGTCTGCATGCTGTGAACGTGCCTAGCTTTGCATCCATGCCCACAGTGCCGAGGAGACGAGGCTCCATTTGCCTAAGAAATATTTTTACCAACATCCGCAGGCCTGCTGACGTACCCACACAGCACCGCCTGCATTACAGGCCACGAGCTTCTGGACAAAGGTGCCTACTCCAACACAGCCTTCATTTGGCCATGCTGAACTTCTACTGCAATATAATGTTCTTCTTTTAAATAACAAGTTCCCGTGGATTATTCCGGACTCTTTCCAGCCTCTGCAATAAAAGCGGGGATTGCATGACGCGGCTCCGTGCACATCGCCCAGACAGCAGCTCTTTCTGGCCCTCTGGCATAGGACTCCCCAAAGGTGGCAGCCCACAGAGCTGTTTATTTTTCAGGGCGTGCGCCAGCTGCCCGAAATGAGGGAGCGGATCAGCGGCTTGGTTTTTGTTCTGTTTGAGTGAGAAAGCCAGGCCTGCCTGGCAGCTCCGTGGGTAGTGAAGTCAGCCCTGTGCCCTGTGCCTGCAGCCTCTGGGCTGCTGCATGGGGCTGTTGGGGAGCGCGCTCCTAAATCCAGCAGAAAACAATACGGTCCTGTACAGACCAGCAATAGGAAGCCCACACTGGTCCCTTTTTCTTTCTTTTTTAATTGGCAGTGCCGATCTCAGGCTAGGCTACCTCCCTCCAGAGAAACGCAGGATGTCCTCTGTTGATTGTGTTCACAAAGATGGGAAGCTGTTCAAAGAATGATGACATGCTGCATTTATGGCCCAAGCTTCATCCAAGTAATCTCAAGCTCTTCGGAAGCGTAGCAGGAAACGTGCAGCCCTGGAAACAGGCTTACTGCAGCCGTGCAGGGAGCCAGCAGGGACGGCTGCGGCGTCTTCCTTCTCCTCCTGGCTCTCCGCCTCCCGGTCCTCACGTCGGGCAGGACACGGGAGGGAGCGCCGGGCTGAGGAAAGCTGGCTAGCACATTTTTCAAGGTGTCAAACCACATCTACGTTTGTGCTTAAGAATGGATTACGGAAAGTATGCTAAGCTAACACTGTTAGTGTAAGGATTACATCCCCAGCGCTCCTGGCGCTCAGCCCTCTGCTCGGACCAGGGGAACAGTCCGAGGTTTATACCCGCTTCCTTCCAGCTTTGAGTTACAGCTCCTCAGACGAAGGCTGTTGGTGTGTCCGACTTGTTGCATGCTACAGCACACGCTTAGTGCAGACTCACGAAGCCCTGGCCCCGCTGAAGTCTTCCAAGAGTTTTGTTAAATACTCTAGTATTTAACTTGACTAGTCCTAGTCAAGTCAATAGGGAGTTTGCTCTGCGTTGTCAAATAAATGATCCCTAATTTGAAACAACTGGTTGATGAACGAGGGCTTTGAGCAGTAAAGCATTCGGGACACTTGGTTTCAGCTCGGGGTGTTGCAGCCCACAGGCTGTGCACAGGTAAGGGCTGCATCCTGTGCTGAACTGGCACAGCCTCCGGCACTGTCTTTTCCATCGGGCCCCAGCCGCCACCTTCATAAATATAATGAGTAATAAATACTGTGGCCACCTCCAAATAGCTTCTTTCAATTAGGTTGTGTGGGACTGACTAGATGCTTCTCATGGCAGTTTATCGCTGGTTGTCATTCACACGTGCAAACCACAGCCTGAAACCACAGATCGTCAGGACTGTGACACTACCAGCACGCTCAGAACATGGCACCAGGAACCACCACAGCCAGCGCTTTGTTTTCAGATCCTGCCACATTCATCCCTGTAACACTGAGATGGTTTCTGAGTCAGCTCTTCATGAGCTCCGAGACCTAGAAGCCAACAATCGGACTGTGCAAGGTGCTCAGAAGAGCTGTGGATGAAAGGGGGGCCGGGGGGGAGGACACCTCCAGTGCAAGGCACGAGGCAAGATTTTTCCATTGCAGATATTTGACTTCTCCCAAGAGAAAACTAAGAGTCTGCAAGTCATGGGAGAGCACTAGAAACGGCCTCAGAGCCCTAGTAAGGCTATAGCAGCAGCTCAGTTTCCACTGCTGTACTACCTACTCGGGGACAGTACTTAATATTTTTTAGGATCAGACCAAACTTGGTACATTTCTTAAACATTAAATCAATGAAAAAGACTTACAGTTTTAAAACAGAGGAGAAAAAACCTAAATAAACATGATCAGTGGCTTTGAAACTGTTTCACCTTCTTGGTATCTGTAGTTTTTGCTTTTATCTCAGCATTTCTGTTGAGACTAGTTTCCTCCCTTCGCATCAGCTTCAAGTGAAGAGTAAGCCTTTAGAGAATGAAAGGCCCATAATACTGGTGTTAGCTGTGGAGCAGCTGCTTCTGTAACCCAGCCTGGCTTGAAATGAAGTTTATTTACATAGCATGCTTGATACCTTTGCGAAAATCTACTACTTAAAATACTTCAAAGGATCACTTTGTACCGGAGGTGGAACAGCCAAGAAGATTGTATTCTCTGCACATATTGCTAAATTCCTGTGGGGCATCTTAGGGTGGAGATATTTGTCTATGAAGTCACAAACAACCCAACGAACCCAATCCCTTTCAAACCGCATTCAAGACAGCACAGAACAATCTCTGGAGGGCCAATCAATCCTTTCTGCTGGCTTTTCCCCGTCTACGGTGAGGCAGCATGTTGAAACGTAGGCTTGGTGTGTGGGTACTAAGTGGGTATATAAGCATAATAAAGAAATTTTTGAAACAAACCACTCAAGCCCTTGTGTGGAAAGGACTTTACTAGAAAGGTTTACGGAAAACCCTCCTCCAGAGCTGCTCATCATGCACCTCACTCCTGTTTTATAGATTCACACTGGATGGAAACAGCAGGGCAGCCTGGAGTTGTCCAAAGTCCCTACAAATGGGCATGTCTTGTGAAAGCAATTAACATTTAAGAACGTTGCATGTGTTTGGTATAAGCTTTTTGAGTAGCTTGTGACTTCTGCAATACTCCGCAGGTTTTATGAGTGCATGTATCTGAATTTAATAACGAGCCAGTACAGGCTGAAGATGTCCTGTAGTGACCGAACACAAGAGTGGGACAGGACATATCCATTAACCCTCTTGTTTGCAGCTGAACAATATCCACATCCAAATACATGCACGAAAATTTTCCACTCCCAAACACAACATATGTCCTCCATCCTCCAACCCCCACCATGGCTCCCTTCTATATCCTCTTTCCTTTTCAACTGTACTTAAAAACAGAAGAGAAAGATTCACGCACGCTCCCAGAACAGCTACAACCTGGTGCCTGCGGGGAGGCACTGGTGAGTGGGAGCCACTTTCCTTCACATCCCCTCGAACTCTGAGCCCTGACTGGTAACAAAGCCCAGCAGCCAGCTCCGCTGCTCCGTGAAGTCAGGTGCGAAATCCTCTTATGGGTCACAAGAGCGGGTAAATCCCAAGGAAGAGAGCTAACTCCAACCCAGGCTGAAGAATCTCAGCGTGAAGAAAAAGCACTGAAAAAACCCGCTGCCTAGGCATCCTTCTGTTGCAAAACCTAACAAAATATTGATTCAGCTTCCAAAGAGTTGGCTAAAACCCGCAGGCTGTGCAAATCCTAAACCCCGCAGGGCTGGCAGCTGCCGCCCGCACGACCCTTCACTTGGGTTACGCTTCGAGAGGTCGTTTTCAAACCTTCCCTTATGGAGATCTGCAACACTGAGGTAAAAACAAAACAAAACCATCTCTATCTTAAAATAGCCCTCTGAAGTCACCAGGAGGATAAACTGAGTTTTCTCCAACATTTAGGAGGTTTCTTGGTTACTTTGGGTATTCTGGTGTAGGAATATTTTCCTGTGCTCTGCACCTGCATTCGTTCTTTTGCTACCAAACCCCCTTTTCTATACTTCTACTTTTTGCCCAATTTAAAAACAGCTGGAGGCTGATGTGGATGGACTTCAAGCTTCCACAACTACGCTGCTTTCTGCATGGGGATGATACTCGCTTGACACCTCTCCCTCGGGCACTACTGGGTTGCCGTTCCTGGGTGCCCATGTGTTTGTATCTGCCTGTGCTCAGCACCCTGGATTTCTACATAATGTGCTTTTGGTATGGACTCTGATATGATTTGGTTGGTAGTTACCTACACTTGATTATTCATTAAGTGAGTTGAGATGAGCCCCTGAGGCACCACGGGCAAGGACACCAGGGCAGCTACTTACTGCTTCCCACCTGATGGGACCCACGGGAAGTAAGACCCGCAAGGTGAAAGGAGGTTATTTACAGGAGAGAAATTTGGGTGGATGGCAACCAGGTTCGCATAAGCCAGCCTTAAAATCTTACACAACAAACAAGCAAACAAAGAAACAAGCAAAAAAAATAAAAGAAGAAGGAAAAAATGGGTGTGCGGCTTGGGAGAGCAGCCGTCTCTGTTGTGCCCCTGGCCTTAACTCCAGTCATACAGTGTGGGGCACTCTGAAAAATTAAAATTACAAAAAAACATAACTACGGAAAATTGCTGGACGCAATCTGCAAACTCTGACTTTGAATGGCATCTGCCCAAGTCCTGGCTCCAGGGACTTCAGTATCATTTCCTAACTCTGGAAGTCACCCATCCAGCCTGTAGAAGTAAAACGATGTGTTAGGGCTGCTCCAGCCAGGTTTGCTGCAAGACTTTTATCTTCTGACTCAGAAAAGCCTTCCATCCAGCCTGTGACCACTTACGTTCCTAAAGCAAACTCTGTCTACACCACCGTAATCTGATTTTAACTCATTAGCCTCTATGGCTAATGGGAGCTTGTATCCTACAGCAGGCTTTTACATGTCAGCATACTGACTCCAGACAAAGCCTTTTTGTGTTTTTGCAGCTAACCCAGCAAATACCGCTCAGAGAATATCAAAGCTCTGGAAATTCCAAGAAACCAGATAATTTGAACTAGATGATCTTTAGGGTCCCTTCCAACCCAAACCATTCTATCACTCTAATATGAAAAAGGGCCTGAAAAATGTTTAATTAACACTTATGCAGAGTAAACTGGGGTTCTCAGGTAATTTTCAGCAGATCATAGTCAGTACTATGGCGAAATCATCCTCTGATTTCACTTGGGATAACGGGGCACGTCGCTTGAAGAAGAAGGAAAAATTACCTGCCAGAGAGATGCCGAAATGCAAGGCAACATTTGGACCTGAGTTTCACTACCCTGAATCTAGGAGACGCTATTTAGATATAAACCCAAACCAAGAAGCCAGCATCCCAACCGCTTTCCCAAAGGACTAATTAAGGCACCCTCCTCCCAGCCCCCATTCAGAAAATCTGGCTGGAAACTAAGGAACAGCGACTGTTTACGCCCTGAAAGCTATGCAGTAAGGAGGAACAGCCTCCTAGAGCTCCCCACAAATGCGGGCAAGATAAACATCTTTGTTATAAAGCATGAGCCTCTCCAGTTTTATTGACAGAAAGTGGCAGAGAACGGGAGCTGCTGAATCCAGCCTCTGATTAGCAATTAAACACTTCGAGAGGGGCAAGTCGCTGTGCAGCAGTGCCCTCCCCACTGATGCACAGAAAACCTTCTCACATAAATTAGCCATCCCCGTGATTTTAACGCTCGGGTGTGCCCTCGACAAAGGAGCCCTCACAGGGCTCCACACAGCCATCATCTCCAGCCCCGCCTGCTTGGAAAGCTGCCGGGGGCCCAGAGGGCCGGAGATAGATCTGTGTCCTCGCGTGGGGACAAGCCCCCGGGGCGGCCCAACCATGCGGGGAGCCATCCTGGTTTTGGAAGGATGGGAGACACGCAGGGCCTGGGCGCGGATGCCCTGGAACTCCCTGGCTTCGTCGTGTGCCACGGGCTGGGGTCCAGCCGCGCGCTCCCCCGGGGAGCGGCACCCTCCTGGGCTGGCGATGCTGTGATTTACGATGGCGGATGGAGGCGAGCTCAGGATCAGGTATTTTCTACGTGAAAGGTATTACATAAAGCCGAAGGGCTATTCGCGTCACCGGCCCACCTCCTTAATTAAAAGCCGCAAGACTCGGCGCTGGGGCCGTCCTCCCGACACGACACGCCCGCAGAGCCGCTTGCAGAACACGCCTGCCGCCGCCGAGGGCTTTGTTTCCCCCGCACCTCCTTCCCCGAGCATCAGAAGCTGCGATTGAAAAGCGCTGCTCCTTGGAGGGAGCGCTGCTTTTTATCACGCGGCAACGATGAGTACAGCACGAAATCACTTAACAGTTCTCATCAGACGCGTTGCTGGAGCGGAGGCCTGCTTTATGAACGGTATGCCGCGGGTATAAATAAGCTGCACTTTGCTTGTAACACAGCTGGGTCAAGAAAATTAATGTTTTGTTTTCCATAACCTTTGTACTCTCCCTTCCTCTGCTACTATGGCAAAGCTCAGGGCGTGTAACGTGATCGTTCTCGGGAAGAGAATAGAATAGAATAGAATAGAATAGAATAGAATAGAATAGAATAGAATAGAATAGAATAGAATCATTAAGGTTGGAAGTGACCTCAAGGAGGACGCACGTCCGAACGCCTCGCACGGGCGCAACCCAAGAGGGGAGAGGCGGGCTCCCCGAAGGCCGCCCTGCGCCCCCGCCTTCCCACAGCCGCTGCCCTTACACGCGGACAAACCTCCCTGGTTCAGAACGAACCCCCGAGGTGCTTACAGGCGGACTCGCCTCTTGCCTTGGTGCTGGAAGTGCTGCTGGGAATAGTGTATCCTGCTAAGTTCAGGTCCAAGAAATACTGATATATTTAGCGCTGCTGCGTAACTTTCCATCCCTGAAAGCCCAGGATTCCTTTTGTGGCTGGGCAGTAGGACAAAAGCCACTCAAACCAGATGAACATCCGTCTTCAGAAGAGAGGAAATACGAGGCTGCTGCGACAGTGGCCAGAGACACTTTTTAATGCTGATATTAACCACGGCACCTAATCCTGAGCAAACGCTTCATCAGCTGCATAATGTTTTTTTCAAAAGACCTTTTAGCCCCAGCACAAGGTGCTCACTGTGCATGTCACTGAGCACAGGGAAAACTGCACTTTCAGGGCAGACAGATGTTGCGGAGACTTAGGAGAGAGTCGATTCAAACACGGATAGGGAGAAGGGCTTTGCAATCATATGGTTCACATCTGGGATTCACGGGCGCGATGATTTTGTAACCCTCTCCTTACAGTTTTGAAGCAATGCGACCTTCTCCCTCACTCTCCAGCTTAAGCGATGTTTCACCGCTGCCACAGGGACGCGGCTGCACGGAACATCCTCGCGCGTCTGGCAACTTCACGCAACCCCGAGACTGCACGCCGCGTCGTAAAGAAAGGTAGTGGGAAGCTTGCAGAGCCAGGGAGGTGCATGCAAGCACTTGGATTTCATAGGTATTAAAACATGAAGTCTTAAAATCAAGGAGGAAGACCCACTTTCAGTTTACTTTGCTCACAGCAAGTCCCTTTACATCTCCTTCAGAGCCCCTTCTGGTTGCTTTTATGGTATATACAGAATCACAGAATCATAGTATCAGTTCGGTTGGAAAAGACCTTTAAGATCATCAAGTCCAACCTTTCTTCACAAAAGCCATTTTCTAGTGACTATTTCTTTTCTGGTCGAAACCAAGAAACCTCTTACTCAACCCACCATTTCTCACGTGTACGTAATACACGAGGCTGTAAAATCACAGCAAGAAGAGACTCTCAGGCAGGAGGAGTCCAAGTACTGAGACAGACGTGAACAAAACACTGTGAAAATCACCTTCAACCACAGCAGGAAATGTGGAAAAGGCTGATCTCTTTTAAGACTAATATTTTTACATTTCCACAAACATAGCCCCAGCATGGTCACAGCTGTGGTGCACATTCCAGGCACTAACTTTGTGCACGGGCTCACAATCTGCCTACACCCAAACCTTAGCTATCAGCAAGCTTAGTTTAGCCACATATCTGGAATCTAAGCCCGAAGAAATTAAGAGTATTTCCTTGAGAGGCAACACAGATTTGGGCAACTGCTGTTGAGTTTTTGAACATTTGAAAGGAATTGCTAATGCACAAAGAAACTGGAATCGAGGAGAATTTTCCCAGCAGTATTGGTCTCCACTCCAACAGCTCTGGGAAAGTCAGTCTCAGCCTAACATGCCCTGCACAGATGTCGGCACCATCCCTAAAACACGGATACACACAGACATGTTTATGCATTAGCATTTATGTTACTCATTTTGAATGTCTGTTTCTCTGTAGATGAAGAAAATTCACATTTAATTATCTTCCTTTAAAACAATACAGTAAGCAGAAAGATGACTGATTTCAAGAGGAAAAAATTATTGGACTAATTTATAGGGTATATTTATTCATAAGACAAATTTTTGCTAGGCCTGGTGATGTATTAAGATGAATCTGACCTAATGACTCTGGCTCTTCTCTCCTACTAGTTCCTGTCTCAATAATTGAGAGGCATCTAATTATTTCTTGGAATTTAGTTATGCAAAAATACATCAGTTGTGCAGAGGCCATTAACTCCAGGGTTTCCACCGAGCCACACTGACTGCACACTGATCTTGAGTTGATGCAGCTCCAAATCTCATTTTTCCTGGTATGAACCAGTTTCATTTTATTGCTGTTTGGGTTTGTAAGAGAGGCTGGGAAGGAACGGAGGACACGGAGAACCGACTCCTGCCTCTGACACTGGCCTGGTGCATGACCTCAGGTACGTCACTTTGTTTTTCAATGCACTGGCTTCCGCGAGTGAGACACGAGAATAACAGTCCTTAGCTCCTTTGTGTGAGCACTTTGAAACTTCCTTATGAAAATGCCAGACACAGAAGAGCGATGGGTTTCCAGTCCCTTCAAGATTAAATGGCGATAAGATTCAGTGGTGGATGAATCTCTGTCCAAGCCCTAAAGCAGGGGCTGGAGGACGGATCAGTCACAAACTGTTCGGGACGATGCCCTGGCCAGCTGGGGTGATTCTATGATTCTATAAATGGGTTTTGGGACCGACTTCAAGAACATCAGAGCTTCACCCTCTACGTCGCAGGGTCTCATCTGTAATCCAGAAATAACGGGATTTCTGTCTTTCCATTCCCTCTCCCCAATACAGATTTTGTGTTCTTCAGGCACAGACTGTCTTATCCAGTGGACTGTTAAATCCAGTTTTGGTAGGAACCTGGAGAGATTACTGAAAGGCAATGAAATAACCCAACAAGCGGCAAGACCAGCAATAAGAGGAAGAAGAGTTAGAGACCAGGAGGGAGAAGTTGTTTGTGAATCAGCACTGAGCCCCTTTGGGCTGGAGCAGCTGTCTGCCAGGCACGCAGTGTGGCCACAGCAATTTCAGTGATAAATTAATCCATGAAGTATGGGCCAAATTCTGGTCTCTACCACCCACGAGCAGCTTTCTTTGACTTGAGTGGGAACTGGTCACACACAGCTGAGAGCAGGACTTGTCTCTTTGTGTCTAATGTCTTGTACTTAAACAAAAGAGGGAGGAAGAGATCTCTTAGATAATAATCATAGAAATGATCTTCGCCTTTCTAACACTGATGCCAAGATACAACTGATAAAAAACCCTAGAGCTGATCTCTGCCTCATGATTGGATTTCTGCCAGCATCGACTTGGAAATTTGGGTTGTTTGCTTGCGTGCAAGGATGTCCCCTGCACAATGTTTCCACTAAATGTACACAAGAAAGCAAGGGCACTGTTTTCCTTCCAGTGCACCACATCCTGGGTCTGCGAAGCCATATCCCATGCATCAACTGCGTAGCAGTCGTGGCAGCCCCATGATAGACACTAGAATCAAAACCCAAAGACTTGTGTTTGACACGTTTAATGATACCTTTGTGACCTTGCACAAGTCTATACTGCAATTTTAAAATAAGGCAGAGCAAAAAAACCCAGTCTTAACCACCGGAGAACTGGGCATGAAAACCAGTGCACGGACATAAGCTCGCTCTGAGTATCACCTAAGCATACTCCAGGTCCCCTTTTCCCACCTAGACATCATTTGCATTTACTCTCAAGGCTCCAGCATGCTTCAGAGATGTCCTCCTGGTTCATCTACTCCTGTGCAAACCCCTGTACCAGCAACAAATTGGTTAGTTCCCCCTGGACAGGAGGATGGGAGCAGCTGCTCCTGAGAGCAAGCACTCACAGTCATTGCCCCCGAGGAAGTGAGCTGCTGCCAGGAATTAAAGGTAGCCAGCCGCTCCTTGCTTACTGTAAATATTTTTGAGCCAGTAACTACAGCCTATTTCAGTTCTCCACCCTGGAAAAAGCTCGCTGTTCCTAAGGCAGAGGCAATCAAACTGTTAGTGACGGCTTCTTCCAACACCTCCAGCTTGCCTTTGGAGTCCTTCTGGAGATCCCCTTCCGCCAGCCTCCAAAGGACCATAACCAACAGTTTGACAGTCACTGAGGGAGGTGGTGGCTTTGGCTGACAAGAGATGTCCAATCCACGCTCAAACAGGCCAAGCCTCTTCTTCCCCAACAACTGAACCACAACAAGCAGCCGCCTCAGAGAGAGTTAAAATGAAGAGTTTGCTAACACTTAAGCATTACAAATCTTTTCAGTTAAAATAAATTATTCAGGAGATGTCATCCTCCCATCAGCACCATCTGAACTACATTTTTAATAGTTCTGTGCGCTGAACATGTTCTGTCATAATATCAGTGATACCAGGGCTGCGAGACGGAGGGGGCAATGCAAGCACACTGCAAAACATGAAAGACCAAGCTGCTTTCTCTTAATGGCCACGAAACACTTGCTGCCCAAGGCAGAGGAGAGATCAGTGGTGTCAATTATGTTGCAGAGGAGTAAAACAAACAGAAATAATGCGCTGACTTCAGGAATTGCAGGAATCTCTTTATTTTCCCTCAAAAAAGCTATCCTGACCCACGGGTAATTCACCCACCGCCTTCCACTGCCTTAGGTCTCATTCACTTCAATGAACCTACACTGTGACTCCATCAGATTTTTCCAGACATAAGCTGGAATCAGGATCTGCCCTCAAGGTTGCATGGATATATAACTAAACAGTGAGCAGTATTCTGCTCCATGTTTCTAGGAATAATAATAAAAGAAGGGAGCATTTCTCTTTGCCCCAGATATTAAACCAACCACCTGTCTGCCCACTGACCCGCGGATTCATTTATTTGTCCAAATCACATACCACATGCAGAAACCAAACGTAAGCAAACACGTTTACAGGCACCTAGAGGGAATCAGAACTGAGCATAACATCCAGGAGAACGTCACATCGGCTCAGTGCCTGCGACGCCCAAATTGCCCTTGTACCCGCAGCACGGGCAATGACTGTGATGATACTCCGGGACATGACGATGAAAGTCTTGCTTGCACTTGTAAAGACGTTGCCTACCTTGACAGGCATGCAATACAGGGGATGAGGCTGCTCCATCCCCATGGCTTAAATTGTCTTCCATGGTCAAACCTCTCTGTCCTCTCAGTGTGGGTGGAGACAAAGCATAAAGGATCCCTGATGGAGACAACTTGTGATCTTTCCTTCTGACTGAGCTCCTACACACCCCAGTCATGTCCCCCTTGCCAAACCCTCCTTCCTCCTGTCCCTGTTTCTGTCCCAGAACATGGAGGAGAGGAAGAGGACCAGGTTTCCCACAGGGAAGCTCTTTGGAGCAAGGTAACCTCAAGAGAAAGGCCTCTTGTCCTACCAGTCAGGGGAGACCAGCTGTTGTGGAGTGACCCCAGATCTCCACACTTCTTGCTTCTGAGTAGGCAGACAAATTTGTCCCTAGTGTTTTCTGCCTGCAGCTTCACCTGCTTCAGGTTTTAAATGAGTTGAGAAGGAGACACAATGAGTAACTGCAAGGCTCTTGCAAACAAAAGAATAGAAAAAGGATGGGAACTTGGGAGATCCTCTGCCTCCTCCAGCAGCACTGGTATCAGACTTACAAAGGGGCACGTCAAAACCCAGCTTCTGAGGAGCAACCACCACCTGCGTCTGCTCTTGTCTTACAAGTGGGAGCAGCTGCCAACAAAGGGCAGCAGCAGCTCAGGATGTCTGTTTTGCTCTTAGGCATAACTCAATAAGGTTAATTGAAGGTGTTTTGCTAACTGGTAGTTCTCCTAAGACAGGCTAAGAATTAAGAGATGGCCGTTCAGGCCAATAAGGCAGCATATGGCAGATGGAGAAAGGACCAAGACTTAGCAGGGTTTAGGGAAAAAATGTGGACTCTTGTTCATCGCTCAGAGGCAAAGAAGAGCACGAGGCGTGAAAGCACTCTGGATGCGGGCAAACACTCCCACCATTCACCCCGGCATCTCCTCAGGACTTGAAAGAATTCTGCAAAGCAAACAAATGCTGCGGTCAGTTATGAGGGGGTTCAATGACTGAACAGCTAGCGAAGAAACCCGTACGCGCCCAGGCTGGAATGAAGAAAATTCAAATGCAAATATGCTAAAGTATCACTTGCAGAAGTCAAGGCCCCTGGGGAGCGGCAGAACGAACGTATGCCAACACGGTGGTTGCTGGGAATTAAGTGTGTGCCCAGAGGAGAGCCGCGTGACAGCACCAACCCCAAGGAGGGCAGTAAGGGCACCAAAGCCTGAACGTACAACTGAACTACAATCTCAGAGACAACACCGCTCTCTACCATGTAAAAACGGAGAATAGCAGCACCCTGCAATAAAGCCAGGACTCCATCACTTTTTCCATTTTAGAATAGAATAGAATAGAATAGAATCATTAAGATTGGAAGTGACCTCAAGGATCATCTAGTCCAACCATCTCCCCACCACCTATTACCCACTAAACCACGTCCCTAAGTACCACATCCAACCTTTCCTTAAACACCCGCAGGGATGGTGACTCCACCATCTCCCTGGGCAACCTGTTCCAGTGCCCGACCACCCTTTCTGAGAAGAATTTTCTCCTCATCTCCAACCTGAACCTCCCCTGGCACAACTTGCAGCCGTTCCCCCTTGTCCTGTGATTAATGACTTCTTCCTCAGCTGTGAACCAGCTTAACTCCACTCACCTATGGCAGCCAGGTTTCATCTGCCACGTCTTTGTGTCTCGTAAACTTGGATGCGAGGAGGACGAGCTGGCCCTGTGGCCAGCAACAGCACACTTCGTAAAGGACGATCAGCATCCTGGAGAGATGCCGTCCAACAGCCATCCATCATCCGGACCGGAGCGCAGAGGATACAAGTGCAGGCTGAAAGTCAGCTATGGTGTGGACGCGCCTACAGCAGGGGAGCATTTGGTGGAATACTGGTAACGAGGGAAACAGGAAGCCCGAGCCCCTCTGCCCAAGGACAGTGACTATAATAGCGCCTATCTTTACAGCATGCAGTGGGCATTCCTGCAAGACTGTCACGTGCTATGAAGAGGAACATCTGGAGAAATATTTTTCTTAGGATACCTGGGAGGGTGAGGAACCTTCATCCCATCCAGTGTGAGATGAGCAGAGCACCAGGACGGAGAAGCAGAGCCACGGTGAGGACAGGAGGGAGCGGGGAGAGCCAGCTGCCGGTTTTGGCAGCGGTGCTGCTCGAGGTATCAGGGAGGTCATTTCCCTTCCCTGCCTCCCACTTGCCCCGGGGGAAAAATAAGTTTGTTATCTGACAGTGAAGAAATAAACACTGATATTTTCCAGAAATACTGAGCGATGATGGATCAGCACTGAGATCTACCATGAAGAATTGATTCCATGAAGGACCTGGTGTTGGTTGTGGTTACAACACCTCCAACAGCAGGAGTTGTGCTCTTTCAAATGAAATTTTTACCACGGATAAAACTAAGCCCCTGCAGTACCGATCTCCTCGGGGAATGCGCATTTCTGGGTGCGCTCCAGAAAGCTGCTCCTTCACCTTGTCCTATTACCGCCCATCCACTCGAGAGGTCCCGCTCCTTCCCTGGGAGGCTGAAGACAGTTCTATTCCCAGACCTGGTGTGTGTTAAATCAGGCACTGGAGTTAAAAAGAAACCTGACTGTAGTGCAGCAGCCAGAGATCCAAAACCACAGTGACCTTGTGAATATTGAAGGTAGGCCCAACCCTGAGCAATTTATTTTGTTTGGAGACATCCTGACAGTGGCTGCATTAAGAATCCATGGCCTCTAATGCAGAACATGTGTTTGGTGAGAATAATAAAGCACCTGAGCAGGAGAGCTGGGCCACTGAGCCTCCTTCCCTCTCTCGGCAGCCTCCAGATTGCTTTCTGGTTTGTAACACTGAAGGTGAGAACATGATCAAACTGGTGGGCTGGGAGGTGTGGGGGTTTTATCTGTCCCCAGAAAGAACACATCAAAAATAAAAAGGGTGGGTGACAGTGATGGAAGCAGCAGGGTTCGGAAACATCAGCAAAGCTGGGACCAGGTCCAAACTGGTGCCTGCTCTGGCTGAGCCCTGGTTTTAATTTAAAACCCTAAAAAACTGCTAACTCCCTGGGTACTCTCTCTGGGCAGGTTTTTTTGGATGATACCGAACACTCTGATCCACTTCAAGCATCCCATGTGATGGCTGCAGCAGCGGCTGGGAGGTTCCCCGGCGGTGAGGGCTCCCCGTGCTCTGCCCGGGGACAGCCAGGCCTGGGTGACTGCTCCACAATCTGGGGAGATTTTGGGGTAAAGCCAGTCTGGCTGTACACGTACCCCCTCCTGCCCCTGCTTGGGGAACTAAGAGCACTCAAAGCCTTGCTGCTGGGGAGCAGGAAAAGCAATGCTGCGGTGCAGGCGCCTGCCCAGCACGTGAGGCTACCGACCTGGGAAGGGTTAAGGTAACCGCAGCCGTAGGCTTGTTTACCCTGCGCATCAGAGAGGGGTAGTTTGCTGTGAACACACTGATCGATATCTCCCAGCTGCCAGTTTAATCAGGATTAAGTGAGCAGCTATTAATTTTGCTCTTTACCAACAACATTTAGCCACTGTGTGAAAATGTTTCCTCTATCGCAAACCAATTAACCTCGTATCATCTATCTGGACAAGTTAAAGGGACTTAAAAAAAGGAAACCCCAAACCAAAACACTAACAAGAAGGGCCAAGACCAATAATCTGGCTTTAATTAGAAGTCTCCCAGGGAGCTGCTCACAGGAGAGGATGAAGCAGCAGCGGGGGTGTTTGCTCAGAGCCAAGCCGTGCTTGCCTGGCACACGGAGCCGGGTGTCGAGATGAAGGCTGGATGGACACCTGCAAAGCCACCTTTGAAGTCTTCATGCATGCAAGCGCAGCACCGTGCAGGAGTGGGGAGCAGCAACCAGGTCCCCAATACCCCTGCGCAGCCCATGGGGGCTCCAAGGTCGATGTCAGAGCAGTGCCCGAAAGCAGACACACCTCCCCTGGCAGGTATGTGGCCAGACACAGAGGTGCCACCATGGCAGGAGAGGTTTGACTCCTCAGGAAAGCTGTTTTACTGCTAACGAGGCAAATCCCGCAGCCCTCCAGCGTCCACCCTTCGTGGCAAATTTCAGGAAATATTTGAACATGGTGCCTGGTGCAGTCTGCGACTTACCCACAGGCCCTGAATATTTATATTCACGCAAACTGCTTCACTTCTGAAACGCACGCGCCTTTGGCGAGGGGTGGCAGGCAGCCACCCGGCACAGCGTGCAGCTACGCATACAAACACGCTGAAGGAATTCAGCCTGGACTGCGCCGGAGCTCTCTGGGATCGAACTCCCCAGGCTAGAGATGACAGATGCTTGCAAATCCACAAACAAACGACCAGAGCACAACAGCTCTGAAGAGCCAGCTTCTGCTGTTTTGTCCTTTTCGCCCTAAAAATTCTCTTACTCTCATCCATGAGGTGACTCATGGGGGAAGAGGACACGTCCTAGGAAGAAGGGAAGTGGGACGCGCAGAAGCTCAGCTCCGAGCTCTGTAAAAGCCCTTTCTCTTGGCTATTCTGTCCATCGCAGAGGCACCACAAGTTCTCTGAAAAAAGGACGACAGACGGGGATGGACTTTCTTTCCAAGCTTCCTCTGAAATCACACTTGGCAGAGCAGCCCCAGCCTGCTGAAAGAGCATGGGAACGTGCGTGGCAAGAGCTGCTCTCAGGTTGGAGCTCTCTTGGTTTTTCTAAGCCCTCTGGGAGCTGATTTAGCTTGCAGGACAAGGCCCCACTAGTCCCAAAGGAAAGTCAGCTCCTAACCCAAGGGTTCAGCTTGAGGTTGACGGCAGAGATGCGGCTGAAGAATGGACTCGTTAAATCCTCCCAGTTAACGGCAGCGGGGAAAGTCCTTTGTCACTGCAAAGGAAAACTCACACAAGCTGTTCCTGTTCCCCAGACCCCTTGATTCCACCACCTCATCTAGCTGGAAAATTTCTTCTACTATTTCCCATCTGCTGGAAAAGGAGCAAGAGACTCCGTGCAGGCAGAGCTCAGGGAGCTGATGAGTTTCCCAGCACTGGGTTATACAACTCTTCCTCTCGCCAGCAGAGCAAGGCGGTGTTTGAAACACTGGTGCCCTCCATCCATTCCCAAACCTGAAATCCCACCTGGATTAAGTGTCTCACCACCATGCCCAAGTGAAGACCACCATGCGCACCACCATGCCCAAGTGGCAATGGTGAGCAGCCTTAGACCAAATGATCCCAAACACCATCTGCTGCAAATCCCTCATCCTTTACATAGCTCCAAAGCTTCATGAGATGCATGAGCATTTCTCTGTCTCCTTTCTCCATGCGAGCCCAGAGAGGTCCTTCCAAAAGGATCTCGAAGAAGGGAAAAATTGAGACCCAGGCTCACCAGCCGGTGTGAGTTCTGTCCTCTCAGTTATTCTACGTAAGCCACGAAGACATGGCCACAGGGTAGGGGAGCACGTCCTGCTCGGTGATAAGTCTTTACAGAGAAAACCTCAGAAGTCTTTCATTGCAGAGGTCCGCTTCCTTCTGCTCCAGCCTGCACAAATCTCCTATGAATTGCAAAGTGAAAATTGGCTCTGATTCATAGATGTGTGGCGCTGGGCCTCCACCCTCTCTGCTTAGGTCAGGAACCACGTTGATAGAAATTAAACTGAAGAGCTATTGTTCTAACTGGGCCAAATCAAGGCACATTTAGGCCAGACGAGTCGTGATTCAAGGGAGGCTGCAATGAAGCAGAGCAGGTTCAGATAGCACTGAAGGCCAAGCCAACTCCACCACGAAGGGAGAAAAGGTTGGGGTGCCAGGCAGGATCGTGGATGAAATTATGCTCTCCCAAGCCTCGATGTAATCCAGGTGACAGCCATTACCCGCCGCTGCCTCTGGGAATGTTAAAATAAGACTTTGCACTCTTTCTTTAAAGATCTTAGAGAGTTTTGCAAACATTAGGGAACTAAATCTCCCGGCGCTCCCAGGCTGCAACATAAACTGGCTGAGGTATCCACTACGGCAGGTTTGAAAGTCCCAGCGACTCATTTGTTTTACTGAAAGGGAAACTGAGGCCCCAAGGGAGCGGAGCCAACGTTTCCTAATTTGAATGCCTGATGTTAGGCAACTCATCCGCACGAAGAAATAATTCACAATTTTTGCTTCTTTTTTTATCAGATCAAAGTATTACAAGGTTGATCCCCTTCCAGACAGCTTGGTTGGCTGCATTATGTTTCAACGCTTGGATTTTTCCCACAAAAAACACCACCAGCGTATTGCAGAAATTCGACCGTACGCCTGCATGTGCTTACACACACGGAGCCTTGAACATGGCAACACCAAGTAAGTCTTTCCCACAAAAACAAAAATTCCCTTTGAATATTAAAGCTGTTATAGAAAGTATATACTTACTGCTGCGTAATTAAAAAAGCCTCTGCAACTTTAATGCATATTGCCCTTGATCATGTGGAAGCAAGAAAGAACAAAATCATTAGGAGCTAAATTATTCTAGTAGCCTATTATCATAGGGTAATCTTATTAAAGAAAATTCATGCTGGTGTAGCCTCTTATCTCCACCACTTACCGAAGAGCCATGCGGTGTATTTCTGAGTGCACAGAGATAATAGAATTATAGTGAATTATGCAGCCTGCACATGGAAAAAAAAAAAAGTCCAATCCTGTCCCTTGGAGGAGGGATGCCGATAATTCTCTGGGAGGCAAAACCAGCACTACTCAGTCCCTAAGTACAAAGGGGCTATTCATTATTATCTGCAGACGAGCAAGACCCAGGGGCTGCCAGTGCAAAAAGGCACAGCTCGCTGCTACGGCTCGGCCGACAGCCTGTGCTGCTCGCTGGCTTCAACGCCTCCCGTCGCGTCACTTGGTGTGGTGCGTGCCGGTACCTGACCACCCAACAACACGTGGAGCCCCGTGCCACCGCCCCCGGGCACCGCCAGTGCGTCCCCCGATACAGCAACGCAGGCTGGCACTCGTGCTGTTCTCCCCCCAGTGGTCCCTGCCCCGCACGGCTGGTCCCAAGCCGATGGAACACTTTGGTGCTCCCTCTCCGTGATCATCCCTGCAACGGATCCTGCTTGGCTGATGGCACTAATTGAACTCAGAGCTGTCGGGAATTCATGCTAATTGGTGGGGAGGATAGCATCCACTGCTCCGGCTTCCCCACGGCTCAGTGACAAGCCTGTGAGTTTCGGGATGCTGCACCGAAGTGGGGCATGGAAATCCCACCCCAGTCTCGGGGTGACAAGGGCAAAGAAAGCCACAGGAACCGAGGCACAACGGCAGGCCAAAGCAAGGTGTCAGCAGATGCAGTGGGATCTGGCCCTACAGCTCCACTTTCCACCAAAAAAACCACTGTGCACATCTGGCCAGAGCGAACCGCACCATCGTAGTCTGGACCAGCCCACCACGATGCTCATACAGCTCGGTCCAGCTCAGGCAGCTGTTTGGGGAGAGCACTCTGCATTTTGGGGTCTTTGAACCAGCTGCTGTCTTTCCTAACCAACCTCTGCAAATGGACTTTAGCTGGTCATGAGTTAGGGATGCACAATATAGATCTTGTGACCTGATCTAACATCAGCAGCGTAAGGGAGAAAGGCCTCACTTCCCTCATCACCTGCTGTGAAGGACGGCACGCAATTAACAGTTTTCTGTGAATGTTAATTACAGTACTTACTTGGCTAGCGACCAATTGATCTTTTGGTTGTATTAAGTTTCTAAATGTAAATACCTGAAGTATGGATTACAATCTCGTTCTAATTAAAGCAAAAGCATTTAACATATAGTAGCCATCAGAAAGAGTTTTCAATGGCTGTTGGGGGTCAAACCGTTGAAAATATTAATGTGTTGTCTAAAGCCTACAGCACTTAATTAGATTCTTCATCCAGGTGGAATTCATGTTACTTCATACGATGCATGCAGGTAAGATTTTCTTTGCACTCAGAAACAGCTGGACTACAGACCTGGACTGTTACTGCCACGCCACCCCTCCTTGGCCCTCCAGTTATAAATCCTGCCATCCCCAGTGCCCTCTGATCCAGTGGCTTGGCGAAGAGATGAGGAAAACTCGTATTTCTGAACCACTCGGTGCCAATACACTTTGTGTATCGCTGCAGTAAGAGCTGCACCATTTCCTACCCTGCTCTTGGGCACAGAGCGTCGGGCGGGGAGGTCATCAGGACCTTGCAAGAGGTTGCTAGAGAGCAAACAGCACATACTGCTGCCGGCAGCCATGAGGAAAAGGTGTTTAGCGTTCGTACATCAGCAGAGGCCAAGCAAAGCTCTGAGCAGAAAAGTAAAGAACTCAAAAGAGCAGAGGGCTGAAATGCCTGGAGTCCTGGAGGGGAAGGGCTTGCATCTCTTGTCCGTGCCACGATACAGCTCTGGCTCTCGCCTTCGCAGCCCTAGGACCAACTGACCTACTTAAATCCAACTTTTAATGCCAGATGAAGAGTGGATTGGAAACAGGACATTCTTCCTGGAAAGCGCTGGACTTAATTTCCTCCACTCCTTTGGCAGCCCCTGTTTCTGCACTTCTTTAAGACAAAGCACACAGCCCCTTTCCTTTTTTCTGGATGCTGCCTGAGGCAGGAGAAAGCTGTTAGCTGTAGGTGATGTCTCCACCCGGTTCCTACCAGAAGTGACATGTTTGCAAAGTCAAAAAGTCACCGCTCCTGAGGCCTGTCCAACCACCAAAAAACTATTTTAAAATACCTGTGATCCCTTGTCTCCCAGTGTGAACGTTGCCTGTCTTCACTAACTCCTCCTGCAAGAGCTTTGTTTCTAAACCATGTGGAGACACTTGGAAGGGCACGGAGGAAATGCAAACTTAGCTCCAAAGGGGAGCGAGGTCCCAAAACCACTGGGCAGACTTGGACAGTTAAAGCACCAACAGGCTGGTGCATTATCTATTTAAAATAGGTGCCAGGGCTTGATTTTTGAGAAACAGCCCCGCTCATGTCATGGCTCCAGGTGTCCCCAGCATCGTCAGGCCTGACACGCTGGGGGACACCCAGCCGCTTGCTCCAGCAGAAGCGTGCCAGGCTGGAGTGCAGCTGGTGGAAGGAAGTCACCTTCTAACCTGGCTTCCCCTGGACAGAAAGACAGAGTTGCAGGGAGAACTGGAAACGTGCAGCTCCCTTCTGGTCTCCTGGCCGTGAGGAGTGGTGGAGAGACTCTGTGAGAGCAGTGGTTCCTCAAAGGCAGGGCTGGGGCGGGGGGCAAACGTACGAGCTCAGGAAGAGCTTGTGGTTATGAGCCAAGAGGTCACAAAGTTTACAAGGTGACACTTAGACCAGTCTGAACTAAAGGCTTCCTGCCATCAAAGTACCTCTCTGGGGTCACACTTGAAGCAAACTGTGCTCAGCAGAGTCACGCAGCAACACCTCGCCTCCAACACACGAAGGAGATGTCCGACTTGTTGCAACAAGTCTGACGGTACAAGCCCTTCTGGTCTTGGTGCCACAGCACCTACAACACACCCACAACCATACCCCTACATCTTCCCCCAGACTGTGATACAGCAGTTTTACGAGTGTTTTTATGACCGCTCTACTCACCTCCCTCAACCAAAATCACTGCCTGAATGGGCAGTCTGGGGTCAGCAGAGCCCTTCACAGCAGCGTCACGACATCGGTGAGCCTTCCAGTTCCAGGATGATCTCCCTTTAGACAGCCTTAGCTGGACATGTTAACCCAGTCAGTAACTGGTGTTTGCCCAGTATATTGAGTCCTTGATTGTGCACATCTGAGAGTGCTCTGCTTTAATAGAGGAAGGAGAGTTTACACTGGAAGTTGATTTAAAAATCCTTCCTTCCTTGTTTTAAAAGATCATGGTATGAGTTAACGAGCAAGGCAGAGAGGGTTTGAGCCCAGTGAGGGTTGCACTGCAACCACCACCTTTGAGAAGAGAGATACCCAACCAAGTGAGCAGAGAGAAGATAGCATTGAGGGGAGTACTGCAGGGAGTAAACCTGATTACATGCCTCTTAAGCTGCCAGGAGCTGGAGGGACAGAAGATGCTATAAGGTGAACGCATCAGCGTAAGATAACATCGCTCATGCTGGCAGCCCCAGAAAGGAGCGAGCCTGCAGCCAGGAGCAGCCACGTCCAAACAACTCAACACCCTGCAAATTCATGGAGAAATACACCGAGAAAGAAAAAAAACCCAGCGGCTCCATCGGAGAGGCACAGGTCCGAAACACCCCCCGCAGAGGTCCCCTCCCCAGTAGTGCTTTGACTTTGAAACGCCATCGCCAGGCGCGGAGGGGGAGGCACGGTGGGGAGAACGCTGCCGACGGGGTGCACGCCTGGGGACGGCTGGGAACACCGCCGCCGCGGGACGGGAGGGAGGCTGCGAGGGAGGGTACAAGGCAGCGACCGCTCTGCCTCGTAACGGAGAAAACAAACACACCAAAGACTCTAAGCGACAGAAAGCTGCCGGGAGTTTCCACCCAGCGTCCAGCGTTGCTGCCACCGCAATCGGCCAAGTTCCGGCAAGGCGGCCCCACAGCCAGGCGCCGCGTTGCGAGGCCGTACCCAGGCGTGCGTGTCGCAGGGCACAGGCCAACAACCACAGGCAGGCAAGAAGAAAGGAAACCTCGGCTTAATAACGGCTCTGCCTCCGACACCGCCCTTTGCTGGGCTCGTTTGCTCCTGGGATGTAAAAGGAGAAGCCTCAAAGGCACGTGTGTCCGTATTTGTGCGTATACAAACGCTGCCAGATAACTCCGGCAAGGACCGGGAAAGCGAGCCGGCACACGGCTGCGGGAGCGCGCCGCAGCTAAGAGACCTGCGGAGAAGTGATGGGATTTACCGAGAAAACTGAGCTACGCGTTGCTCCAAAAGCCGCAGACTTTGCTCCTGAGGTTTCCGTGCAATAAATCCCGTTAGTGACAGGATTTACATGTGGAGATGAGGAGAGGTAAAGCGGGGTTAGGGAAGTGATAACACAGACGCTACGTCACCAGCCCCAGCTAATTTCCCACCATTTTTTGTACGAGAACAGTAACGTGGGGTATCCAAAGCGGCGATAACGCGCCGCTCCCGTGGCTAAAGCTGTCCGCTTTTTGAACGTGTGTCCTCAGTGGGTGCAGCAGGGAGCAGGGATGTGTGCTCAACAGCTCTGCTACCAGGCCCAGCCTCCTCCCCGAGACCTTCCTCAGCTCCAGCTCTGGGGCAGACGACAGGACCAAACGATTTCAAGTGAAGCCCTTACGTGCGAATCACATTTTGTCCTATCGATGGATTACGCTGAGAACAAAGCAGGAGCAGACACATGTATTCTGTGTTATGGCTATTTCAGGCAGTTATGGTGAACGCTGAATTCCACACAGACTCAAAAAATCTTTCCTTTTACAATGAGATACTTGAACTTGTCCTTATCTTAAGGGACAAGATTAAGGCTTTGTTAAAGCTGAGCAAATGCTTAAGTGCTTCACTGAAAACAGATGAGCTGAAAAACATCTTAAAGTGTGTAACAGCAGAGATGGCTGCTCTCACAGCCCCACAAACTAGATATTAAAAGAAGAAAAGGAAAAGAAAAACAATACAAAGGAAAGGAAATCCACTTTAGTTGAGATAAACTGAACCTGGGCACATGCACATACCCAAAAAAGCATCAAGATGCATCTCATAAGCTAAAATGAGCTTCTCTTTCCCAGGAGTGTCAAGTGTCTGTGAAACAGGAATGGGAGCTGATGTTGCTCATATTAAAATGATGAAATTAAGTGTTATTTTTGAAAAGTTCATATAAAGCTCAGCGAGCAGGATAATCCCGGCCCCTGAGAACAAACGTCTGACATTTCATAATGCACACAAGAAGGGAGGTGTAAGCTCTGTGAGCACAGCTCTGACATAACTCTGCCCTCACGTGTCCTTGTCCCTG
Organism: Psophia crepitans; assembly: GCA_013399095.1. NCBI lineage: Eukaryota > Metazoa > Chordata > Aves > Gruiformes > Psophiidae > Psophia > Psophia crepitans. Next base: position 143,988 of record VWZZ01006810.1, read on the forward strand.
GGATCCCAGCGTCCCATCATGAACAGCCCAGAGCCGAACCACCGCCTGCCCCTCGCTGCCCTTCCCTGGCACAACCACAGAGGAGACCTTTGTGTAAACCTCTGCAAAATCCGAAATGCAAATGAGGTTGCTCAAATTAGGTTGTAAACCAGCATCCTCTCAGAGCCCAGCACTCCGACCAGGTAACGTGCTGACTTCACTGAAATAAGCAGGTGGATTTTCCAGACTTCCCTGAAATCAGTTGCCAAACGTCATGAGACAGCAGCTGAATCCTTTTGTGAGCCCAACAACAGACTCCCTCGCCGCCCTTACGTAGCTTCAGCACAAAACCAAGCCCTTCTGGCCCTTCTGTTCATATATACGAGCGATGGGGAAACCAGACACAGACAACTCAGAACGGAGCTGCTGTTGGACAGCTTCCCCGGGGCTTTTGCAGAGCTCGGGCTCCTTTCAGCTCTTCCCATCAGACAGACTTTGCCCCGTGCCTGGGACAAGGCTCCCCCCCAGCGATGGAGAGGATCCCCCTCTCCCCACCCCCAGCCAGCGCCCAGCTCTCTGGAAACAAGAACGCAGCGTTTTGTTGCACGGCTATAAATGGTGAATGGCATAGGCCAGGAAAGTTATTTATTTCTGCATTCATTCCTCAGCGCATGCAAAGCCAAACTCTGCCTGTCTCCTGGGACTGCAGGCCAGAGCCACGGGCTGCGGGCCGGTCACTGGGGTGAAGTCCCCAGGTATCGTTGAGTGGGTGATTTTATTGGGCAACTAAACCTTCCTGCAGCTACAAATGAGGAATATGTATGGGTCTGGCATTGCAGAGCGGCATTCTGAAAGCATCCCCATCTGTCCCTCCTGCACAGTGAGCCTCCAGGTGCCTCCCAAATCTCTATGCATCATGTTAAAAGGTGTCTTCTGGAGAGCGTCCTCTTATCTCCCAATTCAAGCCGCTTTTCAGCTCTCGTAACCAGAGGTAACACCTGATCCGTCCCAGGGGCTCTGATCTGCTCTTGAGAAGCACCAGGTTGGTTTTCTTTCAACTTCATCCCTCTATTCCCCTTTCTCCCCAGAACGCCTGCTCCCCAAGCTCTGCTCACCTCATTCCCAGGCAACGGGATAACAGGTAAGGATCATTTTTCCTTTGGAAGGAAACTCCTCCCTGACACCGCAGCACTGTGTGACACTGGGCATCAACACGTGGAGAACACGGTCCAGCTTCGCGCCGGGGAAAGGGGTTTAGTCGCTGCTGTTGGCGGATTCGCACCCACTTACATCCTGCGCTAAGTCTGTGCCTTAAAAGTCACGTGCTAAACTGGTAATGATCCCTCCCTCACCGCTCCGCAGCCGGCATGTTTTAAGAGGAGCATTGCTGGACTGCTCATCCTGGAGGATGCTGTTTGCTTCCCACCCGAGAGGGAGGCCAGGGGCACCTCTGGAGGCTCCCAGGTAGTCCTGGCTCTGGTGGGCATTAGCCTGACAGCCCCCTGCAGCCTCCAAGGCCCCCCAAGGCCCCAGCACCCACCAAAAGGTGCTGCTGGTGCCAAGCCCATCCCCAGCAGCGCAATGTGACCACACTGAGCACCCACCGGCCAGGCTCAGCTTTCTGTTTGCCAGCTTGAAGCCCTTAGGAGGGCTTAATCCCATTTTCAGATCCGATCCATTAAACAAATGTATTATCTCTACGCAGATTTGCTTTTTTGCTGAGCTCCAGTAAAGCTCTGTGTCAACTCCCTCTCTGTTAGACAGGATTTTTGCAGTGGCTTTACTCTGAGCACAGATCCTGGCAAAAGCTGCCTGGGACAGACAAACCCTCTGTCCTCCAGCATGCCTGCGCATAGGCTTGGCAACTCACCCCAGGAAACGCACCAAAAGATGACATTTTGTGCTTCTCCCGAACCACATGACTGCACTCTCCAAGCCCTGGCTGGCACAGGAGACACCATGAGCTGCCGCTGCGCAGCAGCCTGCTCTCCTGCACGGCCATCAGACACTTGTGAGGATATGCAGCATCACCACTTGAGTTGCCATCCTGGAGTGCCTTGCTATCATCCCAGGGTGAGAAACTCCAACAGCACTCGTGGCTATGCAACTCTTTAGCCTGCTCTTTACCCAAGAGCATCCTCAACTTCACACCCATCGATGCTGGAGCAGGTCACATCACGGCGTGAGTGCGATGGCAGCCCCACCATGCTGAAAGGTACGGCCCTACTCGGGGTGCAGGGGCACCGGGGCTCTGCCTGGGGCACAGGACGTGCAGGCAGAAGTGGCCCTCTGCCCATCACCTCTTCTGGGTGCGGAACCCCGGTGCTATATCGCTCTCTGCCCTCCCGGTGTGTTTCTCAGGAGAGTTAACCCAGCGCCGCACCCTTCCCAGGCAGGTGATGCTTGCCTTTAGCCGCTGTTCTAACCCATTCAGTGTTTCTTTCCCTTCACTATGGTCCAGGTTCAAATAATATTTTAAAATACTTAAGGTTTGGTTCCAGTTCAGGGACAGAAGCCCCAAAGCCCTGGCATCACTTTCCAGACCGAGCTCTGGACCATTCTGCTGTCGGTCCGAGACAAGGTCCCACACGGAGCTGCACGCTCCCCTCTCCAGCAGCCCGCCAGCACTCCTGCTCGCACGGATTTTTAATGATCTGAGAAAACTGAGATAACACAGAGATAGAGTGATTCCAGGCTTCTTAAATAAAAGTCCTCAAGTTAGAAAAGCATCCTGCAGTTTCCTACAACCACAGAATTGTTTAAGTTGGAAAAGACCTTTAAGATCATTGAGTCCAACCCTTAGCCCAGCACTGCCAAGCCCACCGCTAAACCATGTCCCTGAGCACCACATCTACACATCTTTTAAATCCCTCCAGGGATGGTGACTCCACCACTTCCCTGGGCAGCCTGTTCCAGGGCTTGACAACCCTTTGAGTAAAGAAATTTTTCCTAATACCCAATCTGAACCTCCTCTGAGCAATTTGAGGCTGTTTCCTCTTGTCCTATTACTTGTTACGTGGCAGAAGAGACAGATCCCCACCCGGCTACACCCTCCTTTCAGGTAGCTGTAGAGAGCCATCAGGCCTCCCCTCAGCCTCCTCCAGACTAAACACCCCCAGTTCCCTCAGCCCCTCCCATCGGAGTTGTGCTCCAGCGCCTTCACCTCTCTGCTGCCGTTCTTTGGGCACGTCCAGCACCTCAATGTCCTTCTTGCAGTGAGGGGCCCAAACCAGACTTTCACAGCAAGACCTCCAGCCACAGAGCAGAACCCCAATTTCCAGTCCCCAGTGACCAGACGCAGGCATGGACAGAGCCTTTGCTTCCCCTCTGTGCTACTCCTTTCAACGGTGCTTCAAAGACAGCAGGACTGCAGAGGAGGAAAAAGCGCCTTTTTTTGACTGTCTACTGACATACACCAAAGTCCTCTCACAAGATATGAACTCTAGAAGCTGCCGTATGCTTTTCAGAAATTGTCTGCTGCTAAAAATTAATAGAGGCAGAGGAGATCTGCCTCCAAGCCAGCGGCAGGAGGTGGTCAGTGTGCTGGGCTGGTGTGAGCTCGAGCAGGGAGCAGCACCTCGACCTTGTCAAGTGCAAATGATTCCTTTGCTTGTGCACACTCCTCACATCAAGGGTGTGGGGGCAAAAGCAATTGCAGTCAGGGCAAAAGGAGCGCAGGTTTTAAAGGCTGAGACACAGATGCTCTGAGGGTGTAAATCGGCATCAGTCCGCTGGCTGCGGCACAGCCAGTGCAACTCACCTCTCTGGGGACTTGGCTGGATGTTTATCCCGACCATGGAGCTGCTACAGGCACTGGAAATTCAATTCCAGCACAGCCCTCCAACACAGGCTCTGTGCACAAGAAGTACGGGCATCTTCACTGGGGTGCAGAAATAAAAGCCCAAGTCTGCATAGGGCTTATTTCAGATTTTTCCCACATCAGGACCTCAGCCGGGCACACACCAACTTGACGTTAATGGCACTAATTAAAAGCAGGCAGCCAGCGTTCAGCGTCAGGCAGTTCAGCCTGAAGCCAAAGAGCCGGTAGGTTTCCCTGCCTCTCCGCACCCGCGCACGTGAGTGACCAACAGGGAGGCCCCAGGCAGCGATCTGCAGGTAACAGCTATCCTACCTCTGCTCGTCCTCTGGAACAGGGCACCTGGCAAAGCAGAACAGAGCCCCTCCGCCTCGCCCCCACCCTCCCTACCACATTTTCAGGTCATTTCAGGTCCCCCAAGCCCCTTTGATATTAAAGATCAAGCTGCACACTTCTTCCATCTACACTGAACAACTGTTTGTCTGACACAGAGACAAGCCACCAGGCCTCAGGGCTCTCCAGGGGTCTGTTTCTGGTTTGCAGCTTTATTATCTGCATTAAACCTTCGTGGCCATTTCCACAATCACGTTCAGGATCTCTCCTCCGCAGGCGCCTGCTGTGCCAGGCAGGCAGGACCTCTGCCACCTCTGCACGCGCTCACCCCGCGCTCGGTACTGAAGAATGCGACTCTCTGATAGTCGCTCCCAAAGTAATTGGAACAAAATAATTATCAGAAAGATTTCTTTCGGGGCTACGCAATTCTTCAAAGCCAGGAGCATATGAATAGTCAAGTTAAAATCAAGCATGCAGCAGTTTAAACCATCTGAAAGTTAATTTTTCCATATGGCATCAAAAGAAACTTGCTCTCCCTCTCCAATCTCATCTGCTTTTGCAAGGGAATTTCTTGTCCAAGTGAAGCAAGTAACCCTGGCTTGGGCTGCGCTGCCTGCCACGCTGGCGGGACAGCCGGCCGGCCAGGGCTGCCCCCTCAAACATCACACAACGGGCCAAATCCTGCCTGCTGCTGGCCGCAGCCAAGGGTGCCCTGAGCAGGCGAGGGCTGAAGGGCCCCAGGTTTAGATGGCATCCACAGCCAAGCAAAGAAGGGAAGGGATTTTTTTTTTGTCTGTGACCTTACAAACAGAGCAGCAGATGACCCCAGCACGAAGAAATTCCAGCTTTCCTTTTAATTGAAAATAGATCCATAAAATCCTGCTAAGTCTGTTGGCTAACGCAAGCGCCGGGAGGCAGCTAAAATACACTTCCCAAGGGCAGGGTATGTTACGATCATTGTATTTAAAAGTCACCGGGGTCTAAGTTTAAAAATAAAAACTCCACTGAGGTTCCCTCCCCCCAAACTTCACTGCGTAGCCACCCGCTCTTCCTGGCCTCCTTCTGCTAACGTAGGGAACTCGGTTTTGGAAATGCTCCCAAAGAGAACACAAATAACGGTGAGTCAGTGATTAAATTTACAAATGTGATGTGTCAGCTCCGGCGCACCGGAGCCTCCCGGCGTGCTGAACCCGCTGATCGTGGGAACTCCTACAGGTGGGAGTCGAGGAGAGGGGTTTATTCACGCCCAGTAGATCCTCCAACAGCTACCAGGCCTGTTCATGGTTTATACAGAAAGGAAAAGATGATGAAATGCCTTTAATCTCCCTACTACACAGGGCACGCCACGTGCAAAAATTGTGTATACATATAAAAGGTAAACGAAGTTCAGACATCCAAACCTGCACCTAAAGGCCAATAATGGCTTTTCATCAATACATTTTCAATTAATTTTTCAGGTAAGATTATGGCTGACTGGTTGAACATGCGTGAAGGGCATGGAGCGGCGGCCACCCAGGCTCCACGTTGGCGTGTGACATGGGTCACGTCACTTAACGCCGAAGAGAAAGAAAAGCAACGTGCAGCTTACTTCTTTTTAAGGCTCAGCTGCTTTCAGGAGCTTGATTTTTTTAAGGAAAGGCTGCTCCCACACCGTTGGTAAATGGGACTGTGGGGAAACAGCCCTCCCTGCCCAGCTGGAGATGGGGAGGTGGGTTGGGCAGAGGAACTCACTGTCTTTGATGCCATCTACTGGAAAGGTGGCTCCACGACCTGGGACCTGCTGCTCTGCTGGCGACCAAAACATGACAGCTTTCTCTGATGGGAAGTTGGATGCTGCAAGTGAGATGCAGGCTGGGAAAGGCTGCCCGGCCAAAGCGGTGCTCCGCCGGATCCACAGATGCAGCGGGACCTCCAACAGCGCAACCGAGGTTTTCAGAAACCTGTGCTGGTCCTGCAACCCTGCAGATGTCCGGAAAAACCAGGCAGGAAGGCAGAGCCCAACGAATGAGCACTGCCATGGGAGAGGAGGACAAGGAAGAAGGAGTAAGGTTCAATGCACAGGAGATCATTGCCTGCTAGGAGGGGAGAGGAGGGACAGAGCAGCTGTTTAAGGGAGGAAGGGCTTCCTTCACTTCCAGCTACAGCCCAGGGCAGGTACTAGTCTCCGAAATCAGACAAGCTGGGCTGTTGACTGTGAGTGACAAGAGAAGCAAGATTTGGATGGTATGTCTGAAATCCCTGGGATTTTCCCATGAGGATGGACCAAATTTCACCAAGTCACAGCACTGACTCGGTTTCCCTCTCCACCCACGTGCTTTTCAGTGCACCAGTCAGGCTTACTATAGGAGAAGCAAGGCTCACTTATCACATTTCAGTTTTTCTGGTGCTGATGCCATTTCCCCCCTAACACGCTGGTCAGACCCCACACCCTGCAACAGCCTCGGCACTGCTGCGGCACGCAAATTACTGGAGGATGCCTTCTGCAAACACTCTGAGAGTCACAGAAACACCACTGCGGTGCTTTTCTGACTCCTAGCTATTTTAGGAAGGTGTTAAATACCGTATTTAATCTCCTGGAGGGATTATTCAGGGCTTTTTGTGCTATTTATTTAAGAATCTCAACAGGTAAGACCAAGACTGGCCTAGGTTTGTGGAGGTTCTTTCTGTCCCAGTAGTTACCATTTGCAGATAGGAAATCCCTGCCAAGCATCCCAAATACATGGCATGTGCTGGCTCTGGATGTGGAGCCAGCACTGACTCGGAAAGCAGGCACAGCAATCTCAGTGTAAAGGACACTCCTCCCACAGTGTCTTCCGAAACGAGCTTGACCAGACAGCGGCAGCCGCCTGGCTTTTGGAGACAGTGGCTTGTCTTCTCCGTAAGAGCCTGGCCACTCTAGGGGGTCTATAACCTGCCCCGAGTCCTGCAGTTTTCACAGCGTGCCATGCCTTTGTAAATGTCCTCTTTCCTCTCGCTGGATGAAAGATGCAGAAAATAAAGAGAGCAGAAGAACTAGCTACCCAGGGGAAGCAGTGAGAGGGGTGGCAAACAACATGCAGTCGGTACGCAAACTGCAAACTCAGAACAGATGAACCAGGAGGACAAACTTTTCCCAAATCTCCTGTAATTACACAAAACTTCCCATGAGGGCAGGGGGCTGAATAAGATAGAGAAGCCTAAGCTGCCAGCAGATCTTATTTCCCTGCTGCCTGTATCTCCAGTCCACTAACTCCACAGTCCAACCAGCTGGCCCGTGCATTAGGGTGCCAATAGATTGTTCTTTATCGCTGTTTCTTGCCTGTACACAAGCTGGACATACAGCAGAACCAAGAGCTTCCAAAGGGAAAAATAAACATGCCTGAGTAAGTCACTTATTTGGAAATCAAACAGCTTAAAAAAACATAGAGTCATAGAATCATAGATTGGTTTCAGTTGGAAGGGACCTCCAAGATCATCTAGTTCCAACCCCCTGCCATGGGCAGGGACACCCCCCACCAGCCCAGGCTGCCCAAAGCCCCATCCAGCCTGGCCTTGGGCACTGCCAGGGATCCAGGGGCAGCCACAGCTTCTCGGGGCACCCTGTGCCAGGGCCTCAGCACCCTCACAGGGAAGGATTGCTGCCTCAGATCTCAGCTCCAGCTCCCCTCCTGCAGCTTCAGGCCCTTCCCCTTGGCCTGTCCCCTCCTGCCCTTGGAAACATCAATCGTTAGGAACTTGTTTGAGATTTGTGTCACTGGTGTAACTCCATGGACTTGGCTCCATGGAGGACACCCATTGCTGGTGGGGGCTTATTCTGCAGCCTGCAAGGCGACTCTCCTCGAAGGGACATCGCAGGGCGCAGAGTCCCTGGGGTGGCAGCGGGAGCCCACCAGGACCCCCAGCACACCCTGGCCATGGCAGGGACCCGCAGTGAGCAGGGCTGCAGGACAGCCCCGTAACGTGCAATTGCCTCTTCTTGCCTCCCAGCACAGAATGAAGCATAAGAAGAAAGCAAGGCAGACAAAGAAAGAAAGAAACAAATAACTAAGGACAGGAATCTGGGGCAAAGAGACAGAGAAGGGGAAAAAATGAGGAAAGTGAAAGGATGAGGAAAGACCGCGTGCAGTAAGGGGAAGGGCTGACCCAGGGAAAAAAGGCAAATTCGCTGTATTCTGTTCACGGGGCCACCCGTACCTTTCTTTAGCAGATTATGCTGCCTCCAGCGTTCCCTGGGCATCTGCCGCAGAAATCTGGGCTGACTCTCCGCACAGACAAATGGGACTGATTAAATTCTATCGCACTCTCAAGGATTTCTATAGGCACATGTCCTATACATTTACAACGCAGAGATCTGGCCAAATTCCCCGCAGAGTAATTGCTACAGAAAACTGTTGTTTTACTGCCTACTCCATCTTCTAGGAGTTTCCTATAAAGACAACAGCTCCTGGATTTACTTGGCGATCAGCCACTTCCCAGCTGATGGCCTCCTGGGATCCCCTTAGTTTGCTAACCGGCCGAGACAGCGCTGAAGACGGATGCAGTTTATGCTCGATCCAGTCCCAGCCAAATTCCGTATCGCAGCCCTCACGCCCAACACAGAAATACTCAGGGAAGAGAGCACCATTCTTCGTTGCTTTTCGTTTGTCACCGTTTTAGTAGCTGGTCCCATCAACACTGCCTGCCCAGCTGCCTTGAGGAGCAGAGGGATGGTCGGTAACTGAGTTAGAGAGCACTGAAAGGTCAGGCAGAAGGGAGGACGCTGCCAATTACCTCGTATATAGGTTGTTTCATGTCTCCACTGTGTGCAGAGCCCTTGCAGAGGGCCGTGAGATGGGGTTGCTCTCCAGCCGCTCTCACATGACCGTGGACTCTTCCATTCAGAAAACATGGGTGCACGTGAGCTGGAACAAGCACCACGGCTTTTAGAATCACAGAATACCCCAGTTGGGAGGGACCCACAAGGACCATCAGCCCAACCCCTGGCCCCACACAGGACCAGCCCAACCACAGCAGATGACTGAGAGCGTTGGCCAGAGGCTGCTTGAACTCAGCCCAGCTCGGGGCGGTGACCACTGCCCTGGGGAGCCTGTGCCAGGGCCCCACCACCCTCTGGGGGAAGAACCTTCTCCTGATCTCCACCCTAACCCTCCCCTGGGGCAGCTCCAGGCCATTCCCTGGGGTTCTGTCTCTGGGCACCAGAGGGAGGAGATCAGCGCCTGCCCCTTGGCTCCTCCCTTTCTGTATGTTTTTCCTTGAGCACTGCCTTCTCAGATCAAACCTACCTGGCTGCGTGCTTGGGTTTTGCAGGGAGCACAGCGAGGCCCTGGAGCACAGCCTGGGCTGGTCCCACACGCCACTTTCAGCCCCGGATCCCTCTGCACCTACAGAGCCCAGTGATGGCTTGGTTTGCTTTTCCCCCAAACTTCTCCCCATACCTTTCCCTCGAGCTTGCAACACGGCCTGCCACCTCAGACAAAGTCAGGAGGGCCAGCACAGCTCATGACCGAGGTATCCTGCTCAGAAGTGCCTGATTTTCCTAGGAAGGGAACCTGTGAGATGTCCCCCATCCAAAGGGGACTGTGTGGGAATGGCCCAGCCACCAGCAGCAAGGAGGTCCCTGCTCAGCGACTGCAACCTGTGCAAAAGATGACCTGGGAAGGAGGGCAGCAGGACTGCACGCGTGGGTGCAATGCCAGCACCGCAGAGGGGACGGAGGGGAGCTTTCACCTGCCCCGGTTTGCCCAGAGCCACCCAGGAATGACTTCTGCCCCCTGGGACAAGGATGTGCGGTGCTGGGCGCTGCCTGAGCGCAGGCAGCCAGCAGCACGCCGGCGTCAGGAGGCTGCCGGAGCTGCTGGCACTGGTGACGTGCTCGTCCGCACCCTTACTGAACCTGGCAGGAGGAGCACCCATGCTCAGGCCCGAACAGAGGTCTCCATCTAGACCCCTCAACAACCAGGATCTGGGCTGCTCACGAACCCCCCCGCTGGAGCCTCCCGAGGCAGAGTCACCCTGTGGCCCACGGCCAGGCAGGGACGATGCTGGGACGGTACCGGGGAGCTGAGCTGCAGGAACGGGGAGCAGAACTGTTTATCCATTCCCATCAGATCCAGTCACTCCTTTCGATCCAGGAAGCATCTGTCGGGATGGAACGGCGCTCTGCATTATTATTCAGCGTGGGTAAGATTTAAACGTTTATATGGCAGACTCCACTGCTTCCTCTTAATTGTCTTTCTCTTTTGCTAACAGGCTGTGCTTTGGCAGGGACAAAGCCCTTGAGAATGGCCATATTAGTACACAAGTTTGTGGGAGGAGGGTGCCAGAAGAAGCAATTTTGAGCTAAATAATGCACACTGCAGCTGGAACGGAGAGTCCGAGGCACTGACGGAAGGCAAGGAGGTTACCCCATCCCCCCTTCTGCGACCATCCTATTTAACATCTCCTGTAACACGCTTCCCAAAATTTTCCGAGAGCCTCTTAGAGCAGCTCCTGAGAAACCCTGTGTTTATGGGACGTGAAAACACGGCGTGGAGAACAGTGCCACAGCTTTTATTGGAAAGCGCTCCCAGGCTGGCATTACAGGAACACCTCTGCCTGTTGTGACTGGGGTGTGCAATGTTGGAAAAGTAATTTAAAAAAAAAACAAAACCAGGAAGCAAGTGATACGTGTGGGGTTTGCAAGACCTTTTTCAGCTCTTTGGGAGCGACGGGAAAGGCTCCCACCAGCTTCAGCTGGAGAGGGTGCAGACCTGCACATGGCTCTCCAGCCCGGCGGGGCTGCCACATCCAGGGCCGCACCGGAGCTGCTGCACAGCAGGCAGCACAAGGCAGAACCCTCCCAATCCCGCCTCTCGCTGCCAGATACCCAGCTTCCGTAATTTTTGCCCACACCGCAGCAGGAAGCTGGTGAGCTACGTAGACCTCAGGAAGTTGCTTTGATTTCCTCACACCTGGAGTGGCTGCGGGCTCTCAGGTTCAACGAGCTGCCTACAAAAGGGCTGACTGTGGGGCAGAGCTGGCACCAAGGGTACTAGGTCTCTTCAGGACACACGGTGGGGGGCACTTTTTGTGTTGCCATCCCAGCATTTTCCTTAGAACACGCAAAGATTTCTTCCTTCGCTTTGCTCAAGCTCACAGTTTCACAGCTCCCAGGCTAAAAAGGGCTGACGTTCCCTAAAAACCCACCAATCCTGCGTTGTTCGACACCTTACCCCAACTCTTCAGGATCTGGGTGTATGCAACGAGTCAGCTACCAAGGCGAGGGGCAGGCAGGGATGGCAGCACGGGAGCTGGGAGCATGGGACTGTAAAGCCACTGCTTCAGCAACCAGGGCACTGAGGCTTCGTGATACAGCTCCAAACACACCTTCAAACCCCTCTTCCTCTCCTGCTGCCCCGATTACCTGGCCCATCACCAGCCTCCCAGTGATGCCGCAGCAGTACTGGTGACGATGCTGCGGTACCGACGACAACGCACCCTCCTGTGTGTTCGTACAGGAAGGTGCAGCACGCGAGAGCGGCCACGCCAGTTCAGACAGGCAGCCTGATCTAATTGTGTATTCCGCGTTCAGCAGGGGCCAGTTTCTGACAGTGGTTTAGGAAAACGTAGGAGATTTTATATTAGAATTTGTGCCCTGAAGGAAAATTGCTTTTTAAATTTTATTAGTGAGAATTTGGCTTGTGTCTTGAAGCAGCGCTACCGAACCCCTTGGACTGGAACCCAGACTCAGAAGGAGTCAAAGGAAATTTTCTTTCTGTCTTCTTTGGACCAACATTTTCAGCTTTCAGCGTTTGCTGTTTGGGTTCTGTGTGTGCTTGTAACAACTCCAAAATCCCTCAGTGCTTTAGAGTTGAATGGGAAACCAAGGCTGTGCGTCTCAGCTGCTGCAAGGCATGCTGGGCTGGGCAAGACAGTTACTTCCATGGTAAGAAAAGAGTAAATATCCAGCCAAAAGGCAGCACAGCTCATGAACCCACAAACGCAGACAGGCCTGGCAATTACCAGCTTGCTACAAAAAAGACCAGCAACAATTATTAAACCCCGGTCCAGGCACTTTCTCCCAATATTAAACGATGGCAGCAAAAAGGCTCCCAGGCCCACAGCTCCCCTCCTGCGCCTGCCTTCATTTTCATGAATCCCAGATAACCCCTTCTCCTTTTTAACAGACCCTGTATTGTCCCAAAGGGATTTTCCCTTCTTGTACTGCCGTTTCAGCTTCCAGCAGAGCTTTCCTGTTTCAGCAAGACTCCAGGACGGACAGGGGATATCCACGGCATGTCCCAGGGAAACCGCAGTCAGCTCGCTCATTCGAATACGCGCTTGCTGCTCCGACCTTCCCTGCCCGGGGAATCTCTGAATACACACTGCCTCTCCTCACGTGCAGGACAAAAAGCCTACAGATATGCTAGTAAAAGAAAAACCAGGCATTTCCTCAGGAGGGGACGGAAGGAGCTTTGTTCCCTTCGCAACAGCACCCCCAGCTAAAGCTGCCTAGGAAGGCCAGGTACTTCTTGTTCGCAAAGCACGGGCAAGGAGAGTATTTTCACCGACTCCAGGGGATTTTTGGCCCGTGCCTCCCTGCGCTGCCATCCGCATTCCCCGTTCCCACGGCCTCCGAGCGGTGACGGTGAAAATAACCAGAGCAGCCATGGGCCGTGCAGATGAACTCCCAAGTATTTAGATTACTGCACTGCACCTCCATAAATCTAGCTGATCCTCTGCCACAGGAAAGGGTCTGGGGTGTTAAATAAATAGACATTAAATTTCAGAGGATTTGGTAAAATTAGGATTGTCATTACTTTTCCATTCCAAGAAGACTAATCTCAGTTATAATTATCCCAGCTACATCCAGGCTTTTCAATAGCTCGTACACTGATAAATGAAGCATTCGCTCTCACCAGCGCCTCTCCTTCCCCTGATGTATGCAATGTGTTCCAGATGCATGGAGAAACCTTCTTTCCTTTACACTTGCTACGCTATTTCCAGGCACCCAGTGGGCCAGAGCACCAGCAGGTGTAAACCAGCAGAGCTCCACCGATTTACTTCACTCCTTACAGCAGGTGAGAATCCAGCCCCCTATTTCTAAACTTAAAATACCTGACACAGGTGATCTTCCCCCAGCAATGTCCCATAAACGAGCGCTGTAAGGAAAAAACAAACCCACCAGACAAACACAAAAGACGGTAATTGCACAAATCGCTTTGGGCAGGCAACCCAGCGTGCCTGCCAACTCCTGGAAAAAGCCACTTTAATTAGGCTGATTTAAAGGCAGACCGGTTTTTGGGTTGTTTTTTTCTTTCAAGTGAGGTCTTTGTACCCGCTTTGTACGAACAGGAGCTGGACTCGGAGTCCTCAGCCAAAACCTGTCCTTTTGCTCCACGAATGGGAGCCGAGACAGAGGAAAGAGCAACCTCAGCAGAGCCAGCCCAAAGGAGACCGGCACCTCCAACGCCTGATGAAGGCAGACAGGGATGCTTTTGAGAGGAAGAAGGTCAGCGTCGCCCTGCGGAGGAGCGCGTTCTCCCCCTGCCCAGCCACACCGTCCCTCTGCAATGCCCAGGCTTTGCTCTGGGCGCTGCGACTCCACGTGCCTGCCCAGGGCCAGCTGGGCACCCGTCTGCGGCAGCGCTGAGCCCACGCAGATGCCCCCGCGGCGGCTGCAAGCGGTGTTTCCAACACGTGTTTCCACGTAATGCTGAAGTACTTTCACACTGAGCATGCGAGCGACTGACCCTGTGGCCAGCGCTAGTTTTAACCTCCATGCCTCTTGTCCCTGCGTTAAGGCAGGATCTCAAAGCTCCGCTCTGGAAATAAACACATTAATGCTTCTATTTAACTGCCAGGAAGACACAGTAGAAAAACCCACGTGGAAACTAGTGATTAGCAACGGGAAAAAGTTGCCTTCTGAGCCCTGGCACATTCGAGGCCACATCTGCTGTGTGATGGGGAGATGAGGATTTGGTGTGGGGACAGGGACATGAGCATTTCGTAAAGGACTGCTCCTCAGGGCAACGCACAATACGGTTGAATTCAAGCTGTATCGGTCTTTTAACATGTAGTATTTTGATCCAGATATTATTTAACAGTTTGAGCTATGTGCAGCAGCGCTGGCCGCCACCGTGTGCCCACCAGCATCTCTGGCTGATGTCTCACAGCCCCTGAGTCCGCTTCCCAAGGAAGTCCTCTGCTCCTGTCTCCAACTCAGTGTGAAACTACAGGACGGCTGTCTTGGGACGTGTTTTCAAACAGACGCAGCCTTAAAAGCTCATGTGCATAAAAATACAGCTTTGTACCAAACTACTGTATCAGGGACTGTTGAGAGCAGGGTGATCGGTCACGCCAAAAACTGCAGGAAGGGACTTTTCAAAGCAAAAGTCCATTTGCTTTGGTAAAAGCCAACTCCCTGCTTCTCTACGTAGTTTAAAGATGACAAGGAAGTTGAGCGTTTGCTAGAACATCTCAACCAGCAAGGAAAAATAGAGAGCTCTGTCTGCAGGAATAAAAGCCAGCTCTTCTGGTGTGTGCTCCCCTTTCATTTAAGTCAGCTCCATTAACGCCCCATGAAACGACTGGTCTGTGATGGAGCGGCTGACCTATAGCGGGACTGGCATCCACCGCTGGCGTACGCCAGAGTTATTCCAGCTATTTTGGTCCCTGCCTTTCACGCGGTTACTCCAGTTAGGCTGTACTTAAGAAAAAGTATCAGGGATCAAAAGCTCTAAAGTTTCACAGTCCAGTTGCAAGTAGAGATTTGTCTCTCAGTCAGAGAGGCTTCGAGCTTTTGCATAAAAAATGGTTAAAACAGGGAAAAACTGTCCACACCTCGCTCTGGGGCACATACTTAACCCCAGTATGGGAAGCCAGTTCCTGACCCTACCTGTGCTACCATCTGCCTTCCACAGGCTCAGTCAATGCCAGTAAAACACCTTTGCAACCGCAGCCTGGTCATTTCCCAGCAGACAACCAGATATATCCTCACGCTTCGCCAGAGAAATCCTACCCAAAGGCTGAGGCAGGGGAAAGCAGCTCGTCTGCGCCTGCCGCTGCGGCAGATGTCTACAAACTGCCTTGTCGGCAGGAAGTTTCACCGCTGCGATGATCTAAGAGCATGAAAACCCCAAGAAGGGCTGGCATGCCTCAACACTTTTCTCAGTCTCTAACCAAATTGTTCAGTTTCGCATTAGATTAGACACCGATATGGGAAAATCCTTCCCTTCTTTTCGTTATTGTAGGTTTAAAATGCTCAGCAGTATGCATAAAATCAGCTCCTGACAGTGTTTACACAGCAACAGCAGTTTTTTCAGCTTCATTTGGGACTCAGAGACCAAACACTGCCTATGGTTGTGCTTTAGGCATCTTTGCTGTAACAGCATTATAAATATGTAACGAGAATTTAAAAGGCAGGAGGAAAATCCATAATGGAGACACCCCACCTAAATATCACACTTAGCTCTCACCGTCTGAAAAGAGCTACGAATTCCAGCGTGCGCTCATCAGCACCAAGGTAAAGGTGTCCTTGTTAGAGGATGAGCACAGGAGTCACCTGGCAGCACCCACAGGGAGAAAGATGTCAGGTTTCAGAGGAAAACTGCCTACCTTTTCAGAGGAAAACTGCCTAACACAGTTTTACACACTATCATTTTTAAAGACAAAGAAGCTTAGCACAGAAATATAAGGCACGTGGTTCGAGCAATTAGGATTTAGAACAACAACAGCAAGGTCATCCATGCTTCTTGAGCGCAGGTATTGATCAAAGCCCTGAAGGTTACCCTGGCCAAAGCTACGTTCGAACATCAGAGAGCTGAAATGAAGGGAGGTCATTCAGTACCTGGCCACCTCGGATGCTTCCGTGGCCACCGTGAGCAGTATCCACCCACTTGCAAGTCTTAATCATGCAGATTTAAACCACAGCCATGACTGCTATCGCCAGACATCACTGGGTGGGCTGATGGTCAGAACCTTGACTGTAGCTCAATACCTTTTAGCACACCTGAAAGGAAATAAAATTGTCATATTTATGGAACAGGCTCTCTCTGAATGGGACCTTTTTTGCTCCTATCATCTCCCCTCGAGTTATACACACACAACACTCCCAAAAACCTTTTCCAACATGCTGCTCCAACTCTTCTCCTCCATCTTCAGGTGTTTTTTTCCCCATCCCTTTCCTCCCCTAATTCACAGCCACGGTGAACCTGCCACCCGATTATCTGTCGACACAGGCCTTTAGCGCTCCTGCGCAGAAAGCAACAGATCTGGAAGCTTTTCCAGCTTCCCCTCCGGATGACGTCATCCTGGGCCGGCGCCAGGCTGGGTTATGAGTTAAAATCCTTCACTTCGGGGTCAGACATCCTCCTATTTTTAGACCTGGTTTCAGTGTCCCCCAGCCAACAGCCAAGCCAAACAGTTCACCTTATTCAAGCGCAAACGCCTGCGGGGTTCTGAACAAAGCTGGGCTTTGTGGCAGGTGAGGGGCTCTGCAGCACGGGAGCCCCCGTTAAAGGCTGGCGGCCGCTACTTTGCTCAGCACGGTGCTCCAGCAGGTCGTGCCAAGATGAAATCCACTTCAAGCTCCCCCCCTCCTCCACAAACTGCAACTGTAAATCCGAAAGCAAGGTCTGAATTTGATGGGGCACTGCAGAGCACTGCTAGCTGCATCCTCCCCCACGTAGCCTGCTGGAAATGTGGACGGTGGGAAACACATCCCCTCCAGTACAAAGTGGGAACTGGCAGCATCCCAGGGGATGGGGAAAAGGGCCCTGCAGCTGCAGCATGCAAAGCGCAGGGTATTGTGCAGCCCACAGCATCTGAGCTAACGCACACCCGGCCTGGCTCTGCCAACTCCACCGCCCAGCCGTGCTGCCCTGCTCCTCCCCGAGCTCTCCTTAGTGGCGAAATAACTCTTTGCATTCATTTCCCTGCTTGCAACATACTGATCAGCCAGTGCCTGCGTTGTGCTGTGGTCATGTAAGCAAGGGATGTGTTG
Organism: Psophia crepitans; assembly: GCA_013399095.1. Taxonomy (NCBI): domain Eukaryota; kingdom Metazoa; phylum Chordata; class Aves; order Gruiformes; family Psophiidae; genus Psophia; species Psophia crepitans. The sequence continues at coordinate 161,078 of VWZZ01006810.1, forward strand.
CTGCGGGTAGAGAAGGTCTCCACCGAGCCCAGCCTGGGCTGGGGGCAAAGGAAGCTTCCCCAGAAGCTTCCAGCCACACGTGTCCCAGCGAGATGTCCTTACAGGCACTGCAGAGCCACAGATGCTTCTGGCACATGATCCACCTGAGCTGCTTCACGATGAGAGGACTTAGACTCAGAGGTGCCCAGGTCTCTCTGCAAAGGGACCAGCTCGGGTGTTTGCTCTGCTGCTGCTGCCAGAAACGGGGTGGGATGACTCACAGCCCGTCTTTCTGCAGGAATGCAGCCACCGTCTGCAGCAGCACGGCGATGTGCATTGCACGGCCCCGCTTCCCACCTCGGGACAGACTGCGTAACTCTGCTCGTGTGTAGGCACGTGCAGACAGCGGTTACAACGGGTCGGGAGCGAGTGGAAGCTGGAGGGGCAAACCTGACAGCCCCTCCTCCCCGTACACCTCAGAGGGCACTCAGAGCATGGCTGGGAATGGAAAAGCAACCGGAGCTGTGAAATGAAAGCATCTGCTGGCGAAAGGAAAGTCAGGTCCAAGAACATGGCCACGATCACCCTCTGAAACAACGGAAGCAATTTCCCACGTGGGAATGGGCTTATGGACCAGCAGCAGCGTTTAGCAGAGAATGGACCCAGCTGATCAGGTGGGCTCATGTTAGACTCGGTCAGAGTTAAGAAGAAACAGAAAAAGCTTTGGGGACAAGCTGCAGGTCGATACGAAGAGTGACAGCACCCACAGCAGCTGCGGCCGGTGGCCAGCCGGGGCTCCCCGGCCCCGCTCCCCACGGCCCCGAGCCCGTTTTTAGGAGGCTGATGACTTGAGGTTGAAGACTCGACACAGGACGCAGACCCCACGCAACAGCACCAGCCCCACGTGCTGAACGAGCTCGTCTTTCGGCAACCGGTGAGCGCGCAGGGCTGAGGCGTAACCATATACGCTGTTGACAATGACTGAAAACCACAGACAAGTAAGAATCATAATTGTTTCAGGGCAAAGTGTGAACATGAGTCACGTCCCCGCGCCAGCTGCGAGCTGTCTCCATGCCCAGCGAAGGGCACTGCCCAGCGCCGGTGCCGGCGGGGGAGCGCCGCTCTCCACCCAAACCTTTTCTCACATTACGCTCTTACTCCTGCCGCGGTACATCAGCACTCACGTACGGAGCCACCGGAGTTTCCCAGTGCCTGCAGAAGACCTAAAGCTGGCACCGCTGGGTGCTCTATTTTTAACTCTGGGTGAGTCCCATCACGCCTCCCGCGGGGGCTGAAAACCAGCCACCAGCCCCAGCTCAGCAGAGGCAGATGGAGGGGTGGCAGTCCCTGGTCCTGTGGCTGCTCCCACACAAACACCCATCTCCATCACCTCTGTGGCTGCTGGAAAAGCCAGGTGCCGGCAGCAGGGCCCCCGGCATGGCCCAAGGACCAGTTGTGACAGCCGGTGGCCCTCTGAGCGCGCCCAACTCTGAGCACCCAGCACCCCCTACAACTGCAAGGCCGTGCACCCGAGCGGACGGTGACACAAACACAGGGCCCTGCTCTGTGTCTCGGGAGCAGAAAGCACGCCGGGGACTAGGCAGCCACTCTGGGCTTGTTGGTTAAACCCACTTGTAGAGGGAAAACCAAAAGTCTCTAGATAAGGCTGCAGGTGACCCTCCAGCACCCAGGGGCCACACAGCACAGCGCTGAGGACGAACGCTCGGCTGGTTTGTGCTTGCAGGGTGCTGGCACAAAGTACTGCTCCAGCGCCGCGGCTCCCGAGCATGTTTACAGCGTGAGCAAGAGCCCAAGCCAGAAGATTAAATCTCAGATACTGAACCATTTGCTCTGAGGGAGTTACATCAGCAGCTGACTTGGCCTGCCTCTCTCTTGTTTGCTTCTCTCTCCCTTTGAAAACAAGGCTCTGCTTCGGTTTTATCAATCAGAGCAGTCTCCCCTTCCACCACACTCCCCATGCTGCTTGCTGAGAGGACTCCAGGCACCGAGAGAGCTGGGATGACATCTAACTACAGGAAAAAAAAGTGCAGAGAAGAGGAACCTGCGTCTTAAAAAAAGGAAATCTCTAGTGAAACCACAACTGTGCAGCTGTCCCAGCTCTGCCATTTCTGCAGCACATTTCAATGTGTTCATTAGCATTTTTAGGGAAATAAAGTAGTTAGTGACTGGTATGGTATTCATCATCGCTGTCTAATGTTGAACAAGCTAATATCGCTCGGCATTCCGCTAGTGACAAGTGCTGAGAAACACTGCTGTGCTCGGCCAACCCCCAGGACTGCTTCGCCACCGAGTTCTCCCGCAGCCTTACGCTGGTGCTGAGAAAAGGCCCCTGAAGATGAAAACAAGCAAGGACCTGCTCCCCCCGCCTCTCAGACTGCGCCACTCGGGCTCGTACCGGGGCGGGAAGCTGGGGGTCTAGCAGGAGGTAGAGGTGGGTCTGCCCCACCGGGACAGGCAGCTCCTGGGGAGGTCATGGGTGTCTGCAGTGACAGCGGGTGCTGTGAGGGAGATGAAGACGCTCTGCGGGAGCCCTGGAAAGCCCCTGAGCCGGCTCCTTTCAGGCGGTGCTGCCACCACCGCCTCAGCTCGTGGGGGATGTATCTGCGGGGAGGAGAGAGACACAAACTCGATGGAGAAGCGGCTGCCAAGGGCTCTGGTGCTACTCATGCAGACGCAGGAGGGTGCACGGCCGTGCCAGGTGGAGGAAGGCTGCCAGCCCAGGCTGGCATGTGCTACCGAGACATCGTGGCACCAGAGCAAGAGAGACGAGAAACAAAATGGCCATTAACTTTGGATGCTTTTCCGAGAAGGGTGTGGAAGTGGTTCAGTCCCACACACCAAGCCCACCTGAGCCACGTGCCCTCGCTGGTCCCACCGCCTCTTGCTGTGGTAAGACCTGGGTACCACCTCCTCCTCTTTCAGCCCTTCATTTATCAGCTCCAGAAGGGGAGAAATGGGAACCCTTCAGGCAGCTGCCTCTGCTGCTGCATGCCTTGTGTGGATGTGAAGCGAGAGGCAAAGCAAAACTGCAGCACAGGCTGATGTGGTCACTACCATCTCGATTTGCAAAATGCAGACTGCTTCCTTTCAGAGGTGCTGGAGATGTGACAGCTGATTAGAGCAGGACTGCTGAGGAAAAGCCAGTTGTTAGACAGATACACAGCAGCACTGGTGAGACCGCTGGGTAATACTGCATTTCCTCACTGACCTGATACGTTCCTCCCCTGTTTACCCCTGTCCCTCCTCTCACCGCGGACTGATCTCTCTTCTGATATTCAGACTAATTTTTTCAGAACAGCACATGAGCTACAGACAGCACCCACCATGGCTATGTCTGGAGCACACTCTGCTCCCTCAAGGTTTATTACAGTACCAACCAATTAACCTGCTAATAAAAAACCCTCACAAACTCCCATTTCAGATAATCAAATTTACACATTAGCTACAGTGTAGTAGATCTCTATTCCTCCTCGCTCCTTTCAGGTGTGTTTTAGCTCAAGTATAACGAGGAGAGGAGAGGGGAGGGGCGAGGAGAGGAGAGTTAATTGGAAGGGACCTACAACAATCACCTAGTCCAACTGGTATTTCTAATATAAAATATTAACTTTACTGGAAAGTAAACACTAGGCTATGTTCAGTTAAGGAAACAAATACTCAAGACACACAGAAGATGATTCTTTAGAGTCAAAGGGTAAAATCTGCTTCCCAAGTTCAACCATGATGTATTCCCAACGTAATTCATTATTTCACGTTGCAACTGGCTATATCCTGCGCTGCAAAGCGGGTGGTTGGATTATACACCATACCACAGCAGCAAGAACTTAAACCTCCTCATAGGCCACTCATCCCTAAAGCACCAGATACTAAAACTGTCATTTCTGTGTCTGGATATTTGAACGTACCGGGAAAGTTTAAGGCTGTCATCAGATGAGTACGCGTATGCAAAGGCACTGCAGTAATTACTCTGAACTTCCTCTACGAAGCTGATTCAAAGATTACAGTAACCAAACTGTGGTCAAGAAAATGATAAACACATACGAGATCCTCACACGGACAGAGCGAACTGAGATTTGAATGTGCAATAGATGGTGAATAAGACTCTGCCTTCGGACTGACTGCAACCAGCTACCACGCTAAAATGAAAGGCAACTTGCTGACACTAGGTTTTAATAAACATTGCTTAAGATGTTAATTAACATGAATTATAATACAGCTTTTTACAGTGTGACTACGGATGTCTTTCCATGTAATACTTGAAACAGGCTTAGTTATCAGGACTGTGAGGCCATCAAAATGCCTCTGGTTCTGTTCCGGCACAAAGGCAGTGCCTCTGCCTGCTCGTTCTCGTTACACACCCCTGGTACGCTCCACCGCAACCCAGGAGATGTGAACAGACGAATACAAGGGTTCATCCTGGCTGTGGTTAGTAACACAGTGAGCAAGAGAGCAAGGGTGGAGGGCTGCTGCTCCTCCGCAGAGCAGCGAGATGTGACTATTTCTTTGCAAAAGGTGTCATGAGCTTCATTTACTATCACAGCGACAGCTCTGAATTTATCTATGCTCGGAAACTACAAACTTTAAACTAGAAGAGGGGAGATGGAGCTGAGATCTGAGGCAGCAATCCTTCCCTGGGAGGGTGCTGAGGCCCTGGCACAGGGTGCCCCGAGAAGCTGTGGCTGCCCCTGGCTCCCTGGCAGTGCCCAAGGCCAGGTTGGATGGGCCTTTGGGCACCCTGGGCTGGTGGGAGGTGTCCCTGCCCATGGCAGGGGGTGGAACTGGGTGGGCTTTGAGGTCCCTTCCAACCCAAACCAGTCTGGGATTCTATGATTCTATGAAATGGGTTTTTTTAAAGAATAATTTTGTAACTTCCTTTAGGAGGTTATTATAAAGCCCCACCCTGTTTTTCTCAATCCTTAATCAGCTGACGACGGCAGCCTAAAAGACCTTTCCTCTGTCACCACTTCTGTCTTGATCATGTCTCGATTTTTCTCCTGGCAATGTGATTTCCTACAAATCTGTACAAATTCTGTATGTTTTCTTCATTTAGGTAGGAGGAACAGATCACAGGCCACTTTATTAATGAAGTCAGTATTATAATTATCCTCTGAGAATAATTAAGTGGGGAAACTGAAGTATCGTGAAGTAACTTGACCCAGTTCTCCTGGAGAACAATGGCAGAGCCGGGGAGAGATGGCAGCTCTCGTGGGCCTTGATCCTTTTATCCTCCATCCCTGGGGTATCCTCTGTGTGTGTAATGAGGGAGCTCAGGGATGCTGCGGTATCAGCCATGGCCATGAGATAAATCCCTAATCAAATGAAGAAAACCTCACGTTGGCACTCAGGGATGAACACAGATTGCCAGACTTTGAAACCATTTCGGAGCCCACAGGCGAGCAGGGGTGGTGGGTATGCCGTGAATATTCCTGGCTACCGCCGCTCGCCAGCGATGGGATGTTCTTTACTTACAAATCAAGACCTGTAAGTAACAAGAAGGAGACAGGGGTAGGTGATCCTTCTGCCTGCCAAGAACCACCTGCAATCTGACGCACCCGAAAGCTGTTTCTGACTTGACGGGGAGACAGTTGGAAAGGGCTCAAAGTAATTTTTCTCTGCTCTAACTTGCACGCTGCAAAGAGGAACGAGGATATTACGCAGCATTGCAGAATCAATAGTTATTGTGGAAATTATTGGTTTGATGTCAAGGCCAACTAGCTGCGAGTGAAATTAGTACATACGCTGTGCGGGAAGACAAGTACATGTTCTTCCCTAGATGGGAAAGATGTTGGCTATGAAGGGCTTCCACAGAAACTTCGTAATCAGCATCAGATTTCCCAATGCTGAAAGACCTACCACCAGATTTGAGTCTGCAGCAATGACTTGATCCGTCCTGTAGATGGGACCAATGGGGAGTGGACAAACCTGCAGACTAGACTGACCTCTGCATTTGGCTTCACGCCTAGGAAGGGCTATACTTGGCCAACCCAACTACTCACCCCATGTCAGAGAACCATGCTGGCTGAACTCAACTCAAACCACCACCTTATCCCTACACCTTCCCATTATTGCCCTGACTTGCACCAACATAAGTTTTATTCCATGTTGGAGCTAGGGTTTATTACATTTCATGGACTCATCTACTCCATGCCTGGTTTGGCTACTGAAAAAGAGTTCAACACTTGAGACTAACTCCTGCTACACGATTAAGTCCTTTAGAGGAGAAGATAAGCATAGATGCAGAGGTGAGGGACATGCAAAGCTAGTCATGCTAAAGGAAATCAGCCACACAAATGTTATTAAACTTTAAAGGTCCAAAAGAAGCAAGACAATGGAGCTAATTTTCAGGAACTCCATGGAAGGTGGTATAAAATTGAATGGTTTTGCAGCAACTTAATACACACTTTGAATGTCACCCTGGGAGTAGCCAACAGGGAAGAAGACCTTGCAGGGGCCAGGAGGGCGAGAGCCCAGGGCGGGAGGCAGCCCCGGAGCTCCATGCATACCCCTTCTGCTTCTCCTCTGGACCTGGTCTCGCTGCCAAGCCAACCACCCCCACCTCACATTCACAAAACCAGTTCCTCAGTTCAGCGGGGAGCTGGCACCCGTCACCACCGTCACCAAGCAACACACCACAACCACCACCACAGAGAAAGGCTCCGGCAAGACTGCGGGCTGAAGTCAGCTTCCTGTACCCGGTTGGAGGCTGCCTGTCCCGTGGGAGACCTGTCCACCCTTATCTACTGCTGAAACCTCCGCATCAGCAGATCAGCAGATTCTTTCCATAAAAGGCTTTCGGGGCCAAAGGGGACTTTTTCTTCTAGCTTATGAACGCAAGTAAGATGCACCAAGTTGCTCTGCAGCCTGTGATCTGCATGAGATCGCTGAAGTCCCTTTGAAATACTATAAACAGTACGGTAAACCTTGGCTCATGTAGTCTTTTGTGCTGTGGTGCATAACCTTTGGTAGCACCTGGTGGGCAGCACACCTCAAAGATGTTCATATAAACTGCATCGATCCCTGAAAGAAGGCGAGCTGCCCCGACGCACACTCGTGCACCGGAGGTCTGCCAGTTGGGGACAGTATTTAGGTGAGACCAGAGGGGTACAACAGAGTTCCTCGGACCTACAGAACAACATGCAAAGCTGTCACTGGGATAATTCGTGCAAATAATGTCATTTCCACGTACCCAGCAGTAAGCTGTGAAATGCACCTGCAACAGTTCCTCGGGGTTGCTCCTCTGTTGTTTTTCATTTTATTCTCGAACCAGCCCCGCATCCGTGTTGCTGAAGCAAGACACCATTGTTGTGGTGGAAATGGAAAGACTACTCACGGTTGCAGAACCACAGAGACAACTCAACTGGGGTGATCCCCCGTGTCCTGAGCTGTAAGAATATCGTAACTGGAATCTATGGGAATCCCACCGCACCAGCACCCGGCATCGACATGAAAACCCTGACGCCTTGGTGCTTTGCACTTCTTTTGCAAAAATAGCCTTAGCTTTCAGGGGAGGCCCCAAAGCTCTGGCTAATTCTGAAGTGAATGTACTAACGGTGCCATCCAGAGGTACCTGGGTGCAGCACACAGCTCGGTGTCAGCAAGAACTGCCACCATGTGAGAGAGAGGACCTATGCATAATCTTATATATATATCAGACTGTAAACCAGCCATGAAATAATTACATTTACTGTTACTTCTCATTTCTTTTGCCCATCACCTTTCACTCACTCGGGTTTTTTCTGTCTCTCTCAATAATCACTGGGTGTTTTGATTTTCCACGAATACTAAATCAGTCACTCTTAAAAATACATCTCTGACCTCTCTTGGCAAACCAGAGCTATTTCATTTTACTCACAATTGCTAACAACAGGACTCACATCACATCCTCAATGCAGAGCGGTGCTCATCTGTATGTCACTGCCAAACAACAGCATATGATCTCAGGTAACAGCAACCACACACTGAAACAGGAAACCTAACAGTGGAAAGCCATCGTTTGTCCCCATCTCGAACAGCTGCTGACTCCCTTTCAGCTCTGAAATCACGACCCGGTACAAGGAAATGTTTTTTCAGCATACGATTATACGGATTTATATGTGTCTGTATATACATACATTTGTATCAGTTGCCTGAACGATTTGGATGCGGTATCACTTATGACATATTTTATGATGGGCAAAGTATGTCAGAGGAGATAGTTGTTCAGTAGCAAAGGTCTAATTTACCTCTGTGTGCAGAGACACCTCCTTCACTGACACCCGTACCTGTGTGACGTTAAGAGGTGATTCACAAAGTGATCCTGTTAATATCAGAGTAAAATCAACCAGCGAATCTTTATTTTCTCTTTTAGGAAATTAATGGGATTAAAGAGATTATAGACAAATAATCCCAACCGCACAAACCACACACTTACTCTTTTAACCTTTGGGATTTTTTGATCTTGATTCAGACAGAGAACTGATTTTGAGATGTACTATCTTAAAGATGCAAAAATACACAAAATACAATGCGCTTGTATCTGTTTTTTTGTCAGAAATCATCACTTAGTAGTCCATTAGAATTAAGGCACTGGGTATCAATTTATCACCTTGCACAAACTAAAAGGAAAACTGAGAAGCAGATTGACTTGAAAACTAAGAAAATAACTTTTTCAGTAGCCTATGGCAAGCACCATTCTCACTCGCTGCATCCCTCCCAAAAAGAGTATCCCTCTTTTACAGTCTCAGTATTTGAAAATCAAGAAAAACTGTAAAACTATAAATTCTGTCCAATGACAGTCAGTGTTGCTGAACCATGCCTACTACAGAGAGGCAGGCTATGGTTAAGAGAAGATGGTTAAGAGGAGATTTTGAGTGTTACAGAATCCAAAGGTTAAACGTAGGGACCGATGTCTGCACTGCATTTGGAAGGTCACCTTGAGCTGACATCAAACCTAACCTGGCCTGAGCACCAGATGATGGCTTCATCGTCCACCAGTCAACCCTGGACCATGCCTTGTGTGTAACTGCACTGAGGTCTCCTATCAGCAGCTGCAGGGAGGCAGCTCTTGGGTCAAGGAAAGTACAAGGATCATGGAGACACCTGCACGGAGAAGGGTTTGAAGGGTCATTGGAAAGAGGCAAGCGAGGCTGCGGAAGCCTGGTAAGACGGGAAGTGGAGAAACAGCTCTCGCATCCCAGGCATCTCAGTGCTGAATACATGTCTGGAGGAAATAGCAGACATATGGAGTCCTTCATAGAGCTGTGAGACATGACCCACAGAGATCACTGAGTCTAATTTTGTAATCTTAACCCTGCTAGAAGTTTCAGACACATCTTATATCAAGCGTGCAACACTTTCACAGAGCAGCAAAAAAAAATAAATAAGCAAAACCCAGGAAACACACCAGCTCGAGGCACCGTGATGAAAATATTATAGCAGTAATTTAACAGAAAGTACGTCTTTAGAAGATCAAAGACAATATGTCTTCCCCTTCCTGCCGCTTTCATATACACAGCGTTTTCCCAAAATGCGTTTTGCAAATGAAAATGTCATCATCCACCCAAGCCTCGCTGCTGCACAAGGATGTGTTTGTTCACACAACAAATGCAAGCGTACACTGATGGCAAATTCGTTCCACCAGTGGGAAAACATCTGAAAAGGCACAGAAAAAAGTCTGCTCTTGTGCATTCGCTTTGCACACGTACCAGGTTCCAACCCGTAACTCCTTTTCTTTCAGAAATTCACGTGTTGTAAGGAAATGAGAGCACGGTGTCGCTTGGCAGAAAGGTAAACACAAAAAGCGTGACTTACATTTATCTCCCCTTTTTCCACGACTGCCCCCGCGGAGCGTGGGGTGTAGGGTGTGCACTGACCTGTACTTCCCTGTCCGCACTTGCAGAGCTCGCATACCACACCGCTGGGCACCTCCGACATCATTCACAATATCATCTCCAATCATGATGGCCTGTCAAAGCAGTGAAATACAGAAAAGCTGGCGTCAGGGGAACTTTATTTCTGCCATACGTCACACACCTTTGACATAACAAACAGCTTGATTTGATGTTTAATACTGCCATCAGACAAATTAAACAAGATAATGTTGTCGTCGTATTGATTAGAAGTCATCCTACCTTGAATGTAATTCATGCTATAGCTCCTCGAGCAATGTACTAGTGCCGTACGCATCTGTACAATGTGTAATCAATCACAAAAATCAAAGTGATTTAGCACACAAAGAAAATACTGAATTTTATGAAGTTAGGTCTTTTCTGTTCCTAACCATCCATTTACATTATGCTCCAAGCAGTTTAAATTATTTTTTAAAAAATTTCCTTAAAATTAGTATTCCAAAAGCTGGTCAAAAGCTTAAGCTCGTGATCACGGAGATGGGTAACTTCACAGGGCTTGATCCCAACCCATTCTCAGGTTGATAGAGAAATTTGGGAAATCACTGTAAAAACTAATTGATTTGGTTTTGCCCAACATGACACGATAGGTACAGGCTGAGCGTGGTAGGCGTTACAGTCAGCTTAAGTCTATGCAAATACTAGAAAACTCAATTGAGTAGACTACAAAAAAAAGCCCCATAACTGAGGGAAGACCCAACTGTGCAAAGACTGGTCTGAGTGCTGACAACCTGCATGCTGCCTTCCTAACTTCGTTACAGGTCTTTGGTAATTGAGGTGTATCAACCAAGGGGTCTTTTGCATTGACAATCAGGTCTATAAAATTTCAAGTGCTTATTATCATCCTGCATTAAAAAATATTACATTTATTTTATTCTTCAAATTTAAAAGTGGTTGGGGAGATTCATTTTGTAGTTTCGACAAAAGCCAGCATATACACAAAACAGTAATCTTCAACTAATAAGCAAAAAACATCAGCTTTCAACCTTCCAAATGCTTTCTGGATCATTCTGAAGAGAACAGAGGCAGCACCCAAAGCTGGGGAGCTTTAAACACACACAACCCAGTTTATCTCTCTGATTTTAAAGCGTGATTTTGCACTCTGTATCAAAGTTAAATTTGATTTAAAATACATTAATGAGTTGCATCTAACCACTTGTTCTTCATCTTTCTGAACCAGCCTCCTGCTTCACAAATGTACAACCACAGCACCCTGCAACCCTACAAATTCCTGCCCGAATTCCCGTTCCTTCCGAGTACTTCTGATCGTTTTCACACCTGCACCTCAGATACGCGGAGTCACTACGCAAAGTGTTTCTTTTCCTACTGAAGAAATCGTTCTTAGATTTTGTGTGGCTCGAGCTTATTCTAGGCTCTGCCATGACGGGTCCTTGTCCCATGTACGGGGCTGGGGAGGTTAAAGGCCAGGTCGCGAGGGGACCGGGACTGCCTGAGCTGGCGGCTGGGTCACTGGAGCAGCACCGAGGGCGACGCCGCTGGGCACAGGGAGCCAGTCCAGCGTTTCTCCATCTGTGGAGACCTGATAAATTGGTCTGTCAGAGAGGCCCTGGGAAAGAGGAGCAGGTGGCAGAAGCAGGATCAGCTTCTCCAGAAACAGCAATCTAAAGGGAATCATAGAGTATAGAATGGTTTGGGCTGGAACTCAAAGCCCATCCAGTTCCAACCCCCTGCCATGGACAGGGACACCCCCCACCAGCCCAGGCTGCCCAAAGCCCCATCCAGCCTGGCCTTGG
>VWZZ01006810.1:172999-199627 GCA_013399095.1 Psophia crepitans
GGGCAGAGGGGCAGCATCCCCTCCCTCACCCTGCTGGCCACACTGGCTTGGATGCAGCCCAGGACACGGGTGGCTTTCTGGGCTGCCAGCGCACACTGAATGCCAAGTCTTTTTATGCAGCTGCTGCAGGTTTAAGGACAAAACCATATAGAATGTCTGTGTTGCAGGTGCCATTCCAGTTACTGCTTCTGCCTAATACAAAATCCTCTTCTTCCTTTGCCCTCACACGGAAGCATCTCTTTCTAACACAGCGTGCAACCATACAGGAGTCACCCACACTTCAGTTCCCACTCGAAGCAGCCTGCTGGGCAGCACTACATCATACATTTTGAAGAAGTCTTAAAGTACCAAACTGCAGAGCTGGTTTTGTTCATCTAATTACAACAGAATCTTCTCACTTATTACATGGCACATAAAGGAAATTTCAGGATATATCTAAACCAGAAGATTTTTGAAGAGCATTCATAAACCAAACTGAGCTACGAACATCTATATGTGGAACAGCTTCAGCCGATAAAAACTAAATCCTCTTTTGAGTAACGCACCAGGCGCAGTGGGCAAGATTATATATAGTAGTTACCAGCCCCGTCTACCTTCCGTGCTGTTTTAAAATACTGATCACACAATGGATGATCATCATGCCTCAGGTGATGGGACATAACAGGATGTCCTCTCCAGCCAAGGGTTCCGCCGTGCAGTACCTTGTTTTGAAGCCATTTACATATGCCCACCCTTGCTTCATTCTGCCTGGAGGAGTCACCGCTGTGGCCAGGCTTTGAGAGACATAAGGGCTTGTGACGAAGCGGTCAGAGCTGGGGAGAACATGGCCGTAGGGAAGGAGCAGCAGCAGGCTTTGGGACAGGTAGTTCTGCCTTTCCAGCTCTGCTCACAAACTGCTGCCGAGCCACCAGACGATGGAGGGCTCAGTCGTTTCATCCCGTCATTTTTGGATCATTTTCCTTTTCCACTGAGCTCATGGAAACACGTGTGCTTCTAACAAGATGCCTTCCCCTGGAGATAGTTCACCTTTCCTTACCATTCCTTCAAACAAGCAATCCAGCATGAAGTAGGGAGAAAATGACAGGTTAACTTTAAGTAATTAGTACAGAAAGGATGTATGCAGCGATGAGAACAGAATAATCCCACTGCTCCATGCAGAGCTGCACAGAACCTGGCAGCACCGCTCCCAGCCAACCACCATGACCAACTTCCACCCAAACTGCTTTGAGATATTTAATCATTCTCAACCACTGGCTTTAACAGTTTCTAATCCTCTCTTCTTACAAAATTCCTCCCAACACCCCCCTTGAGGGGGACAGGGGACAGGCGGCAGGGGGGACCCCAGGAGCAGACCTGCCCTCCGCCACCCGCACATCCTCGCTCAGCCCAAACCCAGACATTCAGGATGAGATTTCACAAATAAAGCCAATTTCAATCCTGGGATCTCAAAACCTTAAAAATGAATTCCCTCTGACAACAGGAAAGGACAGAGCCCACCAAGCACTCGCTTGCCGGCCAGGGCTGTATTTTACCCCATCCAGGCAAGTTTTCCTGCAAGACGCCCGGCAGCTCTGCGAGCGCGGCTGCAGATGAGCAGCGATGCCTGTCCAGGCCAGCTTGTGGCATACGCATACAAAAATGTACTCCAGCCCCCAGGGATTTCACAGATTTACTATCGGTGAAGGGCAATAATCACTAAAGGAGGAGCAATTATTCCCAAATCATTTAGGATTTAAAAAACCATTGGCAAGAAGATAGAGGTCAAAAGGTGCGCTGTCAAGGGAAATAAAAAAACTCTACCTGTCAAACCTGGGTTTAACTTCCTCTCTGACTGCAATATGGTAAGAACAGAGAGAAAGATATAAAACTGAAAGGTCACATACCCACTGAAAGCAAGAATTAAAAGATCCCCGTTTGTGTTCACGTTTTACACAGGGATCACACCATTAATCCGTTCAATTATTCTGCGGAAGTTACTTTTTTTAGCTCAGTTGAAAATTTACTAAAACGAAGGGCAACATGCGGCGAGACAGCCTCCCTGCTTTAAAGATAAATCTTCAAATCATTAAAATGGGCATAATTTATATTTTCTTAAACCGTACAGCAGGTGGGAGATGGCGCGTGCGGTTGTACACATGTAGCAGATGAAGGACACGCATGTCAAAGCTGAGCAGAGCCTCTTGAAGAGTCCCCATCAAACCCAACCCAGATGGGTGGCAGCAACGCAGGAGATGAACACGACCTCCAAGAACTTGGGGCTGGGAAGACACAGTATAATCCCAGCTGGACAAACGTCTGTGGCACAGAAACCAGTACCACAGCCAGCAATCTTAGTGGTGGTGTCTGGTCCACAGAGCCAGAGCTGAATGGAGCTGGGGACTGACTCATCCACAGAAGCAGCCGGCACTAATGAGCCTTCAGAGGGTGGTGTATGGGAACCTCAAGTGGCTTTTTTGGTCTGCAGAGTTTCAGTTTCGCTAAAACCACAGAAAAATGTTTAATTGGAAAAGGAATTATGGAGTAAGAAAATAAAGCTGAAAGACCACAATTCCTGTACTACCCAGCCACGCTCGTGGTGCACTGCACAAGGACAAGCTCAGGCCTGGTACTTGGAGGCTGAAGCCTACAGAGGATGCATGTGAAGAGATGCCCAGAAGGAAGTGTGTGAACTTCTACAGAATATTTACCTTGGTGAACATTTCCAGAGTCAAATATATTTATGCCTAAGGGGATTTTTGCTGTAGGTTTAACAACTTTCATCAAGCTAAATGCACCGGGGACCTGAGGAAACAAAGCTTAGACACAAAATCTGGATTCACGTGTTAAACCCCTTTTTACAAGAAATACAATACATATACTTTGCTCCCTATTCTCCTCGGCCCAGCTGGCAACCTCCTTGGCTTCAGGATGCCGTGTTGCTCTTAATTATGCTTCTATCTTGGAACTACCAGCTGTGCAAACGTCAAAAGACACCAAGGGCACGGCACACAGCCTCTGACCTGGGAGAGACTGTCCAACAAGCCGGGTGAACCAAAGAAAGACTTTAAACCTCGAGGGTGGATTTCCAAAGGCTGCACAACCAGCCAGGTTTCAAGCAGCTTTCCGCAGGACTCGAAGCTTGAAACTTCACTCGGCTCCTTCCCTCTTCTTTCTGAGATGGAAAATCTTCCCCCATCGTGGCCGGGGAGGGGACGCTGGCGCGGTGGCAGGTCCTCCGTGCCACTCTCGGGGTGACCTCCCTCTGCTCTCACGCGCCACTAACTCCCACCTGAGACTTGCAGGTGGCAGAAATGGGAATTGGTTAACTACCAGTAGTTTATGCACTCCGGTATGACCTGCCATAACTTCCATTAAAGCAGGACAATTTGCTACAGAGAGAACTTTTTATGATTATATAAAACTACCAGAACCTTAACATTATCTAGCTTTTATTGTAAAGCTGTAAAAACCATCCACTGTTACGGCTGCCTTAAAACATTTGAATTAGGCATTTCAGTAACCTTTAAGATGTGTTATTCTTTGCCGTATTACTGAATCATAAGATAGGTCTGGTTACCTCTAAGAGGTTTAAATTTCCAATCTATTAAAGTAATACCGGCAATCTGTTATTTCTAGGCCATTGAGGAAAGGTTAAAATGAAAATTGGACATTGGGGAGTTCCTCCTATTCTAAGTGCAGGCTGAAAACATCTCAGCAGCAGAAGGCAAAGTCAGGGTCTGGGCAAGAAGCAGTTATCAAGGGAAACGACTGGTGATAACGTTATTGATTAAAGCAGCTTGAGAAATTTAAGATTTGCCACTGTCTAGAATTACTGTGGTGAGACAGCTTTATTAAAAAGGTATTTTTCATCAAAAGTCAGGTGAAAGAAAATTGTAATATGTTTTCAAAAGCACAGCTCATCTACAATGCCTTAATGACAGAATGGATTAAACGCATGCCGCAGGTGGAACAAATTATCGGCAAACATTTTATAACAGTAAAGGCCAGTAACACCAGTCCTTGTCCTGTCATTACAAATGCAGAGAAGTAAAGCTCATTCAGGAGACAGATTAAAACGTAATGCACTGCATTACCAAAGAACTCACTGAACTGCATATACTGAGGTTTTATTACGATGTATGACAAACTAAAACAACCTACAAATCCTTCTCAAAAGAACATTAAGGTTGCAAGGTCAAGCACTCAAATATTAGGAAAATATGCCACAATAAGGTAGTTTTCTCCGCTGTAATTTGTTCCTCCTACACACACGCATCATGATCCAGGTTTTATCTCCAGCAGCACGGACTATTTTTTCCATACTCAAAGCATGAAGTGACTGGTGTCCTTGTGCAGCGGTGTCTGCTGTGCTCCTCCTTGTCAGGCACATACTCCTCCATCTCGGATCTCTCTGAATACAAAAAATTACACCTACAGACTAGACATATGACTACAACAAATCGATGGCATTTAACACTAGAAACTATATGGAAAAAAAATGTGTGTCAAAATATAGTCACTAGGAGTACTACGAATATCTGGCAAACAGCAGAGTGAATAAACAGTAGTCTCTGCTGGGGACTACTACTGTTTTTCTATGCCCAGAGCAAATCTTCCTGAAGTCGATGGGAACCACTGACTGAGGCTCACCCTATGGGACCGTTTGCTGGCTTGGTGATGCATTAAATCAAATTTCTCTCCCTGGAGCAAAGTTTTTGAGACAGGAGTCCTGGTGTCTTGTCGTATCCCCGTTAACAGCACCCTCCCTTGGTGCCAGGGGCTGACACGGTCTCGGCATACTGTGAAAAACGTCTGAGGACAACCACACTGTCCTGTCTATGGAAAAGGCAACGCCACTACTCAAGGACAGAAAAGCCAAAAAGAGTTCTTCCCTCCTGCACACTGTTCATTTCTCACACAAGGAGAAATGAAACGCAAACCTTACTGCATCTGATTTAGACAACTCCAAGGGCCGAGTTCTGTGAGTTGTGGTTTTGTTCTTCATTCTTTTTTCCAGCTACTTTTCTCCTCAAATGCCATTCTGTGCCTGAAATGGATTTTTTGATTTGTTGGTTGGATGAATGGATTGAGTAATTGCCGTGGCTGTACATGGGATATTACGTTCAGGCTGAGTTATCTTGTTACTGGGAAGATATTGACAAACTGAAGGGAGTACAGAAAAGAGCACCACCGCAGGTTAGGGTGCAGAGGGACCGAATCACAAGGGAAGCTGCCGAGAGCTAAACACACCGTTTTTGCAAGAGACAGTGACTGTAATGATAACAAAAGTAGGGATTTAGAGGGAGAAAATACCCAGGAAAGGAAGCAGTTGTTTTGATTGTTACCTGGAGTAAAACTAGAAATAAGGAGATGCAGTTTAAAAGGGAAGCGTCCTGATGAATCTCAGAAAAAGCTGCCTGCCCACGAGATCTACTCAGCTGTGAACACTGTCCCCAGGGTACTTACAGAAGCCCGGTTGTTTGGCTCACTGAAAACTACTCTGGACAAAACATTAATAAACGTGAAGCAGGGAACACTCCTGCATGGGGAAGGAGATGGATTAGATGGCCTACTAGGTCTTTTCCATCTCCCCACTCCATAATAATGTAAAACCCAAGCACATACTGAATTACAGGGCCATAATTTCATCTCCAGGCTCCTGGGACCTACAAGCCACCCAAACTTCACTCCTGTGGTTTATAATGTCACCAAAACCCCCTGATGGAATTATTACCTTGTAATTCACTGCTGTCTGGGAGTCATCTCATACTCATCCCTATGTCCCGTGTGACATAACAAGAAATCAATCAAAAGGATCTGGGCACAACTACAGAGAGGGGAAGAAACGGGCTGTACTAAAGGAGGGAGCATCGCACAACGAGCGTGTTTCTGGAAAGCGTGATGAATCCAGTAACACGGGGGGAGTTTTTGGGTCAGTCAGTGCTTCCCACTCACCTAAATTAGAGAATATTTTACTTCTGCCTTTCCCTTTTACTAAAAAAAAGATAGTCAGTGTGACACCAAAGGAAATAAATAACATTTTCGCTGTAATTCCACCACGTGGCAGCCTCCACTCGCCAAGCACACTGCCAGGCATTGGGGTAGCTCTCATCTTGCAAGGCACAACATCGTCTGTAATTCCCTGGGAAACCTAACTTTTATTCTTTTGTATTGTTTCTTTAGCCTGCAAATAAAGGAATTTCACAACAGAAGTGCATGTTCTTTTGAACCACATGGTTTGGGAGGAAGGTGAATAAGAAAGCAGAGCACAACAGTACAAGTGGAAGGAGAAACTGCAGTAGAGAATGGAGGGATGGATGGAAGACTAAATTGGGTAAAGGTATGGATGGCACAAGTCAGAGCAAAGAGCGACAGACAGGAATGGAAAGGGAAACAGCAGGCAGTCAAAAAGAACCTGTAGTCCTCTTTCGTCTACTTCACATTATTTGATCGAACGGTGTCCTGGTTTCTGCTGGGATAGAGTTAATTTTCTTCCTAGCAGCAGGTATAGTGCTGGGTTTGGGATTTAGGACGAGAATAATGTTGATAACTGATGTTGCTGGGTGATGTTTACACCAAGCCAGGGACTGTTCAGCTTCTCTCCCTGCCCTGCCAGACAGGAGGCTGGGGGTGCCCAAGGAGCTGGGGGGGGGACATGGCCAGGACAGCTGACCCAGCTGGCCAAGGGATATTCCATACCATGGGGATGTTCCATACCATATGACATCATGCTCTGCATGTAAGTGGGGGGAAGCTGGCCGGGGGCTGGGACCGTGGCTTGGGAACTGGCTGGGTATTGGTGGGCAGCGGGTGGTGAGCAGTTGTGCTGTGCATCGCTTGTTTTGTAGAATATTAGTAGTAGTAGAAGTAGTAGTAGTATAAAATATGTAATATTTATATATTTAAATAACTGTTGTTATTATTATATTATTATCGTCATCATCATCTTCCTCTTCTATCTATATTAAACTGTCATTGACTCAACCCATGAGTTTTACCTTTTTCCCCCGATTCTTGCCCCCATCCCATCGAGGAGGGCAGAGTGAGTGAATGGCTGTGGGGTTGTTTTAGCTGCCTGACAGGTTAAACCATGACAAATGGGTAAACATGGAGGGTTTTCCCCCTCAAATGTTTTTTCAACCATTTTTCTTTTCCTTCTATTTTTTTTTTTTAAATAATCCATAGGAAGATCCTGAACATAAATATTTCCTTTCACCATATGTAACACATTGGATCTGGAAAAAAAATATTTGTATATCCACCCAGAGTTTACCATCTCCTCCTGACCACAACTGCTTCTATAACTTTCCGTGAAAGCCGGGAAACAAAAAAACCAAGCACCACTGGGCATAACTACATGGCACAATCAGAAACCTTACCTCCTGTGGTGGAACTCCCATTTCTGCTAAGGCTGACTCAAAAAACATTTTTGCTGGTTTTCCCACTACCTCGGCTTGAACATCACAAGCATACTGGAAAAAAAAGGAGAGAGAAGGACACACTGAAGATGCTGTTCAGAAAAGGATTTCTTCAACTCCGTAACTCCAGTCAATTGTATAAAAAGTATGTGATTATTGATTTTTGCCCTTAAATGACACAATGGATTAGCAGGTGAAGGTGAATATCAGAGAATTTGGATAACAGAAATATTGAATGTTCTCTGGCAGAACAGAAAGTCCTCCTGAAACATCTCAAGCTACAAACCTGTTACATTCTCCATCACAAGAGCAGTCTTCAGACTCATCCCAGTATCACTCGTTTTTGTAAGAGCATCATTCTCAAAGAAATGGCAAATATCCTTCACATGAAATGATCAAAAGTACTGGAGGGCCTTAAAAGATGTAGAGGGTTTCTTCAACCACCTGGCATATTTTTAATGATTCAAATAACCAGCCAGATTTGAGGTTTTATTTTCCTGCAACTAAAAATCCCTACTGTGCTGAAAAAGGTGTTTCTAGCTTGTTCCTAGACAACTAGAAGCCTGAACTTACCTGGGAGGCAAAAACTCTCCCCAAAACTCATGCAGATACAAAAGAATGTACTGCAAGCATACATTATATCCACTATCTTCGGTGCCTGTATACTACCCTACTTTGCTTTATTCTCCGCATTCACTATGGTTTTGGGTTTTTTTTAATATGTCTGCAAGCCTTTAAAAGGGAGAATAATGATTCTCTTCTTCTCTCACCCTTAGGTTGGCTTATCTACCTGGGTTCCAGTTCTGCACAGACTTAATCAGGCTTAAAACCAGGATTGCACTTAAGTATCTTGCTGAATAAGGGCGTTTTGCTGGAAACCGTCAAGGGCAAGGGTTGCTTTAACAAGGCTACACCAAACACAAAACGGACCTTCAGTTTTTCTCAGGTATCTCGCAGACAACATTCCATGGTTTTCTTTTCTGACTCCTTTCAAAGGCCTCACTTCCAATAAAGGTACCTCAATGGCAAAAGTTTATTTTAAATTAAGAAAAAAGGAATGAAGCCAGAAAAAAAATGAATCCACCTGTCTTTAGAATGCAGCAAATGAGTTTCAAGCTGTGGAAACTTCCTCCACCAAGGTGAGTAATTACAGAAGATGACCCATATTTATACCAGTTACTCTTTTAACAAGGTGTGTAGAGCGAGTAAGCATAATGCAAGCTATAAAATACCTCTAATGCCTTCATATATGCTCCAACATCAAGTTTCAGACCATCGGTTTCTTTATAGTAGCGTCTGGAAATGAAAGTGATAAAGTTCCAATGAAATGGCAGTTAAGTACAAAGAAACCACATTTTATTATTTCTGTGCCTAAATAGATGTCCATATGGCTGCAACAAAAAGTCAAGTCATCAGAAACTCTGGAGCCTTAATTTAACACGAGGGATTAAGTAAAGGACAGGCTCAGCACCGTGCGGTGCTGGGGAAAAGATCTCGGACTGGATGCCCATCTGGCACCTGGGACACAACTCAGCTGGTTCAAAGGGATTTCAGCCAGCTCATATCAAGGATGAACTTGGCCTGTATTTTGTGGCACAGAGTACCTGCTGCTCGCAAAGGACAGTAGTTACATCGCCCTTCCTTTAATCGGCGACAGACAGCTCTTGGCAGATACAAGATGAGGGCTGGCACCAACCAGCTGCTGTAACGCCTTCTTCAGCATATCTCGAAGGGGATCCAAGACAGCTGACCATCATTGCTTGTCGCCAGCCTCCCACATGAGGAAAGCCAGGACTCTTTACCAGGACTAAGAAAGCCCTCCATGAGAAATTTTGTTGCATCTAAAAACATTCCTATTGCCACTGAATTTGTTGGTATCTTTACAGTGTTTCTCTGGGATAGCAATTCACACTAACACAGGTCTTCCAAGCTCTCCTCATCGGAGCAAAGAGAGGTTTCTGTATGACAGGGAAAAAAGGTAGGATGAGCAGTCAGTTAAGATTTTATGCTTTATCCTTCTGCCATTTTCGATTATTCAGCACAGCCTTCCTTTAAAATGACCACTTGACCTTTGCTAGAACAGCCATTAACCTTCCATAGTCTAGCGTAAACAGCTTAATTTTCTGACAGTGGCATGACAGAAGAAATTACAAAGCCAATTCCCACTCTCAGCCCAAAACAGATGCTAAATGTAAATCACTCCATTTTCAGGAGGAGGGCATTCTGCTTCAGTGACTCTGACACTTTCGTTTTCTATGGAATGAGCTAAAACTTCAACCAAAATCAACCTACTTCCCAAGGTAGGCACCTTGCTAAGGTCCACCTAATCACACTGATTCTGCACGGTGAAGTTGGCTTCCGGCTGCGTTTTGTATGTGGCCCTTTGCATCACCAAGGCTTCTCTAATTAGGTGAACAATTAATCCGAATATAATCTTCCTTCTTTGAGTCAAAGAACTTACCTATCAGGGTAACTCATTCAGTAATTCCTGCAACACTCAAATTCACAGTATCTAAATGATCAATTGTACAAAACCTTAATATGCTCATGGTGAAAACTGAGCTCAGAATAGTAAAAACTGGGTATTTTTAATGAAAAATAACCTTTCAAAAAATAACAGCAGATCTTTTAGAGCTGTCTACAACAATGAATGACTAAATAAATATATACTTTTAAATGCATGACAGGGTACAAAGGCATTTCTGCATTGCTCGCGTTGCAAAGCTTAACCAGAGGTTGATTCCACATCCCATTTTGAAAGATGGTATTACACTAACATAAAACTTGCCTATTTTACGTACGTTAGCCGTTATGCTGTTGGCTCAACATCTTCCCCTTATCCTTCTAACTGAGAAACAGTACAGATTTTCCCCCCGTGTTGTAGGATCAGAGCATGTGAGTGTCAGGCAGAGCAACACAACGGATTTAACTGCTCCTTCCTGCTGATAAGTTCTACCCGTCTGGATCAATAACCCACAAACTACGAAGGATTTTCGTGCCCATTATGGTCTATTGAACCATTGAAAAAAGTTGTCACTACAGTATTCTCAAGCTAAACATGCAGTCTTTTTGAAGCCCATACATCACACAACCGGTAAGAATAACTCCTTCAAGGCCATTGGGATTTGTCATTATTCAGCATTAATAACCTCCTGTTTAAAATCTCAGAATACAACTAACTGAATTGTTTTTAGGAAAACATTCAAATTCCCTTCCTAGATTCTTCCTGCATGTGAAAACAGGAGGTCAAAATTTTCCTTTAACGTTCAGAGAATAATTAACCATATCTTTTAATATTCAAATTATTAAAACAATCGATCTATTGGTTCAAAAGCACAGTTGTGTTTGCAGGTCTTCGTCATAGACACTAGCCCAGCTGTTTCGAAGCACGTCCTTGGGCCCTCCCTTCAGGCCTTCTCAGCCACCACGCTCTGCTCACAACCAGGGGAACATCCGTCCCCATCCCCAACATACTTCACGTACAGTCTGCACATTGCAGCTGCTTTCATAAAATGCTAGAATGTCTATACTAGCAAATAAAAACTCTCTTGGCTTCTTATGCCTGATGTTTAGCAATTCTCAAGCCACCCACCTGAAAGTGCTCCCTTATATATGATGTTTTCATACTTATGAATCAACCTGTAGAGATGCTAATGCCAAATTTAAGTGACAGCATCTATTTGAGTACCACTTAAATAGCAAGGAGTCATTTACATCACACAGACCACTAGCCACATGCAGTATCATGTCTCAGCCACTACAGATGTGGGCAGGATTTGAACCTGGAAGAAGAAACCTAGCTGATCATTGGCTGGAACAGAATTTTTGGACCACCTGATCCTCCTCACCATTAGTAACTTCAGGATGCTAGAACATCAAACTGCATCACAAATCCAGACCAACAGCCTTTTATCCAAGCGTGGCCTGTTGGATTTTTTTTTTGTTTGTTCGGGGTTATTTTCAGTTCAGACTGAACTGAACACATAGTTACAGGCAGCAGTTAAACCAACCGTTCTCATCTCTCAGATCTTGCAGGGGCAAAGACAAAAAGACACGCAGTGTCTATAATCCTACTGGCCTCTTGCAATCCTCACTCACTCGGAGGTCACGCACATCAAAATCCAAACTCTCCATGCTTTCTACTGGTTTTTTAAGAAGCTCTCAGACCTTCTCTTAGAGTAACAGAAATCCTTTCCCCAGTGGCTTACAAAACTACCGCTATTTAATCCTCCCACTGCCACCTGCAAATGTGTGAATTGTTTCACCAAGGTCTAGTTCACCATTGAACGCTGATTTTAAAGGGTTGGAGGCTGGTATCTGCTGTGCTTATACACCAGGGCATCCCCAGGTTCTCTAAAGGCTGCTACAATTCCTCCTCAGAAGAGCAGCTATATCTCTCACCCTCTCGCACTCGATGCAACACATCCACGCAACTGCTTACGCTGCGCTGTCTACAGAAAAAAGACCTCCGACAGCTGAAGTTCAGGAGATGCCCCTCCCAGAGACCCTACAGATGAGTATTTTCAAAGCCAATTGAAGGATTCAGCATGGCAAGTTCAGTGACTTCCAGTGCCCTTTACAAACCTGCACCGGCACAGGGCTGGACTGCGGCTCACGGGGACCATCCGTACCACCTTCTCTTACAGACCTACTTCAGTGTGATCACCTCAGTTTTCCCTGACACAGACTACAAGCAAGTACTCGGGACATGAGGTCAAGTTAGGTCCCCGAATTACCCACTGAGGATCCTTCATTAACAGATACCTGCGCAGATCAGTCTCCCAAGCCAGACACAGAGATGAACTGCTTAAACGTTAGTAGTGTGAATGCCCACACTGGTATCTGGCTTCCGTTAAGTATAAAGATACTGGACAAAATTAAAAAATATAGAGGAAGAAAGAAACAGTGCTTAACTCACCCTCTTCCAAGAGAGATCAAAACAGGCTTCTCCAGCCCAGTCAGAACTCGGAAAGCTTCATTAAGGTTTGCATAGGTGAAGTTTTCTGCTGCATCTCCGATAACAACGCAGTTTGGGTTTGTTTTATCAATCTCAGCAAATTCAGGGACAAGATCTACAGAAGGAGGGGAAAAAAAATAGTAAAATCCACAAATCCCTTACCATTTCAGATCCCACTGGAACTGATCATTTTCCCAGATTTGTGTTTCCCTTCATTCATTCCCCAACACATTAAAAAAAAAAAATATCCAAGTCTGAATTGACTGTTCTTCAGAACCCGTCTATTCCTGCCCAGATCCTGCTATTCATCTGTCTGAAAACAAAGAGCAAAATAAATGATCTCCTACCCTTGGCTTAGCTCCCGCCACCCACGTCTCAGTTATATCTCAGCACCTTATATCCAGGCACCTAGACCTGAGGCATACTCCTGGGTAGTTGAATGAAAATATGTAACAGCAAGGGCAGGATCCACCTCCTTTCTCTGTACCCACACTCTACAGAAGAAAATACTTTAAACCTAAAACCTCTGCCATGATAACAAAGACAACGTAACATCCTGAACAAGACCTCACCTATCTCCTAGTCTCTGTCGTTTAGCAGCAGACTCCTCTGTGCACTTGCTGATCCTCAGCACAACGCTGTGCCTTCCCTGTACCACTGCCACAATTCAGGTCTCACTCAGGCCAGACTACTAAGGTTTATTCCAGAGTCTCATGACTAAGGAGAAAGCTTTTCCCTGCAGGAAAACAACGGCTGGGAGCACTTTGTCCCACAAGCTATGGGAATTCACTGCTCTATCGCTAACGCCCACATCTCTCTGGGCTGTCCCTCCCTGTGTTGCAGCATCGGCTGCAGCTTTGTCCCACCGTTGTGCACGAGCAAGTGCGGCCTCAAGCTGCGCTCCTTCAGAATGCGGCAGGCTGCTGGTGCTGGGGCGGTGACGTCAGCCACGGAGATGTCAAAGCCCATGCCCTGGAGCTTCTTCACGAACTTCTCCCGGGTCGCTTGGGTTTCGTTAGTGCAGAACCGCAGCTTCAGACCGGATGCTTTGATCCTGTTGAGTAAAAGCAGTGGAGGGGTTAGCCGGATGTAGAAAAGGAGCTAAGGGTATCAGCTTTGCTGTCCCACACCTAACTTGGATAATTACAATAAAAATGCAAAGATGAAATGCCAGAACAGGAGCAGGATCCCTTACTGCAACAAGACGCACCTAAATATCAATTCTGGGCACTGCAACCGCAGTTTCCGTGTGCAGAGCCCCTGCCACAGCACGTAACTGCCCTTCTGTGGCAGCACAGGCGATGCCCACCATCCCCAGGGTACCACAGGTACTGTCTGGCACAAGCTCCCTTCACACACCAAAAAAACCCCAAATCCAGTTCTTTAGCTCTAAACCAGTCCCTGGACGTAGACACACATGAACTGACGGCACTGCACCGCCCCGAGTACAGCACCTGGTGCGATAACACTGGCTATTAGTATTTTAACGTGGATTTTCACCTTTCCACTCAGATTACCTGCTGCAGGGATCTGCTGGAGGCAGCAGCAAGGCTTTGCGCTTCTGCAGGTTCCAGGTAAGAAGCCAGCTACCGGCACCATGCCCCCAGAATGATGCTTCTATTACCACAGGGGTGGCTTCCGTCACATTTATCATTTAATCTCTCATAAAACACCTGTGCTGTTACTTGGTGGGTAATCCTGAAAAATATGGTACCTCAGCTGATTCATTAGTGAATGTTTACAGGTAAATGGCTTCTCAAGGGAAGAAAACACGGCCCCGAGCGCCCAGAGCCAAGGACATGGTTCCTGTGGATCGGTACTCTGCAAACTCATGCAAGTCCTCTGCCTCTGAGCGACTTTGTTTCCTGACCCAGGCTGTAGTGATCTACTGGGGATGTCACGAAAAGGCCTTTTCTCCAAGAATGAGTCAGCTATTGAGGATCAAAGTGGTCGTGGAAAATCAGAAGGACTGAAAATGTACCACTTTTTTTTTTTTTTTAACATTTGCCAAAGGGACTGTCACTCAGCTCCGCAAATATGTTAGAATGTCTAATTTAGTCAGTTTTAGTGTGGATTTGTACATAATTGAGGACAGGAGCTCATACAGGTTCAGATACCTGGATCAGTTTGGGACTAGGCTTACAAATTCTTATTAAAATATTATTGCTTTTCATTGTGTTAGGACAAAAAAAAAGGACTTTTCAAATAGGAAAACCCCTACTTTGATTCTCAAGACAACAAAACGTTCTGGGTTCCTTTTCTAGGGAAGATGACCCCAACTGCGTGGTGTAAACACCAAAACCACCTCGAGCTAATGCATCTGATGAACTTTCCATCAAAGGATTCTTAGAAATCTGGTCCTGACCAAGAGAGCCCCTTCCGCTCGTTAAATCTGCACGCCAGTGTCGTCTTCCATAACGCAGGTGATTCATTTCTTTCTTATTATTTGTCTTTCCTAATCATAGGTATGTGAATTATCAATTACACTTAGTGGTTAATTGCCCTTCATAAAGATAGCTTTTCTATTTTAAATTAGGCAGTTAATATATTGTAACTAATAGCATCCACTTGTACATTATAAATATATCTTCATTGATTGGAGCAGTGAATGTGAGATTCACTCGCAAGTTAATGAAGCAATTGAGTGAAGAAGTGCAGGGTGTACCCAGGGAATAATTATTGTTAATGAATTATGATGTGACCTTCTCAGAACAATGAACAATTGGTGTGACAGTGGGACGACAGTATTCCACATCTGTTATTCGAAACACGGTTGCGGCTGTAGTTAAAAAGCAAAGCAGTGTAATTTGGATACATAACAAACTTTAATAGAGTGCGCTGTGGTTAAAAAAAAAATCTTATTCTAAACGCAAAGCCTATCCGCACACTCTCAGGGAAAAAATCCCATGATTCACGACAGCCTGGAAGCAGACATTTGTTGAGGAAGAATCTATTCTTACTCTTCCTAAAGGTCAATGAAATGAGCCAGGAACACTAACCACCGACTTCACAGACAAACAAACATGCCCTCACAGGTCAGCTTGGTGCAAGCAAAGACTCTGTTTTCCTATGCTACAAATATAACTTCCTTCTCAGAATTTTAGATGAAAAACAGAGCTATTCTTCTAAAAGGCATGACCACAGTCTGGACACATCCTGGACTGCTTCACAGCTTTGTGGCCACCGGCAATCACCACCTCAACAAACAAGCTCAGTAAATGCTTAGTATCAGGTGAGGTCTACAAAGAGTTAGGTCAAGCTGGTCAGAAAATGGGGGTCCTCTGGTGAAACATGCAAAGGACTCTCAAAAATATCCTGGAACACTAAACAAAAGAAAAATCATCAAGAACTCCAGAGAAAACTTATTTCTACAAAAATATCTTTTCAACAAAAAGCCACTTTTTCCTTCAAAGTCAGCATCTCTGAAAAGACCCTCTGCCAGCTCTCTGCCTAACTCTCGTACGATTATGCACACACCCCGGGACGAATCCATTCCTCGATGGAATGGATTACTGCAATTTCTATTGCCAGCAAGTGTGGGTGTGTTAGAAGAATAAAGAACAAAATTTGTAACGTGATGCACGGCAACCGTGAGCAGAGCCTGCAGGCCGGCACGCATCGGCAGACAGCTTATCCACTCGGAGCTTAAATGATCAGCGGGAGCTTTTAACAGCAGTTCTCCATGGCAGGGGGAAATCCTGGCTCTGCTCGTGTTTACAGCAAAACTCTCCTTCAGTTTTCATGGTCAGGTTTGGCACAGGGAGGAACTAAAAGAGATGGGCTGAAGGTCTCTCCCTGACGAAGGGAAGGTGCTTTGCACAGCGAGTCTATACTGCACGGGGGCTCTGCTGCTAAGCCGCCCAGCTTAACAGGAAACCTCAGGCTACTGAGCTGACCCAGCCACCAGCGTTCACGTTTTAGGAAGTATGTGCAGAGCAACCTACTGCAATTCCTACTGCCAGCAAGCACGGGGGTGTTAGGAGAAGAATAAAGAACAAAATCGGTAACGTGCTGCCTTATAAGATAAAGAGCAAGGGATTAGACACCTGCAAGTGCAGAAGAATGAGGCAACAGCAGATGAAATACACAACATACATTTTATCAAGATTTCCAGCGTATTACAGATTTATCAGCATCTATGTTACAGAAGCACTGGCATACCCAGGAAACCCAGTCAATCAGGGCTTCAGCTGACCTCCATACATCGCAGCCGTGATAAAGATCCCAGTCAGGCTCCTGAAGCACCAGAAATCAATCGTGATTAGAGCGCAAGCCCAGCACACGGGCAGGCAGCGCTGCGCTCCACGCTGCAGGGACTCTGCGCGGTCCAGGTAGCTGCAGACACCCCCAGGCCGCCTCTCGCTTCCCGTCTGGGGCTGTCAGCACACCCACCGTCAGATAAATCCGCTCCGTTTCCAACGTGACTGCTCACACCACTCCTAACGCCCACGAGCAGGAACAGGGGAGCTTGAACTTCACCTGCGTGCGGGGAGCGAGGCATGAAGCGAGAGCGGCTTCTGACTTTTCGGGGTGTCACAAATGGCAAACTCAGCTAAAAGCACCTCTGCGGCAAAAGAAACTTGTTGGAGCCCCTCTCAGAGGGGAGGGCAGAGCGTGCAGGGCAGCAGGGAGCGGACAAGAAGTGCAGTTGCACGGGCTGTCCTGCCAGCGCCGGCTGTGCTGGCAGAGCGGGCACCGGCTGCCCCACAGCACGCAGCGCGGAAGCAAAGGGGAAACTTCCAAGCCCAAAACTTTAAGCCGACAGGCGAGTGCAGAACTAACACACCAACAGGTGGGTGAGGAGACTTTTCCTAAGCCTTACCAGAGGAGGCTTTTAAACCCACTGCGGACTGAAACAACTGCTCAATTACCCAAACAATCCCTAAATCTAGAACCGGGGTACCCACCGTGTGCCCTGAGCACACGTATATGGGAGAGATGGAAATGAGGTTTTTAATTTCAGCCCTGAGCTGCCCCTCACGCTACACCAGCTCTTTGAACTGACCTTTACCTCGTTCTGCTGGAGCAGGACACGACGCTGAGTGACAATGTCCCACAATGCAATTACCGTGCGTCAGATGAGCCGGTCCCTTACAAATCACCTCGAACTTTACACATCTGCTGGCTGTCAGCATCTGCCAGGTTCACTCACCCGAAAATAATGAAAAAACTCTCATTATTGTTCCATAACAGGTAAAGTGTTAGGACAATTATTAGACATCCTGCCTGACCTTGTGCAGACTTAACCAACTGCCCTTGCCAACCTTTATGGGCAGCCTTTGGGCAGATAAAACACAAAAACTGTGCTTTTAGATGATGCAAAGTTTGTGACACTGGTAAGAAAAGAAACAGCATGGGGATCTACGCTGGAAGCCATCACTCCTCCTTAAATTCACATTGTCCTGCACATGGCAGAAGCAACTGAGGACACGGTATAAGGCTAAACTTCAGACTTTGACCACTCGCTCTTGCAGTGGAGGTTTTTCCTATGATAGAAGGAGAATCCTGCCTGCAACTGGCAGGTCCTGGGGGGGACAGAAATAGAAACCCTGGAAGAGGCAATAAGCTTGAGCTTGGCGACTGTCCAACACCAACTTCAAAGGGTTTTGGAAGAGTGCTGGTTATGAGACTTCCAGAACCGCCTTTTTACCCTGTTTTTGGTTTTTGAAAGTGTTGGGTTTGTTTTTTTAATTTAGAAGAAAACGTGCTAAACATTTATGCTATTTGACTCTTTTGCACCAGCAGACAAACACCAATGTGCTTCAGGGTAAACCTGTCAGCGCTCTAATGCCATCTCTGAAACGCGGGGAAATAACAGTACCAGAGAGTTATCTACCTGCAACCAACCACCACAGTAAATCCAGGACTCGTGCAGCAATGCCGTCCTCCCACCTGGGCAGGGCTAACATCTGCTCTCTGCCCTCTGCAAAGGCCAGGGCGCTGGTGCTACAGGTACAACATCTCCTGTCAAGCGGAGATGAAACTGAGCCAAGAAGAAATGTAATGGTGAAAAGTAGAAATGACTTGCCTAGTTTCAAGATCAATACAGAAGAGTGAGTTTAAAAAAGCAGAATCTATATCACTTTTTTAGCTTGCCTGCCTGATGGAGAACCAGTGTGCACGATGTAGTTTTAAGCCAGCATCTAAAAAACACACTCAAAATGACAAATTAAAATGGGCTTTACAACAAGAGATCCGTACTGGTCCTCAACAGTCTGTGTAACGGTGGGTAAAATCTCATGCAGACCACAAAACGGTGATCTTCTGTGCCTTCAGAGACCGCTGGCAGCAGGCAATGGGATGTCGCCCACGAAAGCCTCCCTGGCTGGCCCTGCCACTGCCGAGGAGTAATTCACCTAGCAAGTCACACGCTGCTCCACACAGAGGGCAAAAACCCTCTTCCAGCCCCTGCAATGAACAGGTTACGTCTTGCTGTCAGACTACGTTGCAGTTACGAATCAATGCAAATCCTGGGTCTGATCTTGCAGGCTTTTCCCAGGAGAACCTCCCACTGCCGGACCAGCAGGTACACCCAAGAAGAGGATGCAGAAGGGTTTTCCAGCTCAGTGCTGAAAGGGTTTTGGAAGAGTGCTCGTTATGAGCTGAAAGCGATGACCCTTTCTGGGGTCCAGCTGTGGAAATGCCTTTGTGGGGGGAGTCCACTTGCTTCGCTTTACTTCCTCCCTGCTTAAGAAGTGCATTTATGGCAATAACGTATTATACTCCCTCCGCGAATTGGCATTCATGCTATTTTGGTGCCTATTTGGGCAGCAAGCATGTTTCATCTTTAATTTCAGCTTCTGAAATAACACCAAGCAAAAGTCTGAAGGAGGCCAGCCACAAAAGCCCTCGTGCATCCTTAGCTCACGCGGCCAGCTTTTACAGCACAAGCCTCTCCCAATTCCTCACAAACACTGAACCTCCCGGTGTTTTGCTCAGCGGGTGCGATGAGATCAAAGGAGTGTGGATGAAACCCCACACATGCTCCTGTGAGACAGCAACCTTGGCTTGCTTCCTGCTCGTTCCTTCTCTACCCCAGTGTTCAAACCTTTCCATTCCTCTGGCTTCTTCCATCCTCACAGTATGTCCAAACTGCTTAAACTTCGCTGTTGCATCTCGGATGCTACTTTTGTCCCCTGATCGTTTCCATTCACTGATGTCCTGTCATTGATCCTGAGTACAGCCGAGCTCATTAAAACTCCTGTTCTCTGGTGGTCCAGCTTTCTGCTCCATAAAGCAAGGCTGGCCTGACAAATCCTTACATACATCACTTTTTGGCCCCGCTCCTCCTTCCATTCTTGTGTCTGAAGCTCGTCTCTACATCTGCTGTCTCACAAGCACAATTTCCTCCCCAGACCCACATGGCTCACCTCTCTCTATATATAGAAGTGGATAGCTGGGAGGGAATCCAAAGGAGGGATTGCAAAAGTGATTAAGAAATAGGAGGGCATTACCTTTGGACAGGAACGAAGGCAAAATAACAAATTAATAGGCACGTATGAAGGAGCCACAAGAAAAGAGGCCAATGTTATTTAAGGGTGGGCAAGGGTGAAATAACAAAGGATACCTTTATAAAAGTAAGGACACTGGAAACACCACTTTGAGATGCTGTTGGGCACCAAAACCTGAAAAATCATGAAATTGCTGTTCAAAGTAAACTCTAAAAAACATAGAACACCTTTATTTAGGTATTTTAATCATCCTGATTTTTTCAGAGATAGAAATAAATACTGGAACCTGCACATGAAAGCAAACACAAAGTCTGTCCTGTCCTGAATTTTCTGCAAAGGCTGCCTCTCTCTGACGCACAGAATACAGCTGGGTACCAGAATTACTGAACAAAATACCTGATACCATAAGTCACATTCCACCTGCCTGAACAGAAGGGTAGACAGCAGATTTGTCACAGATTTCTAGACAACAATAAGCCACAACAGTGAAATCTAAAATTAAGTATTTAATAAAAATAATATGTGCTTTTGACATGAATCTGCAGAAAGGAAGCACAAAGCAGAAAAATCTTTCTGGTCCGTTCTGTTCAGTAACAAGACACATCTGATCGCTGCGGATTACCGAATTAGCTTAAAGTATTACACCTAACAGTCCCAGACTTTAACCACACTGCAGGAACCGAATCGGGGCTTCTCACCTCCTCCTGTAAGTGGCTGCCCAGCTGTTATACCACAGCAACACAATACTGAGTAGGATTCAAATACATGGGTGTATTTTGCAACAAAAGCAAACTCTGGTAGAATGTAAATACTTGGTGACTCTCTACTTCGGAGCTGTCAAGAAAAAAAAACCAACCACTGAACTTTGGGGATTCAGCTAGCATGAACAGGTCTGGAATACATTTATTTGCATTAAGCAAAACAATTTTATGGACAATATAATGAATCACAGTCCAATAGCTTTCACTTTATGCTAAAAGCAGTTGAGGGGTTTTTTTGCCTCTGAAGCTACCAATTATTCCATTAAAATTTCAGTCAAAACCAAGTTATCTTTGTCACTGTTGAATCCTTACTTTGTATACAAACAGCACCTGTTTGTAAATAATGAAGTCTACTTCTCCAAAAAGTAAGTAAATTGCCAAAAGGTTTCAATTAGCCTATTTTATAGAGAAAGAATTCACTCCCATGTGCTCTGCTTACCTACTTCAGAAAGTACCATACTACGTAATTGTGATAGTTCAAAGCCCAAGCTGCATTCCAACAAGCACGGTGTGTTTTTAATCTGGAAGCAATCCACAGCTACTTCCAGCGCATCACTTGCAAGGGCAGCATGGAATCTGAATGGTGATCCTGCTGAGGATATACAAAGAATTAGATTCAATTCTAAGATTCGAGGCTGAGTTCACCAAACATGAAAGATGGGGGGGGGGGTGGCAATTACTACAGCAGAGGTAAACTGTGACAAACCACGAGTTTTAAAGCACAGAATGAGGCATAGCGCTGCTCATCCACTTCAGGGATTGATCAGTATTTCTACAAGGTAGTGGATGAACAAGTACCATTGGGCAGTAGGTATCACTGTAGGATCTTCTATTATTCTTTACCAGCAAACATTTGTACTGCACACAGTCCCGCTGATGGACGGTAAGTACGTCAGGACCCTAAAGTTAGTATGTTTAAATTCCAAAAGCCAAAGCACTTAGTCATGCAATTTGTGTAGACAGCACTTGGAGTACCCACAACTTCAGAGACCTAGATCTTTTTATTTTAAAAATGAACACTGCTGATTAGGAAAGCAAATACGGGTTAGGAAGGTCCCCTGCTGTCAGAAAACTGAGGCCACAGCTGATGTTACAGAGTGCAGCTGTGAGAGCTCTGCACCCACTGAGGCTCAGTTCCTGGATCTTTCTGGATCTGCCAGCCAACAGCTACATGACTATACAGAACTATACAGAAAGGGCAGGTTACAACAAAGATTTCCTACTCCTTGTCGCACACACACTTTCAGATGGCTCTTTGTAAACTCACAACTGTCCCACCTGAACCCCCGCACGCTGAATTGCTTTACGGCTCCAGTTCCGCTTGTTCTCCTCACAATCCTCGCCTTGTTAGACTCTCCAGGTATTTTATTTTAACACGACTGTCCAGCTGCTCCACAGCCTCCTGCTCCCCAGATTTCCGTTGCTCATTTAAAGGACTCTGTGGAAAGTTGTGCTAACAGATGCACTATACTGGCCCAACAACAGGATGTTGTAAATGTCCGACCACTGTGTGCTTTTCATATGGATATGCTAATGGGCACACTATCAGCACACAGCTGTAAATGCAAATAACAGAGCAGAGGCTAAGCATCTTTTATGGATGTTTAACCACCTTCTGTCTTGTAAGAGACCAGCTCCCTGCTATTTGTTAAGATAAAAAGCGAATAGCTCACCTCGTGTCAATGCCGTGTAAATCAATTAAGACAATAACAGCACGGTACAGAGGCACTGTTAAGGCTGGCTTCAGAAGCAGTCTGAAAGTCACTGATGGGCTTTCTCATCTGCCCCACAGACTCTGCCAGTTAACCACACACACTCGGAAGAGATGTGTTTTATTTAACTCTGTTATAAGGATTTTTCTAAAACAGCAACAAAGGTACATCACAGCAAACTAAACAATCAAGAAATGTTATGGGTTTAAAGTTCTGAAGGGCCAAACTATCTTACCAAGCTGCTTTGGGATTTTCCAGTCACCCACGACTCCCATATCCCCACCTAAATTTAACAATAACAGTCCCCGGTGGATTTAATGACATTCCTGACATGATGGCTTCTGGGTTAAACCCAGGGTGCCAGTGTCCTGAGGCACAGGGGTGCCTGTCTGGCATAGTCCAGCCAAGTAATAGAAAGGATCCAGATTCACCTTATCCTTACTTGAGCGCAGAAGGAGGTCTGCTCTGTACAACAAATACTTCTGTGGGTCATCCCTTCAGCCTCCGATTCACCAATTCCCTTTCAGTGCGTACTGAATCCTAAGATATTTCACAGGTAAAATTTATCAGAGATGCAGGTACATTAGCAATAGAAAAAGCATTCCCAGCTGGAACACTTAGTGTTTCACCACAGTTTATACCAACTTGGAGAGTGACTACTGATGCTTTCCCCAGGAAGGTCTCTATGGCACTGGGAAGTGTGCTACTGAATGTCATCTCGGTCAGGATGTTCCAGTGTCTGTCAGCTTCTTTGGTCATTTTTCCGCTCCATCTGACTGCTGCTAGCCAAAAACAAACAAACAAGGGGGAACCACTCCCCTTCAGCCATCACAAATATAAAACAGGTCAAATTCTGCTGGCAGAAATAACATCGCTACTCTCTCAAATACTAACTCAAATCACTGCATAGCAGAATTCGGCTGAAAACAAGAAAAATAATGTAGCAAATACAGTTTTAAGGGGTCGAAATGGCTTCAGTCATATGAAACCAACCGCAAATGGAAATGTTTACTTCTCATTTTTATTGGTGTGTACTCTATGTTGCTACACGAAGTTAATTGCCATAATGGTGTGGGAGATGATGTAGCAAGACAGTCTGAAGAGAACAGGTCAGCCGTCATATTATGAGAGTCCGTATCTGCAGTGTGAATTATCAGAATGGTATTTAAGACTCCTGTTGGACATACATACGCACTAGAAGATTTCAGACATCTCTTTCAGCAAAAGATCACATCAATTTGAACTAGTTATGAAGTTCCTAGCTATCTGCCATTATGACTTTTTAATTGATATAAAAAGGCAATAATTAAAAAAGAGCAGCTTTTAGTTTTAATCCATCTGCTTGAAACCGCCGAGCTGTACTATGATGCAGACACAAATATTAATGCCCAACTAGCAATAGGATAATGAGTCAATAAAGATTTTAAATGGTGTGAGCTAGAACAATTACCAGCCTAATAGGCAGATAAATAAGGCTACTTGACTTTACCCAAGGAAAATGATCATTCCTAACCACTTACATTGAATGACCTGAACAAAATGTTTTGTGGGGTTTTTTTTTAACTTCCTGGCACTTTTCCGTACTCAATTCTGCTGTCCCCAA
Organism: Psophia crepitans; assembly: GCA_013399095.1. Taxonomy (NCBI): domain Eukaryota; kingdom Metazoa; phylum Chordata; class Aves; order Gruiformes; family Psophiidae; genus Psophia; species Psophia crepitans. Next base: position 196,881 of record VWZZ01006810.1, read on the forward strand.
TTCCCACAGCTACGACCACCACATCTCCATTGCTTATGGATATGAAACTCCTCGGAGCCCACACACGCTGAAAACAACCATCACGTTCCCAGCACGCTCCCTAGGAAACAAGCCTTGTGCATGGAGCTGCAGAGAAGCCCCGCGGCAGCCCACAAAGCAGCGCAGCGCGTCACCCCCCCACGCAGAATGCTGGATGCAGCACGACGGATGCACCAGCGCTGTGTGGTCCCCAGCTGACGCTCGCTAGATCCTGCCCCAACAGACTGACCTTCCCATCGCATCTCCAAAGCGTCCTGGAAGACCCCTGCAGCCCCCTCGGTGTCAGACAAGCAGACAGGCTGGATTAGCCGCTGAGTCACTGACACCCCTAAGGATGAACAAGGGCTTAGATATTTCCAGCATTTCACAAGAAAGTCTGTAATATCTTACATTTAGCCCAAGGCCAGGGTTTTACTCTTGTTTCATCTGCATATCTCTGACACTGCCTGAAGTTAAATTGCAGTTTCCGCTGCCTCTTATGGGAGGTTGCAGCAAACACAGTGGCAAAAGTTACTAAATAACAGCCTGCAATCCCATGGAAAATATAGTTTAAAAACCTAGCGGGAAAAAAAACCCTGTATGTCAAAAGCATCTGGGGAACCACAATGCAGATATTGTTGGGTATGTCCCGGTTTTTAAAGGAACGATCTGATCTCTGACAGTAATTATGTAGTTGTTGTTATTTATTTGTTTTGGCCGTGCCTGGAGGCCTCAGCTACGATCTGGGCTGCCCTATGCTACGCGCTGCACAGGCTCGGCGTATGCAACGGTCCCAGCAGAAAGTGCCAGTTGGCAAGAAATCAGAGGAGGGTGGTAAGACGCGTTGCATTCTCCTGGAAGACGGAGAGCAAGAGAAGACTCTCCTCCAACCGGCAGACCAGCTGGCACAGGCATCAGCCCCTGCCTCAGTGGGAAGCAATATTATTGCAGTATCACCAGGAGGATTTGAGCAAGACAAGGAGGAAAGCCATGGAAGTTTAACCCTGGCAAGCGGCCGCCCCGGCAGAGCCTGCACCTTTGCAGTCAGCAAACAGGCTGCTCTACACACCCAGGGGAAAACCAACACTTCTGTTTCGCTACAAACCTTTTCTCTCAGGGTGTCTCTTGAAACCTGAGCCTGTGGCATAGCTACAGAAAGGCACAAGAACAGAAAATGTGCTGACATATTGTGCGAAGGGGATATGGAGGAACGGAAACAAGTGTCATACGCGATCTCATGGAAAACTCCCATGCCAAGGAATTTCAATATGATGTCTTTATAAAAGCTGCTTTTCCCTCTGCCTAATTTCACCAAATTCCCTTGCTCTCTTGTCAGCCATCCCGGCACCCAAAGCTCCCTGCAGCCAGCTGGGGACAGCTGAGCACTATAAACAAGCCAAGAGCGTCGATAACCCTTCAACTTGCTTGAAACACTGCTTTCTGACAGCGCTGGAAACTCTGATCCTGTAGACGAAACAGACGATTCACCCAATGACACTTTATCTGCCTGCTACACGTATTTCAAGAAATATGAGCAAAGATATCATTAAAAAACAAAAACAAACCAAAAAAATCCCCCAAACAACAAAAAGCAGCAAAGACTCTTTTTGTTACCAGTGCATTTGGGTCTTGTGTTCTGCTTCTTCCATGGTGGTTCCACCAACATTTAGGCATGCATTTAACTACACTCATAAGAAATTTTAGCAATTTCAATACTTCTTCCTGCGTATTTCCCTGGTCAATAAAGCACTTGCCACAAGAGTGTATGTGCTGGGTGGCCTCAGAGGACAGAAGCCACAGAGGTGCTCCCAACGCTTCACACAGGTTCAATATTTTGACATTTAAAACATTTCAAGCGAGGTACACGCAGCAGCACTCGCCACGTGAAATGGATCTGGATTTTCTGCAGCGGGTCAGTGAAACATCACGGAGAGCCAGAAGGCTCTTCTGGAAACCCATTACCTCCTCCAGCAGCACAGACCCACAAATCAATACCTGTCTTTAAACACAGACGGCCCTGCGGCCATTGCTCTCCCTTGGCTACGCCCCGCTCCTCCGGTCAGGCAGGGTCCACGCTGATACACTGGCAAGTCAACCGAGTTAAAGTTAGGTCAGTGAAATGAATGAAGTCACTGTTTAGCAGTGATTATTTAGCTTGTGTTAACATTACCCAGCTGAAAGCTGGGGAGCTGGCTGCCTGCAGGCACTGGCCGCAACGTGCCATGACACCACTTTGCTTCTGAGTCACTTAACCTGGGCAACCATCAACCGCAGCGCCGAAAGCCTCCCTTCTGCTGGGCAGCAGGTTCTCCGCACGAAGTCCCACCGAACCTGACAGCAAAGCTGATCGATTACAGAAGCACCACGTCAGCGCGGGCAATATTTTGAAAACGATTACGAGGGAACGCGTCAGACCTGTTACTGCGCTGCGTGCAGCGGGGGCAGCAGGCACACCGTCAGGCGGGGCGGCCATCGGCGCAGGGACAGCCGAGCCCCCAACTCAGCGCGTTTCCTCACAGCTTAAATAACCCTAAAACATACCGAGACAAACCAAAACACCCACGTGCCGCGCTGTCCCACGCAACTTTACACAGCAAACCGGGGGGCTGCGCAGTGTTCGAAACCCTGACCCTTGGGCGCAGCTCCCAAGCCCAGGGCCAGCCCCACACCGCATGTTTTGGGGTGCCAAGCTCGCACCTCCATGCCCTGGGCTGCCCCACACACACACA
>VWZZ01006812.1:0-29297 GCA_013399095.1 Psophia crepitans
AACCTCTACGATTCTGTGATAAAAGGTTGCAGCCATCCCTACTATAGCAATATCATTGTTAGTGTTCACTCTACCATAATCTGATGGATTTTTCTGAGTTTAAGCTCACTATTCTCCCTTAGATGAAACAGGAGGTTTTCTATGTCCTGTCTCTGTCTGAGGTTCTTAACACACAGTAGCACAGTATCATAAAGAGCAGGTCTTAACTCCCATTAACCTGCTGACCACCATGAACTGTTTTGTATATTCTTTGTAATTATAGATTACACTGAAACTGAAAGCAGAAGAATCAAAATGAGTAACATGTGAAAGCTTTGCAAAGATATAAAGGGCAAAAGGGCTTATGAGGTCTAATTTATTTTGAGTAGTCTGTGCTGCTTTGAAAAAACCCTGAGCAAATGATTCAACAGGGTTATTTGAGGAAACTGGCCACGAGAAGAAGAGGTCTCTTGTTCAGTCTTTTACAGTTTATCTTCGGCCTGTCTCTGCTCTTCACTATAATCCAGTTAAACAAATATAAACCAGACCAATGAATACATTAAGCAAAATGATGATTTAAAGGGGCCATGTTGCAGCAAGACCTGAAGAGGGCTGCCCACATGAATGTGTCCTTGATGTTTTTCCTGAAGTGAGGCATCATAGTTGAGCAGGCATTCAAAGAGCTAATATCCTTTCTGTAGTCTCAAAATTCGAGTTGGGATGTTTTAGTTTTATGTAGGCTGTAATTCCATCCCTTAAACACTGTCTAATCCAGAGAAAAGGCACCATCAGTGTCAGACAGAACATACTTTTAGCCAGACTAACCACGGATTTTGCATTACTGTATTTGTTTTTGCCATTGTTTTCTCCCACTTGGCCACAAATTTTAGTGTCCCATTTCTACTGCAGAGGAGCTTAGCATTGAGCTGAACCTCCAGGGCATCAGGACATCCCTTCAAACCTTGCACAACCTGTCAGTTCTACCCACCCTTTGCCCAAGCAGTTGAGAGCTCCATAGCTGCAGGCACTACTACACAAGTGAAGCTACATATTCATCAGTGACCTGGAGGAGGGGACAGTGTACCCGCAGCAAGTTTGCTGATGATACAAAACTGAGAGGAGTGGCCAACACACCAGAAGGCTGCGCTGCCATTCAGTGAGACCTGGACAGGCTAGAGAGTTGGGCAGAGGAACCAAATGAAATTCAGCAAAGGCAAGTGTAGGGTCCTGCAGCTAGGGAGGAATAACCCCAGGCACCAGTACAGGTTAGGGGTTGACCTCCTGGGAAGCAGCTCTGCAGAGAAGGACCTGGTAGTCCTGGTGGACAACAAGCTCTCCATGAGCCAGCAGTGTGCCCTTGTGGCCAGGAAGGCCAATGGTGTCCTGGGGTGTGTTAAGACAAGTGTGGTCAGCAGGTTGAGGAAGGTTATCCTCCCCCTCTACTCTGCCTTGGTGAGGCCACATCTGGAGTTCTGTGTCCAGTTCTGGGCTCCCCAGTTCAAGAAAGACAAAGAACTACTGGAGAGAGTCCTGTGGAGGGCTACGAGGATGATTAGGGGGCTGGAGCATCTCTCGTATGAGGAAAGGCTGAGAGAGCTGGGTGGGTGTCAAAGGGATGGGGCCAGACTCTTTTCAATGGTGCCCAGTGGCAGGACAAGGGGCAACGGGCACAAACTGGAACTCAGGAAGTTCCACCTGAATATGAAGAAAAACTTCTTTACTCTGAGGGTGACGGAGCACTGGCACTGGCGGCCCAGAGAAGTTGTGGAGTCTCCTCTGGAGAGATTCAAAACCCGCCTGGACGCGATCCTGTGCAACCTGCTCTAGGTGATCCTGCTCTAGCAGAGGCGTTGGACGAGATGATCTCCAGAGGTCCCTTCCCAACCCTACTGTTCTGTGATTCTGTGATTTGGTGACATTACACAAGAGTTTGCAATAAAGTCTTCAAGTCGTGTGCCTAGAACCTGAGGCCAAAGAACTTGTACTGTGAAATTTGGGATTTAACAAGATAAGCATGCAGGTGTGCTCTAAGGATGAGCTAGTTGTATCAGATGATGGCAAAGAGGCAGAAAAGGAAGAGAGCCTTTCTCACATATGCTTTGACCAAATCTTCCTTAGTAAGGTGTTTTTTGCGGACCCCTTTAATTAAATGGGCTATCACACAGAAGAAGGTATATTTTAACATAGGCAGGTTCCTAGAGTTAATATGCAGACAAGTATGTGCAGGCCACTGCACATCAAAGCTAAATTTGGCTTCAAGATTGGATGAGTTGTCTGCAGGCAAGAGGTTAATGTCAGCGCTGTCCTTAGGAAAGACTGACTCTTAAAATATCACATCTGAATATATGCTCTTCTCAAGCTACAAAAATCTGTCAGGCCCCTTGCCAAGGGGAATTGGGTTGCAGATGCTGCTATGACTTCGGTTCCTTGGTGTTCCTACAGGATGATCTACACACATATACATTTCCAAATCCAGGACAGTGCTTTTTAGCTTTAAACAGCAATGGGTGCCAAGGCACTTTCCCCCAGCAGTCACAGACCCTCTGGATGAACCTGGCATGTTTTCCATGGGGCTCAAATATCAAGGAGGAAAATTCCTGATTAATAAAGTCCACAGCTCTCTCTCTTATCTGCTCTGCGTGACAGCCTGTAAAGGTGCTCCGGAGCACTCGTTCTGCAAGGCTTCAGACTCACTGCACTGTGTGTCTAAGTTATTTTGGTGTGCTTTGAAGCCTAAACTCATGGGATGTAACTTCAGGCAGTTGGCTGAGGCACTTGAAGCAGCAGTAACATCCACCTTGGGCTTCCTCTGCAGCGGGTGCTGAGCGCAGACCCACCTGAGGTTGATTTGGATCCTATTTGCAAAACCATTCTCTTTACACAAGGAAAAATGTCTGTCTGTGTTTCTGTGGGTGTGCAAGGAGGTGTATGTAAGTGTACTCACATCCTTACAGTTTTACAGGATAATTTGATGCTGTCTGAAAATGCAGTCTAAGGTATTTAAAAGCAAAGACCATAATCTATGGAGAGGAATACTGTATCCTGCTAAAAATGTTGTATGTCTGATCTGGGAATACTTACGGTTTAAGTGGGCTATAAATGAATACTTAACTGCTTTAGTGCTGTGAAGTGATGACCCTCACGTGGCCTTGGGACATGCTGCATGGTCTCCTTTAGCTGCCACTCCACTGAAAATAATGGGAGCATGCATAACAGAGCCAGCCTGGAGGGCAAGACTGCCTCCAGGAGCTGCCAGAATGTCCTCTGCCTGATATAACACTCTAATGTTTCCAAAACAATGTAATTCTGCTATTCTAGATGCAATAAATGCTATTTATGAATTCCAAATCAAAAGCACATGTAGGCTGAGCCCCACATTTTAGTACCTGGAATAGTACTTCTGTTGCTATACAAACCATAAATCATTTTTGCAAGAGAGAGAGAAGTATTGATCACTTAGCACATAAATCATTTTAGGGTAGTAAGGTTGTGTGGCAGAAAAAAAACCCAAACTTTTTTAATATAAATTTTTAACAAATAAAAGTGCAAAGTTTGGCTTCTTCCAATTAATGATATTTCTTATTAGAAAAGTATTTGGACAATCACAGCACATTTCTTTGCCCTTGTGAGCATTGCTAATTTTAGCATGAATGATCATTCATCTAAGAATTCATGCCTGAAATGAAACGCTTCGCTATTTGTTATTCTTTTCTCATAAATGTTTGTTACCCTGTCACAAGAGGGAAAGCACAGAGTGACTACGCAGCTCCCCACATAGCACAAATAGTGAGTAGTAGCAAGAAGCATTCAGCCAGTTTTGGAGATGAACTAAATCAGTCCAAGGCAGTATTAGACGTAAAGCCCTCTTACTCCTTTTGCACTCCACCAGAGAAACAAGTCACCCCCAACTCAGCACAGCTCAGTTCTTCTCAGACAGCATCTCAGCTCCACCGCTGAGCTTACTGGAGCTGGTGAAAGGATTGAATATCACGCAGCCTCGCCCCAGCTGGGCTGGAGCAAGGTGTGGAAGATGGACTTCAGGCTCTCCTGCCTGCATTTCCCCATGCCTGTTCTTCCCTTGGCTTCTCAGGTGCTGTTGGTGTTGGCTTGTATCTTCCTCCTAGCACCAAATGAACAGCAGGAAGTTCAAAATCAGAAATGAAAACCAAATCAGGCACTTTAACAAGGATCCAGGTGGGCATGATCAAGACTGAGTGTGTGCTAGGACAGACTGAAACAGAACCCCCCAGTCAGGTCTTGGTGTTCCCCAGCAGTGCTCCAGTGCTATTTTCCATCAAAGAGTACTTGGGGTTACACCCATCTCCCTGTGCTTTTCAGTTCAGCAAATCTGACACTGACAGGGTCCCTTTATCACGGACACGATTCAGAAATCTGGATTCACAGCATCACGTGTAACGTATTACACCACCGATCAACTTCACCACTACAAGAACAAGCACAAAGTAGAGGTCAGGCTGCAGCCATCAGACTGGAGCAGTTGGGAAAAGTGTGTTTATAACACAACTATGTTCAGCTAAACTCATACGCATAAGGTAATCAGTTCCTACAGAAAATCTTCAGGCTGGCTATGATTTCCTCTGCATCTTTCCTAACAGTTTAGCTGCTTGTCCTAAAAGATTTTCTCCTTATCTTTTAGTCTTCATTTTCAGTCCTAGTGATGTCCTTTTTCATCTAGTCGGGGTCCCATTATTAATAACACTGAAGCAGTGCCTGCACATAATCTTTCCTGTTGCTGACCTCCACGTCCTAGAACGTCTGGTACAAAGGACATTTTTTTTATCTGACACATTGAGCCTACCTTTTTTTTTTTACCCAGCATAAAATAATCTGTCTGGATTCTGTTTAGGAAACTCTGCATTAGTGTCTAGTATGGACTCGGGCTAGCATAGCCAAAAAAGGCTAAAGAAAGGTGTAAAAAAAGGGTCACAGGGAAAAAAAAGCCCTCAATTTCCAAGTCCTTAAGTTTGGAGAAAAGGTATAGTCATATGTTGGATGAGAAATAAACAACATCAGGAATGAATGATTCAGAATTTAATTACAATATTGGAATTATTGTTAATTCTGCTACCCAAAAAATAAACCTGTAATTAAAGTTGAATCCCATCCATTGCCATCAATTACCATCCCAAGCAACTGAGAATGAAGGAAGGCGAGGCACAGCTCACGCTGTGGTTAGCACTGTGGCAGCCCAGTCCCCTGCCCTTGGCTGGAACCTCCCATGCCATGTAAATAATGATATGCTCAGATGACCTTTGTGACTGGAGCTTTAAAGGTGCATGTGATAATTTGGGCTGCTTTTAAAACGGGTAGTTCTGGTCCTTTAGAGCTGTGGCTGTGGTGACTACTGATTTTCATGTTCCTCTATGGCCACACGAGGCTGCGGAAGTGCTCCCTTGTGGCGTTAGTGCCAGGCAGGTGAGTGATGCTCAGGTAGCACGCTCTTATGCTGAATATCACCTCACAGGACCTCCCGGTTCCTCTCTCTGCTCGTGTTTTGTGCACCAGTACAATGCCTTCCCTCTCCCTCTGCTTCATCTCCATGAAAAGAGGATCTGAAAAAAGTGATCAATAAATTAGCAGAAATGCGATCCGCATTTCTCTTTTATATTAAGGTGAAATGAATGTCCCTTGATTGGCCTTTAAGGCACTTTGCAAAGGACAGAAAGCATCAAAAGACTGTGCTAACTAAATTTCAGTAGCTTTGGGCTTTGCTTTGTTAGAGATTTCCTAGGCTTGTAAGCAATTTCTGTCCTCAGTGCTTTCATCTCAGTTGATTGGTTCATGGTTGACTTACACCTTCTTTGATTAAATTGTGGCCCAGTCATTAGCCTTCCCTGGTAAAGGTGTATTTCTGCTAACTAGCCCTCCTCCTTTTTCTCAATAGTATGGACTTCTAATTACATCTCCTGTCAAAGGTGACCTGAATTCGTGTGTCGTGCTGGCCTGCCTAAGAGAGAGCGGTTCAGAGCGTAGCGGATAGTGCTACTCATCGTTTCCATCACTGCATTGGCTCTGTTCCTTTGTGTTTGTAAATTTGAAATCAGTAAGATTTTTTCAGTGTTTCGGTGCCTTACATAAGTAGGCCTTAGTGGGAACAACCTCATTCCAAAATTGAGACAGCAAACAGGCTCAATCATTTGGAAAGAGCAATTTGTTAAACAGAGCAGAGCACTCACATTACTTTTGGTCCATCTTTATTGCTTCCAGAAGGCAACACTTTCAGGAAAGTTTTCATGGCCAGATGTTCAGCTTTTCCAGCTGTTGAAATATTTTTGGAAGGCCCATCAGTCAAGATAATATTACAGGTCGCTGGGGATCCGCACTGACCTTTGCAGGAAGAGGGTGGTTTGGCTCACAGGCTGGCCTTCCTGGCCAAAAGTCCGCTAGGAGGTGAGTTCTGTATCATTTCTAATTGGACCTCATTATTCAATCTAATGGCCTTGCTCAAGTCAGGCATTGCCTTGGAGTGCAGGACAGCAGAATCAGAGCCTAGCAAGGCCTGGTGTGTTCAACATTGGCAAAGCAGCAACTAATTTATGCCCTGATCATTACCGTGTGATTAACATCACCTACTGATTGCCATTTCCTAACAAACAGGTTGTGATGTCCTGGCTGGCACCAAAAAGCATCTTACACTACAAATGCAGTGCGAGAGGTCTCTGAATATGACCTGCAATGCCAAAACCCAGTCCTGCGGAACGGTGTTTTCGCTGCAGCTTGTGAACGGAGGGAAAGCCAGCTCTGGCAGCGCCCTCCACTGCCTCAGCACAGGCATCCAGCGCCGTCTGAAATCTCACCTACCCTCGCATTGCTGCTCTGGGAGTAAAGAGGTGTTTCCTAGAAGTTCTGTGTGACATCTGCCAACCCCATGCAAGTGTCCTGGGTGCTTGAAAGCTTCTTGAATGGCACTAGGTGCTCGTGTGTGAACAGCTGAACCTGCTCCTGGTGGGCAGCCAGCTGAACGAGACTGGTTGGGGGCTGGTGGTAGGATTCAACTATGTGAGCACAGGTTCTAGTTCTGTTGTATAATCCCCAATTCTCACATGGCGGGAGGACACAGACTCTGAAGGTCCTCTGTCACAGTCATTGGTCCCATCAGGAGGTCACTGCTCCCAAGGTGTCCTAGATGGTGACTCCTTCCTGCAGGCAACCAAATCGAACCGTCCACCTCCCCTAGCTGGGAAGACAGCCTGGACAGCCAGTGCTCAGGCAGGGTCCTACGTGGACGCTCACACACAGGTTTCTTCATCTGGAGTCAAATCTCAGTCCTGGTTTTCCAGGCACAAGTTATGTTAAATGTTTCCAAACAGTAATGCCTTTAGCCTGCTCCTCAGATAGAGCCAGATTAGCACGGGACACAAGACATTCTGCTAAGGACCTGTGACTTTAGATAGCCGGGCATTTAGTTACTCATTTTTTAACGTATCAGCACATAAATGAAAATTGCAACCTTATAGGGACAATGTACAAAACCTCACCTGCCTGACTATAAATCATTAACTATTTAATTGTTCTTTGCCATCCATTTTTTTTTTTTTAGGCAGTAAAAGTCAGGAATTTTTCCAGTTGGAAGAAATCACAGATTTATACTGAAATAGCACATTTAGTAATTGATTAAAATAGTCACTACTTTAACTATTCTTTCATTCAATTGTAATACTAATGTGAAGAAAGCATCCAGCACCGTTAGATTAAGCTCTCACCATCAGCATAAATTGGCCCAAGCAGAGGCTGATCCTGAAAGACACGATTCCAGCTGCGTGTACCCTCTTGTTCCAGCAGCAGTGTCCCTGTAGCTGCGGGACGAGTTGAAGCAGACTGAGCTTATCAGATGAAAAGGAGTTTTGCTGCGTTTTATACCAGGTTAGTTCCTAGCCAGACATGGCTCGGCCAGGAACTCCACAGGCTGACGCTGGCACACAAGAGGCATGGGAACAAGTGAACATGGATCAGCTTAAACCCATTATGAAACCGCAGCCTTGAAAGAAATCTAACTTTTGAATTTATGGTTTGGGGCAATAAGTACATTTTACAACACTTGGACTAGGTGAAAACTATTAATAGCTTGAACGCTAAAGCCTTTGTTTTCTCTGCCAAGCAGCAGTGACTGATCAGCAGTCGCTCTTGCGTGCTGATCTGGCAAGCCCAACAGTCTTTTCCCCGCTGCTGGGTGAGTCCCAGATGGTTCATACAGCTATTTGTCCTACATACTTATAAGGAACCATTCTCTGGACAGCTGACTCGTGCGGCAAAAGATTTTCCAAGCCGGAATATTTTCTCTCAGTGCTCTGTGCTATGGTTTTCAGGCATGCACGCAATAGTTTAATTGATATATTTATTATTCATAATAGAGTCGTTCCTTTGGAAAAGAACCCATTGCAAAAAAAAAGAAAGAAAAAAAAAAAAAGAAGGGTACATTTAATGCTGCAATCAGAACACGGTGGGGATCGAGGTTGTTCCACTGCCGCAGGGCCAGAAATTTTGCAGCGGAGATTGTCATAAACGGAGCAGCTGCCTGGTTCGCTTTCGGGTGCTCATGCCAGCAAGGCCAGTCTCGCAGATCCGGAAAGCAGGGTGCAGACCTGAGGAAGACAGGCAGGAGCTGCCTGCCTCGCAGGGCAGGGCGAGGCTGCAGGAAAAGGTGATGCTTGCGCTGAGGGGAAAGTAAAGCTGGCTTTATTTTTTTATATTTTTTGCAAGCAGTTCAGGTAGTTGACAGCCTTGTCTCTCAGTGAGAGCGGAGGGAATGGCAGGGGGCGTTTTGCCGAAGCAGGAGCCGCTGCCCTCTGTAAGACATCCCTCCGCAGAGCCGGCAGCCGCCGGTTTTACCCCCCGCAGCGGCGGCGGCAGGGAGACGGCAGGCAGCGCAGTGACACCTAGCGATGCGCNGCTGATGCCTGCGGAGGGGAGACGTTCCTCTTTGGGGCCTAGAGGCAGCTGAGGGTCGGGGAGGAGACATGAAGCTACCGTTCCTGTTAGGTAGAGGCATACAAGGGTGGTTGGGGCGGCCTGGCCCGCTGACGGAGGCTGCACAGAGGCTGCGGAAACGTCCTCCTCCAGCAAGCCAGATCAGCTCACCTCCTTACCCTAAGGGGGAAAGCGGTGGCAAGCAGTGGGCAAGGCACTGCTTGGAGACCTCCGTTCCTGCGAGCGGGCGGGCTGAGCTGCCTTCGGCCGGGCAGTGTCTCCTTGCATCTCTCTTTCCGCTCCGTGTGTGCAGAGCAAAGGCAGGGTGTCTGTCAGCTGCCTGCACAGCTCACCTCCGCTCTCAAAATCCGCCTTAGGTTTGACATTCCTCTGCTGGTTTGGGAACGCTTTCAGACAACGGCAGCAGTTTGCAAAGGAAGGATAGCGCCAGGGCCCAGACTGCTTTTCACCCAGGATTACGTTGCGTGGGTGGGTACAAACCCAGCCAGAGCATCTCTGCCTGCCAGCACAGGACCGGGCACCTCCTTGGCAGGACACAGTGCCCCACAGGAAACGGAGCCCTGACGTGTGACAGCTTCTTGCCTGCAACTGGCTCACACATCTGGCCTGGCTGGAGCAGGGCCCAAATGTGCCCGTAACCAACACATCCACGACCTGCAAGCTCTACAGCGCAGGCATCGTATTTTTGTCCAATACATCTGGAGCACCTACAGGAAAGCGTGTGTGTTAAAGTAGCTCAAAATGTAGCAGACAACCTCCACGTAGGATAAATAAACAAGGTGGCATTGCTGAAATTAAGTCTGGTTGCGGTGCTGCCCTGCTTCTTGCAGAACCGCTTGCGCCTTGGCAAAGGGGAGCTCAGCTATCATTTGGAAATGTAGCGTGGCTGTTTTTCACTGCCTGAATCACAGAAGCCCACACCACCCTGTGCAAATGTTTAGAAACAGGCGCCATGACCCCTTGTCGTGTGCGTAAGTCACGGGCCCAGCCAGTGGGAGAACATTATAAGGCAAAGATGTCACTGTGGCAGGTGCAGCAGCTGCTTAACAATGGGTTTTTCTCTTCCTTTTCTGAGTATATTCACTTTTTGGTGAACTTTATACTGCCTCACAGAGTATTGGCAGGTTCTCTGGCTTGGCATGCCTTTGAATTCTATGGGAACTCTGAACTCCCTCTCAAATACAGTTAAGTCCCCTATTAGCACAGTACTTCTGCTTAGACTAGTTTAAAAAAGAAAAAAACAACCAAAGCACAAAACCAACAATAAATGTTGAAAATTTGCTTTGCCATGGCCCCAACAGCTACACAGTCACTTGCCACCTGCCTTCATAAATCAGCTTACAGTCCAGCCGAGATGAGCCTCTCTAAAATAACCTTTTATTACTTCACAGGGTATTAGCTTTTTGCCATCACAGGCTGAAAACAAGCCTGTGCTTCCTGGAACTGCTTGGACTCTATCCCTTCTTCTACTTCCAAAACGGAAATTTGTGTTAAAAAGCACTGTGGCCATTTCAGACTGCACCACCAGCAGGGGCAAGCAGCTGATAGAGGAGAAGGGTTGTGAAGCAGCTGAGCAAAAATGACAGAAGCAGAGGGACATAATCTAGTTCCAAAGGTGGAAGAAAGACAGCATTCCCAGAGACCCTCGGCTGAGAGGATTAGTCCTTCAAAGAATACAGAATACCTTAGTGGTTGCCAGTAGTTGCTCATTTTGGAAAAAAAGGTGCTTCTCCTGAAGAAATCCTGGCAATGTGGTGGTGTGCACAAAACGCACCTGGAAGGACACATCCTTCTGGCAACAAGGTGCCGAGACAGTCCCAGACTAGTTGTGCAGGCTTTCAGGTGCTCTCTTAACATCAGCACAAGAAGTGGATTAGGAGAAGGGGTCCCTTTGTAACACACTGAAATGGCTCACTGGGACCGGGTCCTGGCAGAGACGGACTATGACCACTCAAAATTCAAGTCTTTCATCAAACTCCTTGTACATACTGAAGAAAGTATGTTTGGTGCATACTGAAAAAAAGGGGCTGGCTCAGCACATACTGATGCCGCTAGGTCAAGACCATCCCAGATCTAATGTTTGTGGGGAGTTAATTTTACTGGATTTATTCCTTTGATTTGAATTTAAAATGCTCTGGTAAGAATCTGCCTACGAGGACCAATGGAGTCAACAGCAACTCTAATCAACTTCAGGATGTTTTTGGTCTTGCTGCTGTAGAGAAGGCTTCTGGCAGTAGCTTGGCTCAAGGTGTCAGGGTACTTCTGATGTGCACAGATTTTGTTTTCTTGCTTTCTTAATTGTGAGAGGACTGCAAGACTAAAATACCTACACTTGGTCATCTGTCTATGAGTTGCTTGTTTAAGATCCCCGTAATGGAGATCTTCTCAATACAGTCAGTGCTTATCCATGCCATTAAAAGTCTAGTTCTTGGCAAAACAAATTATTTTCTAGAATCTTTTGACTGTATTGGGAAGCTAAACACCCTTGGATGTGGCCAGGTTGCTAATAGGTGCTGAGTGCCGGACTAGGTGTTCCAGCACATTCTTCCAGGCCTCCATGTGCTGCACTGGGAGGTCCTGGGTTTCATTTACCACCTCCTTGTGTGGACAGCCAAGCCCTGCAGCACCATGCTCAGCCTGCAGCTGTCCCTGAATCCCTTCTGCTCAATAGGAAAATTCTCACTCTTTTGCTCTGTGCAAGAACATTGCTCATGGACTTCTGGGCCTTGCTGCTGGTCTAGGTGAATGGGGCTTGTTGTAGATTGTCTCACAGTAGCCTCGCATATCAAGCTGATTTGGTCTTTAGTGGTGTTCACGTCAGTGATGATATTAAGTGTTGTGACCTTTGGTAGGAAGTGGAAATGGTTTTCCTGTAGCTGACAATGGTCTCACTGCTGATATTGCAACCCTATAATGTGGCTATTTTACCAGAAGTGCCCTGGGCCCCTACCACACCCCTCGGCCCCCTCCCTTCCTCCTGCAGCTCTGCGGGAGTTGTGCTGACAGCATTTTTTGAAAATGTCTGCACCCAGCATCCCTCACAAGGGGAATTTCCCAAGGCAAAGAGGAAACCACAGTAGGAGGATCTGCCCAGGGCTGGTGAGCAGATTGTAGGTATAATTATTGGAATCTCATCTTCCCTAATCCTGATTTACATCATTGGGCACTGGTTTATTCAATGAAATATCAGGAAAAAGATGTCCCAATCAGAATTTGTCATAAGAAAAAAAGAATTAAAAAGACCCCAAAGATATAAAGATATGACCCATTCTGAATAAGGAAGCTGTTGAATAATAACATTCCTGAAAGATTTTGGCTAAATGTTAGGTAAAACTCCAGCACCAGGGAGCACGTATAAACGTGAATGGAATTGGTGAGTTTGAGTCAAGTTACTGTCTTTTAAATAAAGTGAAGGATGGATGGACAATCGCTGAATCTCCAGGGTTTTGCCAACCACCATGTAGCCTCACCATGCACCTTTTTTTCTTTTTCTGAAAATTTTATTGAAAGTCATGCTTAAACATTCTTCTGAGGACCTGTTGCCATCCACCTCCTGTAGTTTCACAGGCAAGAGGTGGACTGCAACTCGAGAGTCAGTGATGCCAGCAGGCCTTGTCCCTGTAAATGGCTGAAGTGAGGATGTCTCAGCACCCATGACCCACGTGGGGCTGAAGTAATTCATGGTGCCGGTACAGGAGATGAGCACTGCTCACCACCCACACTGGGAAGAGTGAAGCTCTAGGGAGTGTCACTTCTTCCTCTACTCTGCTGAGACAGGCAAGTGCCTGGTGATGCACCGAATTGTCCAGGCAGATGTTACTCCTATGTGAGTCACATCACATTGGCACTTGAAGCAACACGGGCAGGAATGCCTCCTCCACTGACACACACGAATACCCTGCACTGACAGCACCTTCTTCCATTTTATTTCCTCACAGAGCTTCACAGAGTATTTTCTGTTTGGTTTTCTTTTCATTAATTTAAAATGCAGAGAAAGGAAAGCAAAGTAGATTTTTTGCTCAACAACAGTCCAGATGAAGCAAGTTTAATAAAAAAAATATAAATTTAAATAACCAAGCTATGGCTTGTCATTCTGAATGATCCCAAATATATAAAATATATAATTACTGTCATATGTAACTGGTTTGTGTAACTTGAATAAAATGAAAGACAAAATAAAATGCTTGCTTCATTGTTTCTTTCTGATTCACTGCCTGCAGACCTGTAGTGCTTGAAGAGGATGTCAAAACAAGAGCTGGATGGGAACTTTTCAATTAAATGTTTTTCACCAGAAAATGCTGTTTCATTGAAACCAAAACTTTTCAAGGAAATCTCTATCTGTAGTTGAAACTTCTTTTAGAAAGGTTTTGAGATTCAAAATGATATTTCTGATTAAAAGGAGAAAGAGACAAACAGACAGATAGTCTTAATGCACATGACCAAGCATTGCCTGAGTTTGATTCCACTTGCCAGCTGAGTGAATGAATCACTGCCTTACCAAATGCTTTCTCTCTTTTCCCTCATTTATTTTTCTGACAAATTTCAACAGCCTTTTGATCATCAGTGTAGCTAAAATAATTGTTGAAACCACAAAATGTTTTGCAAGCTAGAGTTCTCACTTCCAGCTAGCCCGACTAATAGCCAAATGTATGAATCTTCTTGGGATGTCTGTTCAACTGCAGTTCTAGAAAGCTTTAAGCCTATGAAAGATAAAAATAAAAGCATAAACCAGAGAAATTTCCACAGGAGACATCAGATATAAGTTCTTGGAACAGGTCTGTGTGACTCAAAGAGTACCTGACCGCTGCTGTTCTTAATTTTTGGAAATGTCCAAAACTGACCCAATGGCTGGTTTGGGGCAGGCAATCCAAGGTAATCTCTTCAGGGCATTCAAGGATGATGTATGCCAGACTTGGGAAGCAGGAGGTAGCTGTTGTAGCACACAAGTTGTTAGCAAGCAAAGTCAGAGGGATCTTCCTGAGCCCAGGAAGAAAGCGCGACTGATGGGAACTGGGTATCGCACATCCCATCACCACAGCCTGTGGCCCTTAGCACTGAAAGTCGTCGCACCACCACTGCATTCGTTTTAAAAGTGTTTGGGGTTGCACTTGTCTGTGCATCTTCCCTGGTTAGCTTTGTAGGTTATGCTTCCTATATTCTCTCTTCCTAAAGAAATAAAATGAGAAAACACACACAACAAAAGTGGGAGGTTTAAGATGCTGAAGACCTGTATAATACTTAAGCCAGTTACTTGTAGCTTCATGATCTGGCAAAACATGGACCTTGAAGAGCACTGGAGAACAAGCCTGACCCTTACAGACACAGTGATATTTTCAGCAAATTCAGTGGCTTTGTCCATTATCAAAACTACAGAGCTTTGTAAAGCTTTTGCTGAATTTCTCTGTTTGCCTTTTCAAGGGAGTTGCATTTTTTGCAGTGGGGGTGACAAAGTTTAACCCAACACTCCTGTGTTGTCTTTGGTCGACTCTTGCATAAGACAAGCTAAATGGCATATCTCTGCAGGACTCAGCTGATGGTGGATCTACATCCAGGAAATTAACCATCAGTTTAACGCAAGTGCCTTACGGCTTGCCAGTGGCGGTAGGCAGGTAAGCAGAGTATCACGATCGATGATCACAATGGCTGGTGGTAGACTGAGGCGACCTAACATTGACATCTGACATGAGGCCGTTATCCGTCACTGCTCTGACTGCTGTCTTCTGATTGCGAGGGGACTGAATTATTGAGCAGACCTAATTCATGGCAGGCTGCCACTCCATTTCTGGGAAGGGCAAATGTAATAAGAAACAAATGCCTTGACTACAATTTTGTATTGTCTCCAAGTCTCTCCCATTGTCCTTCCCTGCTGGGTAAAAAAAAAGGCAAGGGGGAAGGTTTAACTGCATGTTGAATGGCTTTGCTTGTCAGTGACAGGTTTTCAGAGGCGGTAAGACTGTCTGCAAAGAACCAGCACCAAAAACATGTCCATTGGGAATGCAGCACCTTTAAAAATGAAACTCACTTAAAAGTTTGGCAGGATCAAACCCTCTACTTCCCTTGACCCCCCAAAACTCTCAAGCAAAGAACATGAACTTCTGAGACTGTAACTGAATGTAAAATCATCAGGAAAAGCACGCTCCAGTCACATAATTTATTTGGATGTGCGTCAGTGTAGAAATTGGCACTTGCCCCATTTATGTTCATAATCCAGCTGCTCTTCCACAGAGAGCCAGGATCCATGATTTTCAGGCCAAGGGCATTTCTGATATTCAACATTCATTTTCACCGCAAAATCAAAAAAGAAAAGTTTAGACTTTCAGTTTTTTCTGGTAGAGGAGCATGGCTCGGTGGCAAGATGTGGTGGTGCTGGTGACCGAGGATGGAGCTGCCTGTGGGACATGGAGCAGCACTTGCCTCCAGCTCCAGGCCACAAGCTGAGCACTGCCACCATGCCAGGGACCTTGAGGCAGATGAGATTGTAGGTTCAGTGCCAGGGAAGGACGTTCCAGGAAATCACAGCTTGGCTGCACCCTTCCACTGCCTGGCCTTTGACTTTTTGGGGTCTTTCCCAGTTAAATGAACCAAGTGTGATCAGGACTAAATGTGACCAAACAACTGATTCAAAAATGATTTGTAAATTCACCTGATCTTTTAAGGGAGGGCGTCCATCAAATTCATGTAAGAAAACTACCAGTGAAGAAATACCATCTCTGAGTCAGCACTGAAGGAAATAATTGTCTCAATTATTTCTTCCTATAAAATTGACTCTGTTCTAGTCTGTCTTTATGAGAAGTGCCTATAAATTTTCTTTGCCTAAGAAAGGAAGCACTAACAAAACCAGCTACACACTATGAAGTAATATTTTGTATTAAAAAAGTTCCTAATGTAAAATCCCATTTCCTTCTGTTCAGAGACATTTTCAATTATCTTCAAAAATGAGATCCCTGAATGGTGCACAACTTTGCCCTCAGTGATGCTGATACAGTGCCATTAAAGTCAATGAAACTACACGTGTCTGAATGGTGGCGGAATACGGTCCTGCATGTTTATTGCAAATGTATTTGTAAAATGTATTCCAAAGGATAAGAAGTGCATAAATAAACGCAGCCTCTATAAATATCAGGGTTTTTACTGAATGGATGTATGTGTTTTTAAATAAATTCTTGGAAACAGAATTGGATTTCTGTTTTTTTCCTTCATTTTGCAAATTTACCTGGCCAGGCTGTATCTCCCAGTCCTCCACCTGTAACTTCAGCAAAGCACGTGAAGAAAACTCCTGTAAAATTTCAGTAATACAGCAATCACATTAACTGTATATACATTTCTATTTTGAGAAGAAAAAGCTTTTTGTATTTTGATTAATTGTCTTTGACAGACTAATCTAGGGGCATGAATAGGTTGTATTATAGCCTATTAACTCCCTAGCAGTGCCAGTGCTGGGACTCTTTCTAGGGAGGCAGCTCTCCTTTTGATCCTACCAGACGTTAATGATACTGTTTGTATTAATATTAGCAGTGACATTTTTTAAAATTCAGAATTAATTGAATCTTGATTTCTTCATTATTTTCCACATATTGTGCTTTTCCATGAGAACCACAACTCATGCCAACAAGAGCCTAGAGAAATATCTTCACCTTGTAATCTACATTTTACCATCCAGTTAATTTATGGCAGCAATTTGGAAGTCTGCCGAGCCGGACACAGCTGGCTGGCAATGAGTGCATGGTTCTTAAGTATAGCAACATGCGACCTTAATCTCAAATTAATTTTTGAGAGAAAATGCATGCAAATTGCAATAACCTATAATAAAGAAATAAAAGAAAATGGTGTAATACATATTTGAAAAAGTTCATTTCTGTAGCAGGTTTATACACATTAATTGGTTATTCTTAATTTTATTCAGTGATTGATTGAAGTAGAGAAGAGACCAGTAGAAAGACTTGACTGTTGGATGTACCAGGGCTGAAGTACTTTGCTTGGAGCAGACCAAAGGGGTTGGATAACCATGATGATAACTCCATTTAACCAGCTACAGAAACACCTTTGAGAAGCTGAGGTGGATTGTTGAAGTTGATGGTGTCGTTTTATGAAACAGCTACTCGTGTGAAAACCACAAACTGTCAGGTCTGCGCCAGGACTTTACCTTGAATAAACCTGTGTAAAGCGTGTGCCTCTGCAAAGCACTGGCTGGGGTTTCCTAACACGCTCTCCTGGATGGGGAATGCAGAGATCGCGTTGTATCAGAAAGAGTTTCTGCGGAAGGTTTTGACAATAAAATGAATGTTGTTTTAATTAGAATTTTCCATAGGAAACATTGTCTTTTCTTGAAAAACTCCATACAATCAAAATGTTCAAAAGCTATTTGCTTTTCTTAGCAGCTGGTAACCATTTTCCCTCACCAAAATCTGCTGAAAATTTGGGGGGGTTTCTAATACCACCGTTTCAATGAAGAGCAACCAAGTTCAAAGAAAAGATGTATTTTAAGTTTTCATTTAAATAAAGTTCCAGTTTATCTTCAAAAAAGATTGGTTTTGATAGAAATGTTTTGGCCAGCCCTTTGGCAGAGAATAAATCTTGCTGGAAGGTCGTAGAGTAAATTCCCCCAAATCGTTTGCATGGAAGCCCTACAAAACATTATTAGGAAACAGAAACCCCATCGAAATCACTGCAAGTCAGCCTCTAAATAATTGTAAGATTTTCTGTGTGTCACCCTTTTGAAAGCCTTACCTAGCACACCCCAAGGTTTTGAGATGAGCTGCACATCTGAGAGCCCAAGCCTGAAGAGTCAGAACATCAAACGGTATCTTAAACTGGTCTGTATGGGAAGCCGTGCGGGTGGGCTGTGTGGGATGCAGTTTTCTTCGATGGTGGCTGCAGGAGGCTGGGTGCTCTGCAAGGCAGATGTCGTTTTTAATTTACAGAAATCCATAGCACATCCTCGAAGGAGAGGTGTGTTTTCCTGTGAGTGCTACCATGTCCAGTAAATCACTGGACACTGGTCACAGAACAAAAGTGCTTATGTGGTTTGCTCACGATCAGGGAAGACTCAGTTAAAGAGTGCTGTATTTTTCTCATTTTTGCCATTTTAAAATTAAAGACTGTTTTCCACCATTAAGTATGCCAGGCATAGCTCCTGGTCTACTCCTAAGTCCACTTTCCCAGAGAAAAAAATCTTGTGTCTATCCCGTTGGTCAGTGTGTTTCTCCCTGTTGGTCTCACAGTGATTTTAGCACTCATGGCCAATTTTATCCAGATTTGATGGCAGGGCAGAGACCTCATGAAGCATAGGGGTCTTGGAAGAGAAGAGAAACTCTGTCAGGCCCCAACAAAGAGGAGTTAGATACCAGGGAGCAGGACAGGAGGGCAGCTTGGAGAGCTGGGGTCTGACATTGAGGTGGCTGCTGCACTGCACAGGACCTTGGGAACCTCCAACAGGGACCTTAAATCTGACCAGAAAGATATGAACCTATGCCTGAATGTAAAGAGGATTCGAGCGAGGAAGCACGGAGAGGAAAACAGCTTTGTGGTGTCATTCGCAGAAGCTGAAGAGAAGCTACAAGGATCTATCACAGGCTTTTGCCTTTGCTCTCTCCTGCCTCTTCACACCTTTTCTCCTCCACCACAGTTCTTGTCCTTTTTTCGTCCCTGTGATTTGAAATAGCAATGTTGCTTTCACTTGCTTTGTGAACTTTTATACATATTTAAATCAATATAAATTAAACCTACCTTCTATATAAGTGCATATTGGTAATATGATAATGGCAACATACGTATGCAGTATATGACGTGTTATACATATGATATATATGTTAATATATATCAATATCTTATTTATTTAAAATATTCTAGATGTACATATATTTGTATGTTTGTGGGGGGTTTTTAAGGTCCACAGCTTCACTAGCTTTGCTTCCAATCCCTAACAAAACAGCCTGTCTTTTCTATTATTGGTTTAACTGGAGTTTATTAACAATGATTACTGCTGGTAAGTTAAATAAGAACCTGATTTAACTAGTGCAGAGCTCCCATTAGCTTTCTACTTGCATTTTCCACCCTGTTACACATCGCAGCTGCAGTTAAATCAATTGGCACCATCTGTCCAGATGCCTATTTTAAGTTGCCTATCAGTAGACCCTAATCTCAGCTAAGGTTTCAGCTCATGCTTTAACTTAGCTACCAGACCGCATACGGTATTTCCAATTCCTTCTTTAAAATGTGAACATGAAACAAAAAAACCCTGAAAACTGACTGGAGATCTCCAGCGACAGAATTTTTTTCCCTAAAGGAAGCAACAGCAGCAGAGCAGACCTGTGCCCTGTGAGATGCTCTGCATTCCCTGCAGAGCTGCACACAGCAAGAGCCTCTCACGTACGCCCGGCGTAAGCCAGCTCTCATCTTGTGGTACAACAGTTGCTGTCGGTCAATGTGGAAAGATGGAGAACAGGAGAAAAATTTTCCGCATGATGAGGTAAAGGCAAATTTTATATTACCTGTAAGAGAGCCAAAATGTTATGCCTAATTTGTTTTTCCAGAGGTACCAAGCGCTGAAGTCAGAGGACGTGAAGGCACTGAGAACCTCAGCAAATGAGGCCCAAAGAGCATCATTACAGAGAATGCATCTGTGCAGGCACTAAGCAGAGCGATAAACTACAGAGAGCATAGGACTTGCCACCCAGCACTGACTGTCTTCCAGCCCTGTGCAAAAGAACCATCTGTGTTTATCCCAAGATGCCTAGGCAGGGCTGCTTCCCATCCAGGCCAGTCCCAGTGTGCCCACAAAGCTCTTGCGGTCTTGCATAAGCAGCGTGTGCTGGTGTGCTCAGCCTCCTGCCTGCATGGAGAGCTTGCAGACATGTGTGGACCACCAGCAGAACACATCCCACTGGAGTGTGCCCTGCTCTGCCCCAGTGTGCTAAGATGGCATTAAATCCACAGCTGAGCCTCGGCTGTTTGAGATGCCCCACCTGTGAGGGCAGCTTTGCTTTATGTCACATTTGAAGGATCTCTGCCTGCCAGAACAAGACTGAGGCCACTCTTGAAGCAGTGTGGGGACCTTCTGCCACCTGATAACTGTTCCTTCCATGTCTCCGCTCCTGCAGAACCCCTCAAGACAGGACACAGCCACTTCTGTATTTGCACCCAGCAGAGGAGGATCCTAGGGCTCCTCTGGACTTTACCACCAGGAAAATTATAACAACTTTGTACAATGTACTCTTACAATTTAACTGATTTCAGGAAACAGATTGGACATACAGTGTTAGGAAAAGCCTCGGGCAGGGTAGAATAGGGCTGATCCTCGGTGCCTTGTAGCGTGGTGAGAATTTGGTGAGCTGAACAGGCAGGCGCAGCAGTCTGAAGGCACTTCCTGTTTTTTATACAGGTTTCCCTCAGCATTTTGCTGAGAAAATACGGGTTTTTTTACAAAATGAGATGTGAACTCTTGAGGTGTTACTAACTCAAACTGCAAGTCCTCATTTTTAGAGGGATCTTCCTAAGAAACAGACAAGCACTGAATCAAACAGAAGGAAAACAAAAAGCCTAAATCTTCTCCGCGGCCCTGAGAACAAGTGGTAGAAATCACCAATTCCTGCTGAAGGTGAGCAGAATTGATTCGCAACCAGAAGAAACTGCTTAGCTGTGCACGAAAGGCTTGATCCTGCCGTGCTGACTCAGGCAAATCTGCTGCTTAAACACGCAGCCTGACACTTCAGATAAAGTATTTTTCCAGTGTTCAAGATCTCTGTTCAAAATTAGAGCAATGGCGCTGTACCCTGCACTTACCAACGTGTGCACACGTGTGTGTACGTCTCCATGGTGGAGCAGGAGTGGGCTTCTCCCGGCCATGGGACGGCTGCACATCGGCAATCTGGCTTTATAAAGTATGTGTCTGCAGTCGTGCACCGTGCACAATTCAAAATTGACCACTGGGCTTTTCAAAGCTGCCTGAGAAATCAAAGTTAGCCATTTCAACATCCCTGCAGGCACCGGGGCAATTCCCTCCGAGCAGGGTTGCACTGCACGCTAAGGCAGCTCGGAGACTGCCCTCAAACCCGTACTCCGTGCTAAAAATTCGTTCCCCAGAATTTCAGAAATTAGGGGCAGGAAACAGAGTGACTATTTTTCCTAATGGAAAGACCATTAGGAAAATGGTCCCATCTGTGAGACCCCACAAGATGTTTACTGGTACTCATGTTGTTTCTGAAACGCAGAGTGACCTGGAGAGGGCAGGGGACAGTGGGTGGCAAAAAGTGCCAGATGACATCAAATTATTCAGGGTACTTAAACCTGAAGCTGACTTTGGAGACCTGCAAAAACATTCCATAGTGCTGAGTGACAGGGTAATAAGAAAAATAACTGATAAACTGATAAGAAAAAAAGCTGATAAGAACCCAACAACGTACCTAGGACAAAAAAAAATGTACAGAGTGACAGGCCTTAACTGCTACCACTCAAGAAAGCAGCTTTGACATCACTGTGGAAAGTTCTCTGAAAATTTCTGTCAACACTCAGGAGTTGTTAAAAGGCAAATTTGAATGTTAAGACTTCTTAAGAAAAGCGTAGAGCACAAAATGGTGCACGCTATTTTGCTAGCCAAAAAATCCATGGTGCATGTGCACTTCAAATACTTTGTGCAGCCCTGGTAATGCCATCTCACCAAAAAAAAAAAAAAAAGGAAGAGGATGACTGGATGCGTCCTACAGAGATGTAGGGTGGCTTCCACTGATGGAGAGCTAAAGGCCCAGAGCCTCCTCAGGCTGGAAAAGCAGCAGCCACATCAGAGGCCTGCAGATATGAGCGGTGCAGAGCAAAGGGTGATTTTCCCTGCCACTGCGTGCTGTGGGAGCCACCAGTACAAAGACACTGCTCTGGGGTGAGACAAGGTGCAGCTCTGCCTTGGGGGGGCTCCCACGTCCCTGACTGCTAGAGAATACATTTTTTTTTGGTGCTTTCCCCATTTCTGTACTGCAAGGCAGGTTTCTGCTGATGGCTCCTTTCACAGGTGAGATGCTCTCCAGGTGGACCCTTGAGGTGACCTACCCTGACTCTTTTTCCATTATGCGTTCTTGTGTTGAGCATATCTGGACAGGTAAAGTTGTTGACATTTATGGAGGTTACCTAATAAAATCTGAGAAAACTAAACACAAATCTTGCTTGTGGTCTCTTAACCTAAATGTATTCAATGAAGATATTCCTGTTTCCTCAAGGATTCATCACACACCTCACAGGTTCGTAGTGATTTATTTGCCATGATTTATTCATGATCTAAGAAGTGATTGATCTAGTCATTGTTTGCAAAACCACTACAGAGACCTCTGGCTTCTTTCTGATCAAAATTCAAGTTAATATAAAATATAAATAATTATATTGTGCCTCAAAGACTTTCTATTCTGATTTTTTTTCTTTTCCCTTTCAGTCTAGAGGGGTGTCAAGCCTGTAGCAGTGTGTGAGTGAAAGTGTAACAGTGCAGTCTTTGATGACTTTCATATGTAGTCTCAGCAGGAGACTCTCTACCATTTTCCCTAAAATAATTTTTGTTATTACATTACCTTATTCAAAAGTTCATGGAGACCCATTTCTACCCTGATCAATGGTCATTGGTAGCTTTATCCAGAACTGAAGAAGCACGAGACAGCCTGACACTTATGGACCATGGAAGTCCTTCACTTCAGCACGTAGGGCAGAATCTGCCCTGATTCATAAGGGCGCAAGGGCCAGGTTTGTCAGCCGCTGCTGATACTTGCCAGTATTTTACTCCACAGGTAATCTATCTGCCTCTGGAAGTGCATAGGGATAGTCAAATCCAGCCTTGGATGGCAGTCTTCACAGAAAATGTTGCTGATGGCACATATGATGTCCCACTGAAGGCGACTGGTCACCCATTGGTGATCATCACTGGCTGGTGGAGTGCCTGTTGGTGAGTAAAACTGTCGTCTACTTATTTAACCAGCCTGTTGGTTTTAGTTTGAAATTTGTTTTGCTTATTTGAAATAACAGCATGGGTGCCCATAAAACTGGCACTGTTTTGTGTTTGAAAGGTACATTATTTTTTTCCCTAATGCATCAGGGTAGTGGTTTTAATGCTGCAGATTCAATAAAATGTGTAAATATAGCTGACAAGGAAACAGCTCTGCTTGTTTCATTTTTTTATTGATGGTGCTAGTTTACCTCTACGGATATGGGCAGATCTGGGCACCTTCCTGTTCATTTCCATTGGGTGACTTCAGAAGCAGAACCTGTTCATTGCTGATTAGGAGTGTGGTGTTGCTTAGGGAGGTGTCAGCTCATTGTCAGCTACAGCTTTGGTAGAAAAACTTCCAAAATACAGCAGCTTGGGTCAGGAGATGACTGGCCTGCTTCAGAAAGTGATGTTGTCGTGCTTTGGTTCCTCACCTTTCTCAGCAGTAGCCCAAGTACATCTTGCCTGCCAGTGCAAAAACTGTCCCCTTAGCAGAAAGAATTAAAAAATATATACATATCAAGTTCTACAGCCTGCAATCTATCCATCTCCCTTTCGG
Source organism: Psophia crepitans (assembly GCA_013399095.1). Lineage (NCBI taxonomy): Eukaryota > Metazoa > Chordata > Aves > Gruiformes > Psophiidae > Psophia > Psophia crepitans. Next base: position 23,445 of record VWZZ01006812.1, read on the forward strand.
GAATATTGCATTGGGTTGTAGTAGAGCAAGGAGCAAAAAGGTCATCACAGTGGAAGATACCCCCATGTGCGACTGGATACTAAAAAGGGCACAGTGTCCTCAACGTGTGCTCCTGGATTGACTGTAGGCAGCTATTTTTGAGAAAGATTGCTCATGGCTTTTTAAATAATATACTGTGTAAAAACCATGCCCTGTTTAAAGCGGTTAATGAGTGGAAGATATTATGTAGGGATAGGGTAAGCTCGGCTTGTAGTAAACACGTGGGTTTATGCGAATAGAAAGCACCAAGCGTGGTGTGGTACTTGTAAGAGTGGACCGGGTATGGCAGAGGTTTCTCACTTTAACCCTCTCGCTTTGGGTGTACAAAGTACCTGCAAGTTCAGCCACCGTAGCTTTTAGAAACCATCTCTCACACCTTCCAACCACTGTACCCACTTGTTACCGAATGCCTCAGTGCCCCTTTCCCGCTCTAGGCCCAGGCACTAAACAGAAAACATGTCGGGTGTGTGTGGTAACAGCTTACTCATAGGAAAATGCTGATGAGCCCAGGAAACATGCGCAAGTTTAAAAAATTGAAAGGTGATAGGAGAGGCGTGAGCAAACCCCCACGTCACTCCACTTCTCATAGCAGGAGAAAAAAATGCTTCAGAGAAGATTGTCTGCCTCCTAAAGGCTCACTGCAATGTGCAAACAAAAGGTTGTTTCGGGAAATATTTTTCACCCTCTGTGCATTGGAGACAGAGGCGTCAGGACCCCTCAGGAAACACCAATGTGGACACCGCGGGGTGCAGGGCAAGGGAGGGCAGAGGGGGCTGGCTCAGGGACTGCGGGCCATGGGAAAGGCACTGCGTGTGCATCCTTCCACCCGCGAATCCAGAGAGGGGAGTCCACCAGAAAAGCCCCAGGGTCTGCGTTACTTTCATCATGCCCCTGACCACAAAAAAGTTTTGCTAGAAACTCCATGCAATGACTCACCCCCCCCATACACACTTTGCTCTCGGGTGCTTGTTCATGTGCCAGTGGGTGGCACGGGGAGCCTGCGCTGGTTGAACCAGAAACGTGTGCACATCCCAGCAGAGAGCAGGGCTGAGGTGGGGTGGGAAGCCAACAATCCCAATCTCAAAAAAATTTAAAGGTTTGTAAAGTCCAGTAATCAGAAGTTGGAAATGGCCAGGATTTAGGTTTTCTGTCAGCTTTATTTTTTAAATTTCTCTCCCTTCTTCTCCCCTTGGCATATCACACATAGTGTTGTCTTTCATTACAAAATCACATAATTTTTTTTTTCACTCATTTTGTGAATCCTGTAACTAAAGACTATTTCATACTCCATGAGCACGGGTAGATTGAAGAATGTGACAGAGATGACTGATTCTGAAAGGCCTGACTTTTGACTTTGCACCAATACAATTTTGTGTGTGTGTGTGTGTGAGCCTGAAGCTAGATCCTGACTGTTATATATTCACCAGTTTTGTTGGGGTTTTTTTGGTTTTGGGGGTTTTTGTTTGTTTGTTTGTTTGTTTTTTTGGTTGTTTTTTTTTTTTTCTTTAAACTGTTCAGTTTCCCTTATTTGGTATTAGAGCAGATTCATAGAAGTTAATCTGAAAGTGCTGCCAGGGGTGCATTAGGGCTCCTGACAGCCAGGAACCTTTCAAGATTCCAATTCTGGATATAGTCATTGAATTATTCATCCTAAATTGTAACAACATTCAGTTCCTCTTTAGGACATAAATAGAAGCTGACTTACCTGAAAATCTCCCTTCAATGATACAGCTTCTGAGAAAGCTACCTAGTAAATGTTCATTGATCCTTTCATTCAGAAAATTGTACCCAGAGCTCAAAAGCATGGTAACCTGTTTAGAAGATGCTGGTCCTTCAATAGTGGCCACAATATTGATTATGAAATACACAAAAAAGTGGAAATCCTAGAGCAAAGAAAACCAAGCTCTTCATTAAGTTGAGAATGCTGTATAAAGCAAGCCATGTCAGGAAAATTTCCCACCTATCTGGTAACTAATTCCAGGAGATAAATTCCACAAATCCATTTATACCTGTGTGGCTAACACAGCACAGTCAGCAGGGACTGACTCACAGTCCCTGTGCGCTGTTTCTGTTCAGAGGACAAGAGGGTTACAGTTGGGTATCTTTGATGCACATTGCCCAAAACACAGGAAGAGGCAACTCTTTTCCATCCAGTGCTTAACCCAAAAGGTGTCTCTTTGGGCTTTCCTCTGTGTCACCCCCTTGCCTGCTGGGGTGGTGTGTCAGATTGCCTTTTCTCCAGCTTCTGAAGAGTTTCTTCTCCTTCCTCCCTTCCCAGGCAGTGATGGCTTTTCATCCATCGCACTCAAGCCGTGAGTGGCTTTGCCTGCCTGCTCAGCTGTATCCTTGGCTGCATCAAAACCGGCATGACCAGCAGGTCAAGCAAGGTGATTCTGTCCCTCTACTCCGCTCTCATGAGATTCCACCTGGAGTACTGCGTCCAGCTCTGGGGCCCCCAACATAAGAATGATATGGAGCTGTTGGAGTGAGTCCAGAGGAGAGACACAAAGATGATCAGGGGGCTGGAGCACCTCTCCTGAGAGACAGGGGCTTGTTCAGTCTGGAGAAGAGAAGGTTTCAGGGAGACATTAGAGGAGCCTTCCAGTACCTGAAGGAGCCTACAGGAAAGCTGGCGAGAGTCTGTTTATCAGGGAGTATAGTGATAGGACAAGGGCTAATTTTAAAATGAAAGAGGGTAGGTTTATATTAGATATTAGGAAGAATTAGGAAGAAATTCTTTACTGTGAGGGTGGTGAGGCACTGGAACAGAAGAAGCTGTGGAGGCCCCATCCCTGGAAGTGTTCAAGGCCAGGTTGGATGAGGCTTTGAGCAACCTGGTCCAGTGGAGGGTGTCCCTGCCCATGGCAGGGGGGTTGGAACTAGATAATCTTTGAGGTCCCTTCCAACCCAAACCATTCTATGATTCTATGACCTAGGAGATTTTGGCTATTCGTCAGGCTGTTATGATGGTGATTATGCAACTGAGTACATTGCTGCACCCTGGACCTTTTTCTTCAAACACTGCCTTTTCAATGAACTGCTAAATATTTTCCTCATCCTTTCAAGTCCACATTTTTCACTAGAGTAATTGCTGCCTACATATCAATCTGATTTTTATATGTTCAGTAAAACAATCTAGAAAGATTTTAACTGTATGAAAGAGTGAAACATCAGATATGAATATTTTGATCAAGCTTTTTGTTGCTTTTCTTTCATCCTTCTAATGTTAAGAAGAATTATTTCTGCCTTAGGAAAAAAGTCTTAGAGAAAGCCCTGGGACCTCAGGGAGGAACCCTCCTCCCAAAAGACCCAAACTAAAAAAAAACCCAAAATCTCTCAAAAAAGCCAGGAAACTACAAACAAGGAAAACAGGAAGGGAACATCTGGAGAACACTGAATACATATTTTATCACAAGAGGGCAGTGCATATTAACAAGTGAGGAAGTAATCCACGTTTCATGGGAGGCTAATCCTTTTCTTTTAAAAATTTCCAAAAGCTTTGCTGCCAGTGCTAAAGGGAAAAAAAAAAAAAAAAGTAAAAAAGTCTCAGCACGTGCTAGAAAACAGTGTTTTGAAGTTCTTTGGTCACTGGGGCTGCAGGAATCTGCGCCTGATACCGGGTGTTGTGATTTTGTGCGAGAAGTGAGAAAGCTCTAGGTGGCACAGGAGCTGCTGGTTACCCTCCTTTTGCTGTTTCCTTGGCAGCCAGCGATGCCACCCGGTGAGTGGTTGTTTTGCTTGTGTACCCTAACACCGGCAGAATGGTCACTCTCACATCACATATATTTATCCTGGCAACAAAGAAAGAAATTAAATTCATTCCCCTCTTGGAAAGAGGGATTTCAAGCACAGGCATGCTGCAGCAACGTGCCTGAATCTCCAATGGCCCAACTGTGTTTTAACTCCAAGCGCCTGTTTGCCTTAAAGAAAAATGAAGCTGGTTCTACCTCTGAAAAATGAGAAAATGCTAGCCATGGAGACTTATAATGCTAGGAGGATGGGACTCCCACCCTTTGTAGGCTTTTTTCCAAGAGACTCCAGCAGCCATGGACACAAACCATTAATCCTGAAAATGGTGAATTTTGTTGAAAGCAGGAAGTGTCTGAATTCCTGTCCCACCACGTATTTCCAGACACCCCTGCCCGAAAGTCAGATACCGATGCTCAGAAATGTGAATGACGCCCCTAGCATGGCACATGGTGAGAAAAAAATCATTAGTGCCAGCAATGCTTGTACTTCACCCACACACCGTCCATTCAGCTCTTTTTCCACCACAGCGCCTTAACCCCTTCTGCCCTGAAAGGTCTTGAGGTTTTAACCGTATTTCTATAGTTAAAACTATCACAAGGTCTTCTGACTGGCAAAATGCCCGCAGGTTGCCAAAAGCAGTCCATCCCAGCGGTTGTTACTCCTTCAGGGCAGCTCCTCACTGGCCCCCAGCCCAGTAGGCGGAGACCCCTCGCCCTCTCCCTGTGAACTGATGACTTTTGGCTATTGCCTGCAGAGCTGCAAAGCCCTGGGCTGGCGCCTGCGGGTGACCCTGCAGTGTAAATGCACTGCTGCTGCATAAAGCACCTTGTTTTAGAGGTCTGCCTGAAGAGGAGGTGAGCTGAATTCAAGAAGTGTTTTTCTATTTTGATGGTAGAGTTTCAGTGACTAGGCCATGTGTAGGTAAGAAGAAACCTACCCCACTCTCCTTTCTTAGCATGGGAATTGTGCTGGGGGAATGGAGATTTAATTGCATGTTGAACCCTCATTAGCTCTTCTACTTACTTAAATGTATCTAGGAGGGAATAATCACATGCCTTTTCAACATACTTTTTGTGGTTACACTGCGGAGGGTCACCTCAGCTGGAAGATCTACAAGAAATTATCTTGTATATTGTCTTTCCTTGTAGCTTGTGTATTACATTGTCTGTATATTCCTAGGTGTGAGATTCAGATAGCATTTTGGCCTTCCCATCTGCCTTCAAGAGGGATATGAGAGGGTGAGGTGCTGTGCAGCATAGGGGCGTGCTATAATGGGTCCCGCTGGCGAGCCAGAGGAAAAGCTGAAATGCGTGTCCTTCCCTGCCTATTCCTATGGATCTGCCCCTTTTGACCAAACAGCCACCCTCCCAGGAGTCACCATGGAGCCACCATGAATGTTTGCTGACCCTCCCATCCAGCCATACCGCCACCTCCCCAACACTTGCTTTGAAGAGGAGCATCCTTTGGAGAAGAGCCCATAGCAGTGAGCCTTCCACAGCCAGGTTGTTTGAGACAAACTGAGGAAGCATCCAAGTATTAAAGTCCTCCTTTGAAGATGGGGAAATTGGGCTCAGCATTATGTTTGCCAACGTAAGAGGAGATGGTATCACCCAATTGCGTTACACCAAAGGTTAAATTTGCACTTCAGCCTTTCTGATCACTTTCTTAACTATGTGAATTTGCAATGTGCAGGATGAGTTAGATTTTCCTAGAGATATATGGCCTCTTCTTTGCTACACAGTCTCTATTCACGTTCTTAGAGGACATGTTAAACAAGCCAAGCCGTGCCTGCAAAGAAGTCACCTTTCTTCGAGTGTGAGGAAACCCATACAGTACTTTTGGGGAGAGAAGAGCAGGTTTCAAGGAACTACAGAAAAGCATACAGTAACTTTGCCAGCATCTGTTTGAGGGTCAGGCAACTCTGATCCTGACCCTTTACAGACAGTTACGTCTACTTGCCCAGAAACAGCAAACTTCTATAGTGAAAAACTCACTGCTGTGAAAATTTGCCACCTTTCTCACACCGATGCAGAAGGCACTGTCACAAGGAATAGAATAGAATAG
>VWZZ01006815.1:281-13721 GCA_013399095.1 Psophia crepitans
CTCAGTGCCCTTGGTCAGGTGGCCTGCAGCAGACCCCTGCTATGATGTCCCCTGCCCCTGCGCTCCCTTTAATCCTGACCCATAAGCTCCTCGTCCATTTCCAAGTGGAGCTCCATGCACTCCAGCTGGTCGTTGACATAGAGGGTAATACCCTGTCCTTGTCTGCCCTGCTTGTCCTTCCTAAAAAGACTGTAACCTTCCTTTCCACCACTCCAGTCACAGGAGCCATCCCACCATGTCTCTGTAATGTCAATGAGATCATAGCCCTGCAGGCGTATGCATGTCTCCAACCGCTCTTGTTTATTCCCCATGTTGCTGTGTTTGCATAGGGGTGTTTCACTTGGGCCCCCATGAGGCTGGCTGACTGGCTGAAATCCCTTTGATGTATTTTCCCAGTGTTTCCCTGTTCGTTCCCATTGCCTCAGGAGCCCCTGGATTATCACTACACTTTAAGCATGCTGCAGCTTGTCCAGCACGTCTCTGAGCAACAGCCTGAGGGCCCTTGACAGCACTCCGTGCCTCCAACCTGGGCATGTTGTCCCAGCACTTCTCACAAGCAAGGCTGCTATTATCCCCTGCCCCCTTCGAGCCAAGTTTAAAGCTCTGTCTGTGAGCCCCACTAGCTCCTGGGCAAAGACCCTTTTTTCCCTTTGAGAGAGGTGAGTTTGTCAGAGCCCATCAAGCCTGGTGCCATGTAGACCATCCCATTGTCAAAGAACCCAAGGTCGCGGCAGTGACACCAGACATGGAGCCATGTGTTCATGGACTTGGATTTGCCTGTTTCTTTCAACGTCACTGCCTTCAACTGTGAGGATGGAATTAAAAATGATGTGTGCTCCTGACTCCACCAGGGACAGTCCCAAGAACCTGAAGTTCTCCTTGATTGCTTTAGCACTACGTGACTCAGGCTCATTCTCACCCACATGGAGGAGCAGCAGCGGGTAGTAGTCTGTGGGCCATACCAGGCTGGGGAGTCTCCTTGTGATGTCTTTAACATGGGCCCCAGGGACACAGCAGACTCCTCTAAGAGGAGGGTCTGCCCTGCATATCAGACCTTCTGTGCCTCTCAGAAGAGAATCCCCTAGGACTCTGACGTGCCTTTTCTTCTTTGTGGAAAGTGCAGGCCTTTCTGGCCTTGGTGCTACTTCTGCTGTGGTTCGACTATCTTCTTTATCTTCCACTGAGAGGCCTTCCACAGCCAGAGCCTCATACCTGTTGCAGAGAGGCATTTGGGAAGGAGAGATGGGTAAGGAGGAGAAGGTTTGTCTGCCACACCAAGGGTGGACCTGCCCCCATTCACTCGTTCCTGCTGCCTCCTGCCTGGCCAGAGGAAGATACAGGCCCCCCTTCACCTTGGATTTCGCTTGGTGGCTGTCTCTGTTTCTGTCTCAGGAAGGGGAGAGCTTGGGTCCACCAGTCTATCTCAACCTTCCTGATACTTCTTAACCTATCCACTTCTCTTCGTTCGGCCACCAGGCTGAGCAGATTGTCCACCTGGTCACACCTCACACAGCCATTCTCACAACTGCTGTCCACAACTAGGGACAGGCTTTGGCACTCCCTGCAGCCTGAGAGCTGGGTACTGGCACTTTTTTGCGGCAGCTCTGTCTGGGTTGCCGCATCTCTTCTGGCAAGCACAGAGGATAGAGCTTTCTGCTGGGCAGATGCCATTCATCCTGTTGTGTGCTAGTGCTGGAAAAATTAACATGATTTTTATTTCTAGGTGATGTCTTTCAAAATAGTGTGTTGCTCTGGAGACAATGACTTTCAGTGGCTGAGGTGGGCAAATTACTTGCTCCTGAATCTTGGCTGTGTGGAAAGGCAGCAAAGGAATCTGGTGGTGCAGATATTGGTAGGACAAGTTCTTGCGACCCTATCATAGATGTTCTATGGGCAAAGAGAAGTGATAAAATCTTTTGTCCATCTTTCACACTTAGGTATAATTTCTTTTTCACACTGTATATGTTTCATATACATATTTATGAATTCAATCTCACAGTATGTAGGCTGTACTAAAACTAGTGGTTTTTCTAAATGACAGACAGATGTAGTAGTCAGATACTGTTCTGTTCCTAAAGAGATTGTTTAACCACTTTCAGTTATATATCACTTCCCTAGTGATATTTCTTCATCCTTGTCTATACAGTATATTATTTTGCTTGTGTTTATGTAAGAACAATGCTTATTTTGATTCCAGTATCAGATGATCTAAATGGAGATACAGATGACCTGGGATCTCAAGACTGATAGAACTTTGAACAAAGAAGTGGAAAACTTGGGGAACTTTTTAATCACCTTTTTGCCTGCCTAATCCTGAATTTTCTGAGAAACATTGAAGCTGAAGTTAGTGGTCTGCTGTGGTCACACATAGAAGGCTGATTGCCTGGATCTCCTAATTGCCTGCCTCAAGTTACCTCTGCGCCAGAAAGAGGTGGGGAAGTCTTCTGTTGTTAACTTCATGCCTTTTTCCTGCAGTTTAGATTTGGGGGGTCCTCTCCGTAGTGAATTCTAAAGAATCCTTCTCCTATTCTAGCCTTTTAGCCAGCTGCAAGAATCAATTCAAGTGTCAAATCCTGAATATTTTTTTTAACCTAAAACAATAAACAGGGCTTAATCTGTGGTAGGTTTGACTTTGGCTGGCTGCTGGATGCCAAGTCAGCCACTCTGCTGACTCAGCCTCCTTAACAGGACAGGGAGAAAATAGGGTGAAAAACTTGTGGGTCACGATAAAGACAGGGAGATCGTTTACCATTTACTGTCACAAAAATAAACTTGACTTGTTGAAGAGTAATTTATTGCCAATTGAAAATAGAGTAGGATGGTAAGAAACAAAGACAACACTACAATCACTTTCCCCCCACCCCTCTTTCTTCCTAGGCTCAACTTCACACCTTTGTTCCTGACTCTACCTCCTTCAGCCCCGAGCAGTGCAGAGTGGGTGGGGAATGGCAGTTCATAAACCTTCATTTCTGCTGCTTGTTCCTCTTCGCACTTTTCTCCTGCTCCAGCATGGGGTCCCTCCCATGGGATACAGTCCTTCATGTACTGCTCCAACATGGTTCCCTCTCACAGGCTGCAGCTCTTCTAGAATTGGTTTAGTACAGGTCCTTTCCACTGGGGTACAGTCCAGCTGGAAATGGTTGTTCCAGTTTGGGTGCTTCATGGGCCACAGTTGCTGCCAGTAACTTGCTCTGTGAGCTGCAGGCTCCCTTGGGGGCACATCTACCTGCTGCAGCATGGGGTCTTCCACAGGCTGCAGCCTAGATATCTTGTCTGGCCTGGTCCTCGATGGGCTGCAGAGGGACAACCTGCTCCGCCATGGTCCTCTGCATGAGCCATAGGGGAATCTGCTGCAGTGCCTGGAGCATGTCTTCCCCTCTCCTCATTCACTGACCTTGGTGTCTGCAGAGCTGTTTTCTCTCACATCTTTCTTATTCTTCCCTCTCACAGCTGCTGCATTGCATTTTTTACCTTTTCTTAAATACATTTTCACAGAGGCACCATCAGCTTTGCTGTCTGGCTCAGCAGTGACCCATGGCAGCTCTGTTTCAGAGCTGGCTGGAACCAGCTGTGTCTGGCATGGGGGAAGCCCCTGGCTTCTTCTCATGCAGGCCATCCCTGCAAGTTTCCCACTGCCAAAGCCTTGCCACATAGACCAAATACAATATCGTATTTTGTGTTTCCTCCTACAGGGTACATTAACTCCAGGCAGTTGGATGGCAAACACATTAGACTGAACTTCCAAGGGAAGAAATGTCCATTTTTCACCCTTGGTGTGTTATACACTGGTTTGATGTGAACTGTTCTTATTCTGGCTGTCTTCTTCAAAGCTGTCGTCCTGTTCAGCTCTTCTATATGTTTCTTCATGTTGTCCATGCTTGAGTCAGTTTGGGTCAGAGAGAAGTCCAACATGGAAATACTTTGGTTTCTCTGATAAGTTCCAGATTCCTACCTCTGTTTGCAGTGCTTTCAAAAAAGAAATCCAGGGTAGACCCCATACTATTGCATGCTTGACCTTGTTGCCTATGATTTGCAATATCCATTGGTCACAGTAGTCTGCAGGCATTTTCTGCCACATATATTAAATAAATAAAAACGATAGCAGGTGACCTTTCTTAACAACTGAGTTCATCGAAGCCAGCTTCACACTGTCCTTATATCCCCCTGTCAGGCTGCATGGTTTAGAAAGTTATACAGGCAAAAGCATCTTCATACTGTGATAGTGTTATTTTCCCTTTAACTATTATCTTCTCTCCAATTACTATCTTTCCTCCATCCCCCCAGTTTTCAGTCAAGCACTTTTCTCCCCCATCTGCTTGGCTTCAGATGTGAGTGATAATCAATATGGATAAAACATCAGAAAAGCCCCTGACAGCCTCTAAGCAGTTATTTGTCCATTTTTGCCTCTACAGCCCACTGGGTTGCTGTCCATATTCTTCATTCCCCACCTTTGAAGACACTATGTTCTGTCTGCATTCTCACAGATGATCCTGCAGAAGTATGAGGAGCAGTGCACTTGAGTAAAATGGCTAGAATTTTGCACGTGTTTTTTGATAATCATTCACTTACCCTTAAAGAACAACATATATTTGCCCTGACTACATCACGCTTCTTTTGCATATGTCTGCTGTTCAGCAAGGAAGAAAATCGTTGTGGGGAAAGAGATTCTTCATGTCTGCCAGACACATGATTTTAAGTTTTTATTTCTGACCTTAAATATCCCCTTGAATATATAGTAGATGAGCACCTGATCACTTGCCTTTGCAGTTTAGCTGCATTTTCTGGAATCTTGTTTGGAAAAGCAAAGGTTGAGCCAGAATGTGAGGGATCCTTTGTGAATGCCTGGGTTCATTCAGCATGTGAATCTCATAGGTTGCAAAGTTTCCAGCTACTTCTCCTTGAGAGATTCTGTTCTAACCAATTTAGCATTTATATATATGAGGTACATACGTGTTGGCCTAATAAAGTCTTATAGATTAAATCGTATTGTCATTACAGAGTATCTGTTACTAATGAGGCAAGAATTAACACCAAAATAAGGGTGGTTAGTGTGATTCTGAGTGGAGGCATGCTTCAATTTTTTTCAGAGTTCTCTGATACATGTTAGAAAGAATAATATTAATTTTTAAAACTCCTGCCATTTGAAGTCAAAAGTAGCTAGTTATTTTGAGCTGCTCCATTTCTGAGGTACATTAAGTAGACCTGCTTTCTCTGAAAATTCTACATAGCCAAATAATGTAAATGCAAACAGTTTTATATTGAAAATCTTTGTCTAATTTCTTTTTAACCTATGATACGCAACAACTCACTGAGAATGTATTTCTTATTTCCAAACAAAATACCAATTTAGCTTCTTTTCTTTTCGATGTTGCCTGCCCCTAGGTGTGCCTTTCTTTCAGAGAAGAGGTTCTGGATGATAAAGCACATACCTGTATCAAAACAGAAAATGGTTTAAGAACAAGGGAGAAGAGTCCAAAGTGTCTTCATTTTGTTTAGAAGGCACAGTATGAGCCTTCATCTGGCAACCTTGCACAGTTCCTTCCATGAACTTAGGAACAGAATACTGCATCACAAAGATGAGATCCTTCAGATCAGTATTAAAGCCAAAGACAGAACAAAGACTTGGCTGTAATACAGTTAAAATTTTTCAAAAGTATTTTACTGAGAAGGGGTCTATTTACATGCAGGTTTTGGGGAGGGCTTCTTTTTCATCCCTTTGGATAATCAAGCTGTAAAAGTCTTAATTCAGATACAACTTTTTATACCAGCTAGGAGAAATGAGTGAGGCAGTTTGTACAGAATGACAGTATGATCAAATGGGAATTGATTTTAAAAGGCGGGGGAGGGGAAGGCAAACTTCTGTATGTAGCTATACGGCCAGAATCATTGAAGCAATTTTTGTATTTTGGTGGTTTTATGCCTCTCACACAGAGTGACTCTTCCAAATTCAATTACTTGATTTGAGACATCAGAAATTAGAACAGCTGGTGATGAACTTCTCTGCAGCGGTCTGCAGGAGATAGGGCAGAGAGAGTTGGAGTTTGTGAAATCACTGATTTGATTTTTTGTTGCCATAGGCATCCCAGTTGTGTTGAGACTAGATTTCTGGAAGATGAGGTACTTACCTATAAGCAGCACTAGCAGGTATATTTTCAGAACATAGGGGAAGTAGATTGAGAAGGTGATTGGGAATGGTAGCTTGATGGAGTATGTGCCAAAGGATTCAAAATAAGGCAGTGATACCCAAATTGCAAACGCTGTAAAATAACATGGTAGATCTTTAGTCAAAAGGAGGTGGAAGATCATCAAAAAACCTCATGTAAAAGTCAGTTACCTTTAAGGCACAGATAGCTGTATTATATGCTGAATTTGCCATGTCATTTGTATGCATATGCACATGTTGTTTTCCCCTTGAGTTCAGTTTTGAGGCTGAGGCTAATTGCTCTTAATACTAGAATTAGCAAGTATTTTGTATTCAATAACAAGTACTGTCACTCCTGTAGTTGCACTCCTTTCAATGGGATCTTAGTGGGCACATTTACTGGTCTAAGTATGGTAAGCTGCTAAGTGTGGCCTGAGCCAGTAAGGGCAGCCTCACTGGGTCAGAAGGAAGCTTTGGGACTTGCTGTCTAATGCAGTCACTCTGGAATTGGGGAATCCACATGTCTTTTGTGGGGGTATTTTCCTGCTTTACCCAGAAAAATGAACATTTACCCATACTGTTAAAAAACAAAGCAAAACAAGAACTAGACACACAAACCCCAGATGACCCGTATTAAGGAAAAAAAGTACAAAAAAGAGAAAGATAGGTGTCATACAGGTTAATATGAGAGTACATAAACACTTATGACTACTTTGACAACAGAAGAAGAAATATCTTAAACAGAAATGACAATTGAACTGATCAAATTTTGTTGGAGGAGATTCAGGAAGCAAGTACCTTTCCCATCTCCTTACCTTTAGCCAGAACTGAAAGGGGGTAGAGCGGGATGCAAAGTGAGAAGTTGAGCCACGTCAGTGGTAGGTAGTATATTCCTGTCCTTGCTAACATGTTGTAAGTGTACCTGGAGCAAGAGGAACAGCAGGTGAGCCCAGGGGGAATTACCATGTTTTTAAAATAAAGGTATGTTACTGAAAAATCCAAGGGAATTGCAGAAGAGCTTGGAGCTGCCTGAGAGAATTTCAGAGCAATACTGCAATGATTTTGTTAAGGTTCTAACTGATGTCTGAAAGTAGATGGTTCATTATTTCGGAGGGGTTGTCTGTGGTGAAAACCTTGCAGAGTTTGCTCTCAATATATCATTAGCCATAATGCACAGGATATTTATGTCCCTGAAGAATTACGTGGAAGAACTTGTAAGAGATTCTTGTACACCTAGACATGACTACTTTTTTGAGGTGCAAGGACATGGCACAGATGCTGTAAAATAAATCAAATAAGGATTCTGAATCTGTATGAGTTGTACTATACATTATTATTTGAATTGGTCATTTCGTGCTATAGATGACAGTATCTTGCCTACTAAATGGCTGCTGTTATTGCTATGATGAGGGACTGTGTTCTTTAGCAATGACAGAAAATAACGATGCATTGATAGGACTATTATGCACCAACAGGACTTTAAAGCCAGTATTGTTTACACTTTTGGCCTGTCTCCAGCTGAACAGAACCCTTTCACAGATTCACAGATTGGCAGGGACCTCTGGAGATCATCTAGTCCAACCCCCCCGCTAAAGCAGGATCACCTAGAGCAGGTTGCACAGGATCACATCCAGGCAGGTCTTGAATATCTTCAGAGGAGGAGACTCCACAGCCTCTCTGGGCAGCCTGTGCCAGTGCTCTGTCACCCTCACAGCGAAGAAGTTTTTTCTCATATGAAGATGGAACTTCCTGTATTCTAGCTTGTGCTCATTGGCCCTTGTCCTGTCACTGGGCACCACTGAAAAGAGTCTGGCCCCTTCCTTTAGACACCCACCCTTCAGATATTTATAAGCGTTGGTGAGATCCCCTCTCAGTCTTCCCTTCTCCACACTAAACAGACCCAGCTCTCTCAGCCTTTCCTCATATGGAAGATGTTCAAGTCCTCTAATCATCCTGGTAGCCCTCTGCTGGACTCTCTCCATTATTTCCCTGTCTGTCTTGAACTAGGGAGTCCAGAACTGGGCACAATACTCCAGCTGTGACCTCACCAGGGCAGAGTAGAGGGGGAGGATAACCTCCCTCAACTTGCTGGCCACGCTCGTCTTGATGCATCCCAGGATACCATTGGCCTTCTTGGCCACGAGGGCACACTGCTGGCTTACAGAGAGCTTGTCATCCATCAGGACTCCCAGGTCCTTCCCTGCCGAGCTGCTTCCCAGCAGGTCAACCCCTAACCTGTACTGGTGCCTGGGGTTGTTCTTCCCAGGTGCCGGACCCTACACTTGCCATTGTTAATTTTCATAAGGTTTCCCTTTGCCCAACTCTCCATCCTGTCCAGGTCTCACTGAATGGCAGCACAGCCTTCAGGTGTGTCAGCCACCCCTCCCAGCTTGGTATCATTAGCAAAGTTGCTGGGTGTACACTCTGTCCCCTTGTCCAGGTCGTTGATGAATATGTTAAATAAGACCGGACTCAACACTGACCCCTGTGGCACACCTCCAGTTAGACTCTGCACCGCTTATAACAACCCTCTGGGCTCTGCCATTCACTCAGTTTACTCACCTCACTGTCCACTCATCCAACCCACACTTCCTAAGCTTACTAACAACGATGCTGTGAGAGACAGTGTCAAAAGCCTTGTTGAAGTCAAAGTAGACAACATCCACTGCTCTCCCTTCGCCCACCCAGCTGGTCATGCCATCATAGAAGGCTGTCACATTTGTCAGGCATGATTTCTGTTTAATTTGAGATTAGGCTCTGCTATTTCAGCTTTACAAACTTCAAAAGAAAATGGGATGGAGCAGTACTCCAAAAAGAATCATAGAATGGTTTGGTTTGGAAGGGACCTCAAAGACCATCTAGTTCCAACCCCCCCCGTCACGGGCAGGGACACCCTCCACTAGACCAGGTGAATAGTAAATAATGCAAGTAGTAGTTTATTAACACATGTAGTACAAATATTCTGAAGCTTTCTTATCAATATTATCTGACACTTTCCTTTTTCAGATCTTTTTTATAACATATTTTTCCTGTGCTGCCTAAATCTATATTCCCTAGTCAGTCCCCAAAGCAACGTATTTAAAATAGCAGAAAGCTATTTTAGCAGAAAGAAAAAAGATTTAAAAATATATGCTCTCATATAAAGGTTGCTGTGAGGACTATGTTTTGTTAAAAGCTTCTTAATTCTGTATGTCTTCCCTGCTACAAACTGAGGTCCACAGGGGCTTAAGTTACATGTGAGAAATGTTACTGACCTCAGATACTGATGCAAAAGTCAGTAATGTGGAATTTTCACCATTATACTTCTACCACAGGGAGGTTCTAGCAACCTTCCACTATGCAAAATTTTTGAAATAAAAATCCTAAACTGTATTCCTATCCATTTTGCCTCATGCGTGTTGCCCGTGCGGTGTGATATATGCCCTACTACATGAAAATTGTCAGTCTCTGCAGCAGGAGCTCTTGGCTTTTTGAAAGCACAGTATGAACAACCCAGAATAGACTTTTTGCCTTAGTAGGAAGTTCTGCTGGAGCTGCTTTAGTGTGCTGTCAATCTTGGATCGAAGTGAGGTGTTAAAATATAAATAAAAATTAAAATAATCGGATTGTAAATCACTTTTGGAAATTGCTGTTCCCTGGGATGCAGTTTTGATTTCCTTCTAAATTTTTGTTTAAAAGCCAGATCCTTTGAACTACAAACGTTAGTGCAATAATTTCCTTCTGTAAGTCACTCTTGCCTCTCAATTATGTGGATTTTTGTAAAAATGTGTAAGTAGCTTACAAGGTCCACGCTTTTATTTAAAGTGGATAATACGCTTTTCTATCAATTTCAAAATAATGAAATTAGCCTGCAGCACACTGGGGGTAGGGTTCTGATCACAAGAACAACCGATTTTTCCCCTCATGGTTTCACTGTTGACTCCTTACCTGACCACATCTAATACATTCCAAAGGAAAAATAAAACACACACAACGTATTTCCCTTGAACTTCTTCCTGACTGTTGATCACGACAAATAAAACAATTATTCTCTCAGTGATCTGTAAAGGAAAAAAAACAACTGTGAATTCAGCTAGCATCTTCTGTAGCTCTCATTTTTGTGCCATTTTGGCAAAGAGACCACAGGTCAATCCAGTTTGCTTTACACAAGTGCTTCACTGAATGTTTAGTTTCTTGGCCTGCTTTTGTTCAAGACCTCTTTGGCCTCCAGCTCTGGGAACTGGAAACTGCTCGCTGCATCATCATAGATCTGCCATGGTAAGGGTGGAGGTTCACTTGCCAACAGGGATGACTTGGGTTCGTAGCCCAGGAAATCTGTGGATGAACCGGCTGAGGAGCAAAGGACTTCTCCCACTGTGCACCAGTGCCTGGAGGGCCAGCAGGGGTAAGCTTCCTTGCTTGTAGGCTGCATGGGAAGGCCCTTGCAGGCTAGACAGTGCCAATGGCACCGCCCCAGCTCTGCTGTCCATAGCTTGGAGATGTGTGTCCTAAGGGCGATCTTTCACATAAGATGCGCAGAAATGAGGAGGAAAAGCTAAATTCCTTAGTTTTCTTTCCTCCTGATTCCAAGCTAGGAGAAATGGATTTAAGCTTGTCATTTACGTGATATATCACCATAATACTTCTGTCATAACATTTTTCTAGTGGTTGAACCTTATCTGACTCACAAGGTATGCCTCTACAAATGAAAAGATACAGAAGTGGATTAAACAGGCTCCTGCTTAAAAAAAATACTTTTGCAATATTAAATTAAACCCAAGTGTGTCTTTTTGCCGCTTTCTTGGACAAACTTCTTATCAGTATCCGTGCCCTAGCCTGTAAAATAAATGTATCTGTAGTGTTCAGTACTGCCAATGGGTGCTTGTGAAACTCTCCCAGAATGACACAAGTTCGCTCTGATTTACACTCTGTTTGAAAGTGTTGAAGGAGAAAACAAGCATCAGTTCCGTTGGTATGAATCAGGATAGCTTCACTGCATTTTCTTAATATCCACTGCCATCTCTTCTATAAGGTACCTTAGGTTTAATGATTTTTACATGTTATGATGTCGTCAGTGAAAAGTCATTAAATGAAAAGAAGGTGGTTTTTCTATGTGCAGTCATTCTTCACTGGTTTCCCCCTTCCCTTGACTCCCACTTCAAACAAAATGAGAAGCTGACCTCTCAGCAAGTTTGTGCAATAGTTTTGCTACATAATGCATGCCAGTTCCTCTGTGGAACATTTTTGCTGCAGACTTTTTTTGCAAACCACATCTGTCAGATAAAGCCGCCATCACTTCACTATTCAGCAAAATTACGTGAAAGCAGTTTTTCATACAGAAAGAGAGCATGTCCCTCCCCTAGGGATCTGGTTCCTCATCTTAAAAAGCACTGAGGGGCCACAACAGGTAAAAATGGTTTTGCTGACTCTCACCCTCCCTTGACTGTCCTCTTGGTCCCGAACTGAGGATTTCTAGGAAGGTCATATGTTGAGAGACTTCTGCATAGACAGGCTAGGAAACAGAGAGTGAGAGGTAGTAAGTCCTGTGTTTGTACGCTGATCTGATGTCCCCTGGCAAGAAAATGGGGGAACTGGAAGTATTGATGCAGGATCTGAAACCAGATACAACAGAGATGGGAGAAGCATGATGAGACAACCATCACAAGAGGGAAATCAAAACAAAGGTAAAAGCAGCGTGAGCACTGAACAGGATTGTGCACTGGAGGGAATAAATAAAATGGAACCCAAGTTAAATTCATTTTGTTGAAGGCTGGTAAAGAAGTGCAGCATTGGTGGTTGTGGGTGTTTTGTTAATGACCCTAAAATCAGACCAGTAGGTCGAGAGTTCCGCAGTATTGTTGCTATGAGATATTTCAGGGAATTGCCACATGGAATTGTCTCACCTAGAGACCAAAGCTTTATAATGGTAATGAAAAGGTGGACATGTTTTGGATGTGAGAGCTGGCAGATTTTCCCATCATTTACTCTTCAAGAGATGTCTGGATGGTAAAAAACCAGCATGGGTCAAGTCGTCAGGAGCTGATCCCATTTCAGTCAGATACAAGGATAAGCAGTAGACAGGTAGCTGCCACCCCCAATCTCAAAAGGATGAGCACTGGCCAGTGCAGCAGAATGGCTGTGGAGACCCACAATTCAGCCTCGTGGTCGGGAAGTGGAAGAGGCTGTGGATTTCGTTCTCTCCGCAGGGCACCAGCAGATGCACAGGAGGCAGTGAGCATCACCTGGCTGGGGCTCAGCAAATTTCCTCTGTCAGAGCACTTGTGTTTGGGAAGGGGAGCAGTGGAGGCACTCGGCCTCACCAGTTGCAGATGATGGAAGTCAGTAATCAGACTGTGTAAAGTAGGTTAAGGCCCTGCAGGAGCAGGGAACTGGACCTGACACGGAGCAGGTTTCCTGTAGGTCTTGTGTTCCTCTTAGACTGCAGTCTCACCCAGCAAACAACAGCACACACAAAGCAGCTGTCAGAGGCCGAAACTGAAAACCGCCTTTGGCCTTGCTCTGGAGCACCTCTGCAGGGCAGGACACGGGCCTGGCTGCTCTGATGTCCTCATGAGGACTGGCAGCAGCCTGCTACCTCTTGACTGTGTAAAGCAAGAGGTTGCCTGCCTGCTTGCCTTTATTCCCGTTCAAGACATTGTCCTCTTTTCTTTCATAGCACTTGTACCTTTAGGTAACCCACGCAAATCCAAGGTAGATGGAGGGGTTCATCAGAGGCTGCGGACCTTTTCGGCAAGTGACATGGCAAGGTGCTTACTTGAAGAAGATTCTAGTAAATGCCCATTGATATTGTATCTCTATACACACACATCTGTATACATATATACATGGAATCATGTACATATATAAATATATGCACATATATATAGAATCACGGAATCATAGAATCATTAAGGTTGGAAGAGACCTCAAGGATCATCTAGTCCAACCGTCCCCCCACCACCTATTACCCACTAAACCATGTTCCGAAGTACCACATCCAACCTTTCCTTAAACACCCGCAGGGACACTGACTCCACCACCTCCCTGGACAACCCATTCCAATGCCCGACCACCCTTTCCAAGAAGAAATTTCTCCTCATCTCCAACCTGAACCTCCCAGTTCCCTCAGCCACTTCTCATAAGACTTGTGCTTCAGACCCTTCACCAATTCCAGTACTCGAGGTGCGGCCTCACCAGGGCTGAGTACAGGGGGACAATCACCTCCCTGCTCCTGCTGTCTACACTGTTCCTGATACAGGCCAGGATGCCGTTGGCCTTCTTGGCCACCTGGGCACACCGCTGGCTCATGTCAAGGTGAG